>CM076986.1:36799186-37151686 GCA_039105355.1 Benthosema pterotum
TCATTGTGTTGTCTTGTATTCCAGTGAGTGGAGGAACTCACTCTTCAGGATTTGACACCATGAGTGACATTTCAAGTCAGGCAGAGACTGATGTAAGTGTAAGAGATGAATATGTTTTAAATATTAATTTAAAACTTTGTTCAAGAATAGATTTGTCTTCATACAACATATAAAAGACTAATAAGATATACAGTTGATTAATATACCATCTATTTTTGAAATGATATTCGCGCTTTTTTATATATTCCAATGTTCCCTCTCTTTCCTGTTGATATTGTGACAAGGAGAGACGACAGAAGACTCTGTTTGAGAGACTGACAGAAGTTAAAACTCTAACAGCAGAAGAATGGAATAAGAGAGAGGAGGAGGTGATTGACGCCATGTTGATGTTGGTGATGACGGAACCACAAGAACCAAGTAGTGAGTCTTACTGTTGTCCTCTTATGTGGACATACATGTGTTTTCATGCAATGCATTTTGTATTTTCATTAAAGAATGATTAGTAGTCTGCTCTGAGGAGACTAACATTTAGGGTGACCAGATTGCGTAAAGTTCCTAATTTCTAAAGCTTTTCAGGCGTCTGACATATTGAGACCCTGTCCCACATTGTAACTGACAGCCATCAGTGTTCAAATACCCTAGTTAAAAGATAGCCCTCTAATAGTTGGTTTTCTGTTTTAAAGCTCTGTAAAACTAGCATGAACTGTATCACCTAGACTACAGTAGGCCTAGCAGTAATTCACCCAATATTAGCATAGAATGTGAGGGCTTGTGTTTTTATTCTAATTGTAATGTGTGTTGTCTTGTGTTGCAGTGAGTGTTTTTATTCTAATTGTGTTAACACACATTACAATTAGAATAAAAACACTCACTGCAACACAAGAAAACACAATTGTGTTGTCTTGTATTACAGTGAGTGTTTTTATTCTAATTGTAAAGTGTGTTGTGTTGTGTTACAGTGTGTGTTTTTATTCTAATTGTAAAGTGTGTTGTGTTGTGTTACAGTGTGTGTTTTTATTCTAATTGTAAAGTGTGTTGTGTTGTGTTACAGTGTGTGTTTTTATTCTAATTGTAAAGTGTGTTGTCTTGTGTTACAGTGTGTGTTTTTATTCTAATTGTAAAGTGTGTTGTCTTGTGTTACAGTGAGTGTTTTATTCTAATTGTAATGTGTGTTGTCTTGTGTTACAGTGAGTGTTTTTATTCTAATTGTAATGTGTGTTGTCTTGTGTTACAGTGAGTGTTTTTATTCTAATTGTAATGTGTGTTGTGTTGTCTTGTGTTGCAGTGAGTGGTGACACACCTTCTACCAAGGTCTCTGATTGGCTGAACAGACATCCTGGACCAACAGCGCCCTCTTCAGGAGATAACACCATGAGCATGGCTCCCAGCCAGGCAGACACTGAAAGACACTGAAATGCTGTGAACAGAACTAGCAAAGGTTTATTTTTCCTGGTCAAAAGAGTTGAATCGGGTTTTAATGATAAAAAAAAGACACTCAAATGTAAAAGGTTATCAGGTTGACTGGACACAATGGACCTGGCCATCACCATTGAAATAAATGTACAGATGTCCATTTGTATTAATATGAACATATTTATACATTGGTTGGCATTTAAATCAGTTTAGGTTCATGTATATTTGTTTTGATTCGTGTGTTGTATGTAAATGCATTTTATCATGTACAGTATATTTCTATAAGGGCCTATAGTAAAATATTCAAGTTTAAGTGCAGAGGGAAATTAAACTAAACTAAGGCCTGGCCGATATCGTCCAGCATCAGGTTGATATTTCCTTATTTCAGTTATATTGACATGTCTATATCTCTTTTTAATCTCTACATTTACAGCCACGTGAGCTGTCATTGAAGAGAACATGGTTGTACTTTAACGTTATTGGTGTTCAAGCTCAAGTTTATCATGCCATGTTTTATGTTGTCTGTAACATCCATCCTGCATATTAATGTACACTGTTCTGTTTCATCAATCATGGAATAAATAACTCCTTCATGGAAGAGACAATGCTGGACATTATTTTGTTCTCTTTTACCAAAATATCTTTACTATCTATACCCATGATTAATAGACACACATATTTGTGCAGTTATACATTGTAAACATTAAAGTGTGTTTTATTATTCATTGTAAATGTGTCTGTTTTTATCAGGGAACGTTATTACACTTCTGGTATAAAATTGGACACAAACAAGTCAAGAGGTCAGATTCTGTTTAGATGTACATTCAACCCCATTCACTTTTAAACATGTTTTACTGCTACATTAACACCATAGTCTAATTAATTATTAATGTAAATGACCTTAAGGGACTTCTACTGTTTGTTATTGTGTTTACAGTTGGGAGTGTTGAGTGTGTTTGCTAGATGAGTAGCTTTGACAGCACTGTATGGTTTGTGACATTTTGGTTTGCCATAAACACTTCAGGTGCAGATGTGTGACACATCTGGGAGGGCCAGGAGTCAGGACATGTGTTCCAGATGTGTGACACATCTGAGAGGGCCAGGAGTCAGGACATGTGTTCCAGATGTGTGCACATCTGGGAGGGCCAGGAGTCAGGACATGTGTTCCAGATGTGTGACACATCTGAGAGGGCCAGGAGTCAGGACATGGGTTCCAGATGTGTGACACATCTGGGAGGGCCAGGAGTCAGGACATGTGTTCCAGATGTGTGACACATCTGGGAGGGCCAGGAGTCAGGACATGTGTTCCAGATGTGTGCACATCTGGGAGGGCCAGGAGTCAGGACATGTGTTCCAGATGTGTGACACATCTGGGAGGGCCAGGAGTCAGGACATGTGTTCCAGATGTGTGCACATCTGGGAGGGCCAGGAGTCAGGACATGTGTTCCAGATGTGTGACACATCTGGGAGGGCCAGGAGTCAGGACATGTGTTCCAGATGTGTGACACATCTGGGAGGGCCAGGAGTCAGGACATGTGTTCCAGATGTGTGACACATCTGGGAGGGCCAGGAGTCAGGACATGTGTTCCAGCACTGCCTGTGGTCTAGCCAGCAGCTCACAGTGACTATACTGCAGGGGCGGATTGGCCATCTGGAGTACAGGGAGTTTTCCCGGTGGCCTGCGCCACCTAGTGGCCTGGACAAGATCTAAAATGCACTAGTGGCACACTTCCAAAATGCAATAGAATGCGCTAGATGCTCGCCTGGAACATACAGATGAAAATTACCATTAATCTTCTACATTCTCTAGTTGTGTAGACTAAGTTGGGCTAATTCACATGATGAATATTTTAACTCTTGAGGGTGTAAAAATGAAACCAAATGGACCCGCAAGGCAAGGGTCCATTTGGTTTCATTTTTACGCTCTCAAAGAGTTACATCTGGTTACGCAGCTGCCCCCCCCCAGCTCCCCCATGATGAGAGCGCTGACATTTGGACTGTTCAACTACAATCATTAGGGTGACCAGATCCAAACTGTTCATCTGAGGGACAGAAGTATCACTCATTGTGTGGGACAGAAAGGGTCCAAATAATTACTTACAGTATGTCATATTTGACTATAGTCCAGAGGCCTAATGTTGGCCATCGGTTATTTGGTACTGTAGCCTAGACTTATTTTTCTATGTTTTTGTCTTTTGTTTTCCCGTTCTCCTTTTTGTTCATTTTGTTTTTTGTTTTGCTTTTGTTTATTTCTTTCTTTGTTAATTTTTCTATTCTTGGTTTAATATGAAAACAATGCAGGCATTCTGTATCAACCTGCTCTCTTTTCTTTCCCCATGAAATGACCAAAATGAACTGAATCTAGCAGGAATAGCAACAATAAGAGAATGACAACTATTATGGGACTAACTATAAGGACATTTGAACACTGACTAATTTATTGGATGCCTGATAAATCAAAGGAAAACTAACATTACAGAAAACTAACGTTACCAGAAATGTCTGGTAATGTTAGTTTTCCTTTGAGTTTCATACAGTACCTCTTGTTGTCCAGTAGGTGTCCTACCTGACCATGTGATCTAAAGGTCAGAGCAGTAAACAACCATTAGTTGCCTTAAAAGTTCAGCATTCACAACTTACCATATTTGCTACTGGCTGTTTTTGTGAGGGTATCTACCCTAGGGGACACAGGGAGAACATGCAAACTCCACTCCAGAAAAAGGCCCTTTCACCAACATCCCTCGGGTGTAGGCACTGGTGATGCGATGGAGGAGACACTCCACCAGCCGCCAGGAACAACTAAATATGAAACTAATAAATATGAATAATCATACAATTTTATTTCTTTATTTTAGTTTTCTTCGTAAATTCTCTACTTTGTTCTACAACAGTGTAATATAAAGTAAAAGTAATATAAAATATTGTAAAATAAAAATATGTTCTAGTTTGCATACAAGTTCACAATATGTGAACTTTCACATCTGCTATTGGTGCAATTGTCTATTTTGGAAACAGCTTTGTGAATGTATTTAAAACAGCTAAGACAGCTGGTGATTGAATCTTCAACAGTTTAGTTTTCCACATAAAGAGCAACAACAGGTATTGTGTGAAAGTCTAACTGGAACATTATTAGTGTGGTTCCATGGGTAGTTGTACAGCAAGGCTGTACACACTGTGGCTCTGGAACAACACAACACATAAAGTTAAGAGTCTAAACAGATATACTGATCGTACAGGAATGGAGGGAATGTGGTGGAACTAGTTTGATCTCTCCACCCAACATATTTCTTCTCTTCACAGGGAATGACTCCACTTCTCTTACTGTCACTTGGATATTATCTATAAGACACACCAGTCCTACTGACACACATTGGGTATAGCCTATGAAGTTGTGTGATTATTATTATTGTTATTATTATTATTATTATTATTATTATTATTATTATTATTATTATTATTATTATTATTATTATTACCCTTATTATTATTACCCTTATAGTGATTTTTGGATGTCCAGTGATCAGTCCAAGACGTGGATGTTCTAACAGCAGAAGAAGTGCAGAGCTTCTGTAAGTTTCTGATGTTTATTATTGTTGAGCTGTACTGTATACACTATCATTGTTTTGTCCCTTTGTAAATGATAGACAGCACAGTCAGAAACACTAGTCAGCAGACAGTGAGAGAGGAGGGAACACACTTATTAGGTAATATCATAGCATGTGTCATAGTAGTAGATGATGTTTTTATATTGTTGTGTTTCCATTGTTGAGCGCTGTCATTGTTTTTATGCTCTTAGAATACAACACATTCCAGAAGCAGCAGGAATACACTCTGCACCTTTCTGTCACACTAACAATAAGGAAATGCTCATTGTTTTGATGTACAAATTAATACTTTTCATCACTTTTATGAAAATGTTCTTCCATGTTGCACTATGCATAGGCTACATAGGTTGACATGGTGGTATTAGCATTTAGAGTAGTTTTAACTATGGAGGAATGCTATGTTATAGATATGTAAATAAAAGTTATTTTCATCAGTTCTGACTAAACAGTGACGTCTCAGTACACTATAGTCTCAATACACAATACAATACACGCAGATGTGAGGACATCACACCTACACTGGCTCCCTGTGAGCTACCACATTGATTTTAAGATTTTACTGATTACTTTTAAAGCCCTGCATGGACTAGCCCCCTGTTACATTTCTGATCTGCAAAACCTTATAGACCGGTACGCAGTCTCCATTCTGTAGACATGGCCCTTCTTGGGCCACCCAAGACGTACCGTGTGTCGCAAGGTGACCGAGCCTTTGCAGCCCGCTCTGGAATGCCCTTCCCTCATCTCTTAGGCAGGCAGAGTCAGTGTCTTCTTTCAAAAAAAAAACTCACCTCTACATCAAATGTTTTTCTTAGTTTTGACTTATTGTCGTTTTGTTGCTGCTGTTTATTTGTTAATTGTTGACTAGATTCAATTGTGTTGTTTTTACAAGTCTGTGAGGTGAAAGGTGCGATACAAAAAAATAAAGTTCAACGTTCAAAGTTACAGAAAAGAGTAGGCAGCCAGGTTCTAGACAAGATCAGAACACACTGTACTGATAAAGAAACTATTGTTTCCACAACACTACAGAAAGCCTGGTGACATGAGCTTAGAACAACAAGGCAGGCATCCAGGCTTTGAGGCCTGTGAGGCACAACACAGTTATATACTGAACATTCACACGTCTCATTTACCAGACACACAGGAACTGCTGGAATGTAATCACTTGTTCTAACCTCAAGTTCAACAGCTACTTGTACTTCAGCAGGTGTTAAAGGACCAAACTTCAAATCTTTTAGCAACTACATTTTTCTTATTTTAAGGACATTTAGGACACAATAAACACTGTCCTGGATGTGTAATATGTGTTTCTAGATAGTTTAATGATGTTTAGTACACAATAAACACTGTCCTGGGTGTCCTTTCCTCAAAAATGCCATCGGGGCATTTTTTTGCCATTTGGACACCAGACTGTATATGTTCATGTCCTGACCATAAGCATCACAACTAAATTATATAGAAACACACATTACACACCTAGGACAGTATTTATTGTGTCCTATATGGTCCTCTATCAGTGTAACAGTTTTAATATAATAATGTTTATGGTTTATATAGTTATTTTATGAACTAATCAAATGGTTGGTTCATTCCTGCTGGACAGTGAACTGAACATGTTGATGTACATCTGAGCTTTGAATTGTAGACCCTATACTGTTACAGGATAATTAATGTGTTGATTATAAACACATGTGATACATGTTATGAATATTATAATCAGTTTAGTGTAGTTTCCATGTACATCCCAGGCCTGGTAAAACATTAAATACACAGATAATACTTTCACTGTCATCTCCTTCCATGATGATCAAGAAACTCACAATGTTTATCAGCAGCAATGTGCAGATTATTATTATTAAACCTGATAAAAGGTGGAATTAATGTTTTACCAGACCTGGGCTGTGGAAACTAAACTGATTATAGGCCTAAAGATTGAAGTTTTAATCTAAATGTAACCTCTTTGACATATTGTCAACTTCTATTAAACATGATCATTGTCACACACACACACACACACACACACACACACACACACACACACACACACACACACACACACACACACACACACACACACACACACACACACACTATTATAACTCACTGTGTGTTAATGTTTTCCAGGTCAACCAACAGCTGTAGACAGGATGGACAGTGGAACCTCAGCTTCCATCACAGGTGAGATATTAACCTGTTTAAACTGGGAATGAATCCATTTTAGATAGAAATAGTAACATAGAGTTTTCAGAAAACCCGAATAGGATTTAGTGGTTCTAGCATATCGACATAGCAGATCTACAAGCATGGCAGTTTTGTGCCATGCACTGTGAGGCACAAATACATATTTGAAAAATACTCTGTAAAAATTGAAAAATGTTTACATTTTAAAATGGCACAAAATAAAAGTTTGAGACTATTGTAATCATGTCGTATAATTGATCAAAACAGATGAAACAGAAACTGATACTGTTTGTCACATCTGTGATCTTAATGAATAAATACTATGTTTATTTTTTCCAACCAGGAAGTGAGCCGTCAGAACTGAACATTGTTCTGATTGGGGGAAGAAACAGTCCAAAGAGTTCAGTAGGAAACATCATCCTGGGCAGAGATGGTTTTAAAACAAACACATTCACAACTAAGAGTGTGATGAGACAAGAGTTAGTGTCAGGGAGACAGGTCAGTGTGGTCGACACTCCAGGATGGGTGTCTTCTGATCCCCTAGATCTGACCCCAAAACTGACCCAGTTAGAAATCCAACAGAGTGTGTATCTGTGTCCTCCAGGACCACATGCCTTTGTCCTAGTGATGCCATTAGACGTCCCATATGTAGGAACAGGGATGTCAGTCGAGGAGCATGTGAGTCTTCTCCTCAGTGACAGAGCGTGGAAACACGCTATGATGGTGTTCATTATAGCTGATAAAACCACCATGACACCTGATCTCATTAGATCTGACCCTGAGTTAAGATACCTCACTGAGAAATGTGAAGGTCGCTTCCATGTTCTTAACATTAGTGACAGAGGAGATGGTAGTCAGGTCACACAGCTGATGGAGAAGATAGATCAGATGGTGAAGAGTAATGGTGGTCACTATGAGACAGAAGAACATGTCTCAGAGGAACTGAAGGAGAAGGAGAGAACTATCAGCAGAAGAGCAGATCAAAGGAGGACAGACACTCTGAAACCACCAACCACTGGACTTCCAAAACATACTGGTATGATTTCATTTACTTTAGAGAACACACTCTAGGTAGTAATGTACAATTATTATTATTACCCGTATTATTATTATTACTCTTATTGCATTTCTGGTGTGATAAATGTGACGTGAGAAACACATCCACACATTCACAACTGACACACAGATACAAAGAGTCGGATTTGGAGCGAATGTCACATTTTTTACGTTCTTGGGTCCAATTTAGCTAGTGGACCCCTTTAGCGTCCACTAGAGCTAAATTACAAACATCAAAATCTTTTAGACGCAATTATCTCCGCCCACAAAGATGAGACTTTATTTGTTTGAAAATAAAGGCCATATACTCTTTCTCTCTCCCCCCAAACAACTGAAACACGCACTGCAGTCAGGCTACTCTTTTTCTTTTTCTCCATCATCATCTCCTCCACCTCCTGCAGCATCAGGGAGGATGTTAAATGTGTTGATCATGTTGCTGGTACTGTAGTCCTACAGCAGCACCTGAACCAAACGTTTATGGTGTGCTCTGCACTAAACATGTGTGCTGTTGTGTGGACTGAGGGCCTGGAGCAGAGGATACTTCTAGCTCCAAAGCGCCCACTAGGTGGATTAAGCTACGCCCCATAATTATCTACCTATCCATCTACCCCCACCCACCTGGGGGAGAAAAAACACACCACCCCAGGGTGGATTGGAACACCCACTATCCTGGGGTGAACCCAGGAGAGTATTTATGGTGCCACTGCATGCAACATGTGTTCAAAACGATTTCCTATTTTTGTGACCTCCAACTTTCCCCCCAACCTCCAGGGACCCCCACGTTAAAGTGCTCATAACCACATGGCAGGTGCTCTCACGGAGTCCCAGAGAGACTTTTTTCTGTACCCTAAGGTCCCAACTTCAAAAGTACAAGAACAACTGAAAACCCTCCCGTTTCAAAACTCCTCACCTCCCTCCTGCATGCCGGGAAGAGTGGCTTCGAACCGGGGACCTCCACACTGCCCGCTGAGCCATCGGGTCGTTGCCCCCCCTGCTCCCGAACCCCTGAAAAACACAAAGCAAAATTTAAAAAAAGTTAAATCTGATGCCCCACTTACGTGAGCCACTTTTTCTCCACATTCAAGATTTGATCTCATATTCAAGAGGTCACTGTCGTCAGGATTTGCCACACATTTTCACCATTATTTACACCCTTTTTTACACCATTTACCAAAACCAGTTCAAGATCACAGCACAACTTGTTGTGTTAATTGTGAGCTTGCAGATCTGCTATTTTGTGCTATTTGCAGTGTGATGAATTGTGAAGTAATAATTATATGTTACAGGTTTTTAAATGATAAACTGTCAAATTGGAAGTAAACAATGTTTTCTCTGACAGGACTGACTGACCTCAGGATTGTGTTGTTGGGAGGAGGGAAATCTGGGAAGAGTTCAGCAGGAAACACCATTCTGGGAGGAAGTGGTTTTAAAGTTAGTCAGGCAGGTCAGAGGTCAGTGCAGTGTGAGGTGAGACAGGGCAGCGTAGCAGGGAGACATGTGACAGTGGTGGACTCACCAGGCTGGTGGTACAACCGTCCACTACAGGACACCTCAGAGATGGACAAACTGGAGATCCAGGACAGTGTGTGTCTCTGTCCTCCTGGACCACATGTTGTTCTTCTGGTCGTTCCTCTTGATAGAGCATTCACCAAAGCACAGAGAGTAGCAGTAGAGGAACACATGACCCTTCTGTCACAGAGCGTGTGGAATCATGCTATACTTCTGTTTACCCATGGAGACCTTCTGGGAGACAGAAGCATTGAGCAGCACATCGAGGCTGAAGGAGAAGACCTCCACTGGCTTGTTGACAAATGTGGCAACAGGTACCATGTCTTCAACAATCAGAAGACAGATGACACTCAGGTCACAGAGCTGCTGCAGAAGATGGAGGAGATGGTGGCAGGAAACAGAGGTGGACACTATGAAGATGGTGGAGATGTTTCAGAGACGTTGTCAGAGAGGAAGAAGATCAGAGAGGAACATGTCCACACATTCATGACCAAGACACAGAGACAAAGAGCTGCTCTGAAAGCTCTGTTTGAAGGTAATGTTTATCTGTGTGTGTGTGTGTGTGTGTGTGTGTGTGTGTGTGTGTGTGTGTGTGTGTGTGTGTGTGTGTGTGTGTGTGTGTGTGTGTGTGTGTGTGTGTGTGAGTGTGTGTGTGAGTGAGTGAGTGTGTGTGTGTGTGTGTGTGTGCGCGTATGTGCGCGTATGTGTGTGCGTGTACTTGCATGTTCACACATGTGTGAATCCCACATACTAATGCGTGTGTGTATTGTAAATATAGAAACAAAAACATTATTTTAAACAGCATTGATCATCGTACCAAATCAGCTTTGACTGTGTGTGTGTGTGTGTGTGTGTGTGTGTGTGTGTGTGTGTGTGTGTGTGTGTGTGTGTGTGTGTGTGTGTGTGTGTGTGTGTGTGTGTGTGTGTGTGTGTGTGTGTGTGTGTGTGTGTGCCAGGAGAGCATCAGAGTCTACCAGATGTGAAGGTGATGCTGGTTGGTGGAGAACAGAGTCAGAGGAGCAGAGCTGGAGATCTCATACTGCAGTCTGGTGTGTTCAAACCAATTATATTCAAGGTGAGTAATATTATAATGAATGTGATGTGATAATTATAATGAATGACTTGAAAAGCAAGAATATTTTTCTGAAGATTATAACAGTATATATCTGCTGTCATGAGTGATCATGTGATTTAGTGAAATTAAATTATTATTAAATATCATTTTAGATTTGTGTGTTAGCTGTTCAGAATAACATATGTACAAGCTCATCATATGTCACTTCTTCCATTTCATTTTGTCAGGAGTTTAAAACCCAGACTAAACCGACAGAATGTGTCAGACAACAGAGACTAACATACAGTAAACTTCATATTCCAGGAGTTTAAAACCCAGACTAAACTGACAGAATGTGTCAGACATCAGAGACGAGTTGCTGGAAGAACAGTGAGTGTGGTGAACTGTCCAGACTGGTCCACTACACCTCCATCACAGAAGACCAAAGATGTCCTTCTACACGGTGTGACTCTGTGTTCTCCTGGACTCCACGCTGTCCTGGTGACGGTTGATGTCAGGTCCAGTTTCTGTGAAGCTGACAGGAGATCAGTGGAGGAACACATGGAGCTGCTGGGGGACAGAGTCTGGAGACATGCTCTGGTTCTGTT
Organism: Benthosema pterotum; assembly: GCA_039105355.1. Classification (NCBI taxonomy): domain Eukaryota; kingdom Metazoa; phylum Chordata; class Actinopteri; order Myctophiformes; family Myctophidae; genus Benthosema; species Benthosema pterotum. The sequence goes on from CM076986.1 coordinate 36,810,610, forward strand.
CACATATGGATACTGGCTGGGAGGGAGACGTGTTGAGGAGTACATCGAGTCTGAAGGAGAACCTCTGAGGAGGATCCTGGAGAAATGTGGCTACAGGTACCATGTTCTAAACTCCAACGACTGGGGCATTTCACAGTCACAAGTCCCAGAGCTGATGGAGAAAATAGAAGACATGGTGATGAGGGACAGAGGAGACTTTGGACAGAGGACACTCGTTAAAAGACTGAGAGGAAGAACAGAAGAACAATGGAAGAAGAGAGAGCAGGAGATCATAGAGAGGATGTTGAAGTTTGTGGCAACGGATCCAGAGCCAGAAGAACCATCCCTGCCAGCTGTCAGGAGAAAGAACAGCATGGACCTAGAGGATGCACAGAGCATGGGGCAACATCCAAGTAGTGAGTAATATTCTGTCTGCAGTATATTGTATGGCTGTGCTTAATTGTGTGTGTGTGTGTGTGTGTGTGTGTGTGTGTGTGTGTGTGTGTGTGTGTGTGTGTGTGTGTGTGTGTGTGTGTGTGTGTGTGTGTGTGTGTGTGTGTGTGTGCGTGCGTGCGTGTGTGTGTGTGTGTGTGTTTATTGTCATATATATGTGTTGTCTTGTGTTCCAGTGAGTGGAGGAACTCGCTCTTCAGGATATGACACCACCAGTGAAGCTCCAACCCTCACTGATGCTGATGTAAGTGTGACAGAGGAAGATGTTTCAGAGATGAATCTTCAGTCTGACATTAATCACACATTTTAATTCTCATCTCCTTACTTAATGACTTAATGTTTCCTTGTATTTTCAGTCTGTGGTGACAGGGCTAGAAGAATCATCCCTGCCAGCTGTCAGGAGAAGGCACAGCATACTGTTGTATCCTCCAAGCAGTGAGTATCAATATACTGTTTACATCATGATGTCATCACTGACAGCTGGAAACCTTGCATGTCCAATAATGTTACTTTTAAGGAAATAGGAAGAATATTCCTGTTTAATGATTTGAACAGAGCACTGCAATGTGACAGTTCACTATTGCCCTGGTCAGTAAGTTGCCATGCAAACCATGTATTGTATGTTGTCTGTGTTCCAGTGAGTGTTTTTATCGTTATTGTAAATGTGTTGTCTTGTGTTTCAGTGAGTGGAGGAACTCACTCTTCAGGATTTGACACCATGAGTGTGATTTCAAGTCAGCCAGAGACTGATGTAAGTGTGAGAGACGAATATGTTGATACAGTATATTAAACTAAAACATTGTTGATGAACAAAAGCTTTTGTTGCAAATTAACACCTTTGCAGTGATGGTTTTATATAAAATATACTGTAAATCATATGTACATACTGATGATCAATATACCGTCTCTCTCATATTAGGATGATATTTGCACCTTTTCATATATTCTAATGCTCCTTCTCTTTCCTGTTGATATTGTGACAAGGAGAGACGACAGAAGACTCTGTTTGAGAGACTGACAGGAGTTAAAACTCTAACAGCAGAAGAATGGAAGAAGAGAGAGGAGGAGGTGATCGACACCATGTTGACGTTGGTGACGACGGAGCCACAAGAACCAAGTAGTGAGTCTTACTGTTGTCCTCTTATGTGGACATACATTACTTACTATAATGTGTGTGTTTGTGCATTTAATAGAATAGCAAGATTGGATGCATTTTCATTAAAGACGGATTAGTAGACTGCTGAGGAGATGAACATTTAGTCATTTGTAGACTGCTGAGGAGATGAACATTTGGGGTGACCAGATGTCCCCTGTTGCGAAGAGAGCCTCATTTTAAGACTTTTTTCAGGCGTCCGACATATTGAGACCCTGTCCCTCTCTGTGACTGACAGCCATCAGTGTACAAAAGCTATAATTGCTATTCTCTTTTCCAGCAAGATGTGTTTTTTCTCTAAAGGCCTGTATTTTGCATTGTTTTTAAAAGATCTTTTTTTCCCAATTTATAAAAAGCAAGAAACTTACTTTACAAACCCAATCCATGAATAAGACCAATAAACAAAAGACATTAGGAAGGATACACTATTAACCACACCATACCATACAGAAACAGTAAACAACAGCCACAGTACATGCCTCAGGCTCAGACTCATTTACCTGTCCCATTTTTTCATCAATTACACAAGGTACACAATCACCACAAAAACAAGTATACAAATGATGTATATCACAGCTAAGTGGTTAACCTGACCTTGTTTTTCTATTGTTCAAAGCCTGTTATAATAGTCTAGCATGAAAGAAATATCCCCTAGGCTACAGTAGGCCTACCAGTAAGTCAACCATACCACCTATGAGCAAAAGTAGATTTTAAAACAATATGAGGTTGTGTTTTTATCTAATTATAATATTTGTTGTGTTGCATTGTCTTGTGTTACAGTGAGTGTTTTATTCTAATTGTAATGTGTGTTGTCTTGTGTTGCAGTGAGTGTTTTTATTCTAATTGTAATGTGTGTTGTCTTGTGTTGCAGTGAGTGTTTTTATTCTAATTGTAATGTGTGTTGTCTTGTGTTGCAGTGAGTGGTGACACACCTTCTGCCAAGGTCTCTGATTGGCTGAACAGACATGCTGGACCAACAGCGCCCTCTTCAGGAGATAACACCATGAGCATGGCTCCCAGCCAGGCAGACACTGAAAGACACTGAAATGCTGTGAACAGAACTAGCAAAGGTTTATTTTTCCTGGTCAAAAGAGTTGAATCGAGTTTTAATGATAAAAAAACACTCAAATGTAAAAGGTTATCAGGTTGACTGGACACAATGGACCTGGCCATCACCATTGAAATAAATGTACAGATGTCCATTTGTATTAATATGAACATATTTATACATTGGTTGGCATTTAAATCAGTTTAGGTTCATGTATATTTGTTTTGATTCGTGTGTTGTATGTAAATGCATTTTATCATGTACAGTATATTTCTATAAGGGCCTATAGTAAAATATTCAAGTTTAAGTGCAGAGGGAAATTAAACTAAACTAAGGCCTGACCGATATATCGTCCAGCATCAGGTTGATATTTCCTTATTTCAGTTATATTGACATGTCTATATCTCTTTTTAATCTCTACATTTACAGCCATGTGAGCTGTCATTGAAGAGAACATGGTTGTACTTTAACGTTATTGGTGTTCAAGCTCAAGTTTATCATGTCATGTTTTATGTTGTCTGTAACATCCATCCTGCATATTAATGTACACTGTTCTGTTTCATCAATCATGGGAATAAATAACTACTTCATGGAAGAGACAATGCTGGACATTATTTTGTTCTCTTTTACCAAAATATCTTTACTATCTATACCCATGATTAATAGACACACATATTTGTGCAGTTATACATTGTAAACATTAAAGTGTGTTGATCATTGCAAATGTGTCTGTTTTTATCAGGGAACGTTATTACACTTCTGGTATAAAATTGGACACAAACAAGTCAAGAGGTCAGATTATGTTTAGATGTACATTCAACCCCATTCACTTTTTAAACATGTTTTACTGCTACATTAACACCATAGTCTAATTAATTATTAATGTAAATGACCTTAAGGGACTTCTACTGTTTGTTATTGTGTTTACAGTTGGGAGTGTTGAGTGTGTTTGCTAGATGAGTAGCTTTGACAGCACTGTATGGTTTCAAGAGTGACATTTGTGTTTGCCATAAACATCACGACAGAGGCTGTAGCCACCTGCTACAGTAGTACTACTATAGTAGTATAGACTTCAGTATACCGGTAACTCAACAGTTGGCCTTAGTGCCTCGATTAGATTGATTCTGAGTCTAGTCACCTTATCTGACTCCATAGAGGTGCTGTGTGTCATTTGAATTGTTGTCATTGTAAACAACAGCTAGTCCATTTTGAACTTGCCCCTATGTGTATAAGCCAGCTATGTTTATAACTGACACAGAGACATTTACGGTCGGAACTCATCCTAGAGACGTGCATACTTTTTGGTGGAGAGAGAGAAAGAGATTACAGTGCTTTTGGATGTCCAGTGATCAGTCCAAGACGTGGATGTTCTAACAGCAGAAGAAGTGCAGAGCTTCTGTAAGTTTCTGATGTTTATTATTGTTGAGCTGTACTCAGTGTTGTAGTGGTACTTTTAGAAGTGGGGGGACGCCTCCACCCATTTTTTTTTTCTGAGGGTGTACAAATGTGAACCAAATGGACCCTAGCAGGTCCATTTGTTTCCATTTGTGCACTCTCAGAAAAAAGGAAACTCATTAACATGGTGAAACACATCTTGATGATGTCATTGAGATGTATTTCACCACGCTAATGATTTTTTTTCCTTTTGCCCCCCTCCACTAAACCCTGGCTGTACTGTATACACTATCATTGTTTTGTCCCTTTGTAAATGATAGACAGCACAGTCAGAAACACTAGTCAGCAGACAGTAGAGAGAGGAGGGAACACACTTATTAGGTAATATCATAGCATGTGTCATAGTAGTAGATGATGTTTTTATATTGTTGTGTTTCCATTGTTGAGCGCTGCCATTGTTTTTATGCTCTTAGAATACAACACATTCCAGAAGCAGTGCCTCATGCAGCTCTAATACACTCTGCAGTTTTCTGTAACACAACAAATAAGGTAAATACTCATTGTTTTGATTATTTTTCAGAAAATGTTCTTTCATGTTGCTCTATACATTCAATATAGTGCAGGTGACATGGTGAAATTAACATTTAGAGTTGGTTTAACTATGGTCAAATGGATGTTATAGGAATGTTATGTTATTGCAGGTGGTTATTTACATCAGTTTTGACTAAACAGTGACATCCTCAATCGCTGTGTTGTACTGAGTTTTACTGAGGTTATATAGGCCAGTCAATCAAAGATATTACCCAAAATAAATAGCAAAAGTAATCATTCAAGGTGTTTCATGATCCTTAGGTTAGTCAAAATAACAATGAAAATGATTATTATTGGTAATTCAAAGTTGAAAGTTGAAATTAATTATGTAATGTGTCAAACTAGCAGTTATTTGTGATTCTGAATTCCAACGTCAACAGGACTAGCCCTGATCAAGACCTGTATAGGATGAAGCATGTTGGTGTAATAAAGGTTGTGCTCGGATCTCCAACAAGACTTTTTTATTGTACTAATCTGAGAGCCCCCCAAAATAATGCACGACCCCCAGGTTGAGAACCGCTGATGACTGGACATGACATGAATAAATACACACCCACTGTACCATATCTCTCTCTCTCTCTCTCTCTCTCTCTCTCTCTCTCTCTCTCTCTCTCTCTCTCTCTCTCTCTCTCTCTCCTGTATTTTGTAACAAAAAAAACTGTTACTAAATTCAACTGAACTCTGAATCAGTTTGTGTGTGTGTGTGTGTGTGTGCGTGTGTGCGTGCGTGCGTGTGTGTGTGTGTCAGCAGCAATCAGCAGCAATGTGCAGATTATTATTATTAACCCTGATAGCAGGTGGAATTTATGTTTTACCAGACCTGGGCTGTGGAAACTAAACTGATTATAGGCCTACAGTTTGAAGTTTTAATCTAAATGTAAACTCTTTGACATATTGTCAACTTCTATTAAACATGATCATTGTGATTAGTGGGATTATTCACAGGAGAAAATGACTAACGCGCACGCGCACACGCACGCGCACGCGCACACGCACGCGCACGCGCACACGCACACGCACGCGCACACGCACACGCACACGCACACGCACACACACACACACACACACACACACACACACACACACACACACACACACACACACACACACACACACACACACACACACACACACACACACACACACACACACACACACACACACACACACACACACACACACACACACACACACACACACACGCCTAACATGGACCCTTTGAAAACTGCTGGACTGTAATCATTATATTGTCCAATTTGTGATATAACAGTAATTACAAAAAAATATATAATAAGTAATAACAGCAGATTATTATAACTCACTGTGTGTTAATGTTTTCCAGGTCAACCAACAGCTGTAGACAGGATGGACAGTGGAACCTCAGCTTCCATCACAGGTGAGATATTAACCTGTTTAAACTGGGAATGCATCCATTTTAGATAGAAATAGTAACATAGAGTTTTCAGAAAACCCTAATAGGATTTAGTGGTTCTAGCATATCGACATAGCAGATCTACAAGCATGGCAGTTTTGTGCCATGCACTGTGAGGCACAAATACATATTTGGAAAATACTCTGTGTTGAGTGTTTGAAAAATGTTTACATTTTAAAATGTTTGGCACAAAATAAAAGTTTGAGACTATTGCAATCATGTCGTAATTGATCAAAATGATCAATTTTGAAACAGAAATGATCAAAGATGAAACAGAAAAACTGATACTGGTTTAGTCCCTTCTGTGATCTTAATGAATACTATGTTTATTTTTTCCAACCAGGGAAGAACAGTGAGCCGTCAGAACTGAACATTGTTCTGATCGGGGGGAGACGCAGTCCAAAGAGTTCAGTAGGAAACATCATCCTGGGCAGAGATGGTTTTAAAACAAACAGAAGAACAACTAACAGTGTGATGAGACAAGAGTTAGTGTCAGGGAGACAGGTCAGTGTGGTCGACACTCCAGGATGGGAGTCTCATTTACCCCTAGATCTGACCCCAAAACTGACCCAGTTAGAAATCCAACAGAGTGTGTATCTGTGTCCTCCAGGACCACATGCCTTTGTCCTAGTGATGCCATTGGACGTCCCATATGTAGGAACAGACATGTCAGCAGAGGAGCATGTGAGTCTTCTCCTCAGTGACAGAGCGTGGAAACACGCTATGATGGTGGTCACTGTAGATGATGATGAAGATGAGACTGATCTCATTAGATCTAACTATGAGTTAAGATATCTCACTGAGAAATGTGAAGGTCGTTTCCATGTTCTTAACATTAGTGACAGAGGAGATGGTAGTCAGGTCACACAGCTGATGGAGAAGATAGATCAGATGGTGAAGAGTAATGGTGGTCACTATGAGACAGAAGAACATGTCTCAGAGGAACTGAAGGAGAAGGAGAGAACTATCAGCAGAAGAGCAGAACAAAGGAGGACAGACACTCTGAAACAAACCACTGGACTTCCAAAACATACTGGTATGATTTGATTTACTTTAGAGGACACACTCTAGGTAGTAATAAACAATTATTATTATTATTATTACATTTGTAGTGTGATGAATTGTGAAGTATGGAACACATCCACACATTTACAACTGAGACACAGAGACAAAGAGCTGGATTTGGAGCAAATGTCACAATTTTTACGTTGTTGGGTCCAATTTAGCTAGTGGACGCCTTTAGCAGTGGAGCAAATGAAAAACATCAAAATAATTAGACCCGATTATTTCCGCCCACAAAGATGACAAGGGGGTGTGCCACACTAGTCGGGCACGTTTCACCTCACACGGTTCACCAGACGGGTTAGGGTTAAGCTCTAAGCTTTGAGGCGTGATAACTCCTCTGGAAGGTCGGAGGCGGTGAGCCACATGACCACGTGCCGAGGCATGGATGTGTGTTTTCCTGTGTACAGGCATGCGGTTCGGGAAAGGGCTGACTTAAATTTTAAAAAATACAAATATGTTTTTGCCATGTTTTGAACACTTTCCCGAACATGTACGGCCAAACAAGCAGTGCCGTTGAATTCAGTGCCAAAAAGTGAGCCTGGTGATGTCCATCTAGAGTTGTAAAGAAGAAGATTTTAAAAAATACACAAAGATTTGAGATTTGAGTTTTATAAACACGCATGCCGTGACTCGTATATTTATAAACACTCAACCATTGAGTATTTATAAATATTGGTTATAAGAGTCGCTGCACGTCTTTATAAATACAATACACTGGAACACAAGTCTGGCATTATTTGTTTGAAAAGAAAGGCCATACTCTTTCTCTCTCCCCCCAAACAACTGAAACACGCACTGCAGTCAGGCTACTCTTTTTATTTTTCTCCATCATCATCTCCTCCACCTCCTGCAGCATCAGGGAGGATATTAAATGTTAAATGTCCTGATCATGTTGCTGGTACTGTAGTCCTACAGCAGCACCTGAACCAAACGTTTATGGTGTTCTCTGCACTAAACATGTGTGCTGTTGTGTGGACTGAGGGTCTGGAGTGGAGGATACTTCTAGCTCCAGAGCCCACTAGGTGGATTAAGCTACGCCCCATAATTATCTACCTATCCATCTACCCCCACCCACCTGGGGGAGAAAAAACACACCACCCCAGGGTGGATTGGAACGCCCACTATCCTGGGGTGTCTCCAGGAGAGTATTTATCGTGCCACTGCATGCAACATGTGTTGCAACCTCCAGGGACCCCCACGTTAAAGTGCTCATAACCACACGGCAGGTGCTCTCACAGAGTCCCAGACAGACTTTTTTTCTGTACCCTAACCCTACGTTTTAACGACGGGGTACGGTGGGCGATGGACAAGAAACGTCGCCCGATTCTGCCGAAAAGCTCAGCATTTTTTATCTTTCCGGCCGACGCCGGAACGTCGCCCGACGTCGCCCGTTCTGCTGCTGTCGCCTGAAGCGGCGGCTCCCATAGAGAAATAATGGATGTCGGGCGACAACGCTTTTATCATCGCCCGCCATCCCCGCCGTTAAAACGTAGGGTAAGGTCCCAACTTCAAAAGTACAAGAACAACTGAAAACCCTCCCGTTTTAAAACTCCTCACCTCCCTCCTGCATGCCGGGAAGAGTGGCTTCGAACCAGGGACCTCCACACTGCCCGCTGAGCCATCGGGTCGTTGACCCCCCCTGCTCCCGAACCCCTGAAAAACACAAAGCAAAATTTAAAAAGAGTTAAATCTGATGCCCCACTTACGTGAGACACTTTTTCTCCACATTCAAGATTTGATCGCATATTCAAGAGATCACTGTCGTCAGGATTTGCCACACATTTTCACCATTATTTACACCCTTTTTTACATCATTTACCAAAACCAGTTCAAGATCACAACACTTGTTGTGTTAATTGTGAGCTTGCAGATTTGCTATTTTGTGCTATTTGCAGTGTGATGAATTGTGAAATAATAATTATATGTCACAGGTTTTTAAATGATAAGCTGTCTAATTGGAAGTAAACAATGTTTTCTCTGACAGGACTGACTGACCTCAGGATTGTGTTGTTGGGAAGGTGCGGCTCTGGGAAGAGTTCAGCAGGAAACACCATTCTGGGAGGAAGTGCTTTTAAAGTTAGTCAGGTAGGTCAGAGGTCAGTGCAGTGTGAGGTGAGACAGGGCAGCGTAGCAGGGAGACATGTGACAGTGGTGGACTCACCAGGCTGGTACTACAACCGTCCACTACAGGACACCTCAGAGATGGACAAACTGGAGATCCAGGACAGTGTGTGTCTCTGTCCTCCTGGACCACATGTTGTTCTTCTGGCCGTTCGTCTTCGTACAGCATTCACCAAAGCACAGAGAGTAGCAGTAGAGGAACACATGACCCTTCTGTCACAGAGCGTGTGGAATCATGCAATAGTTCTGTTCACCTATGGAGACTTTCTGGGAGACAGAAGCATTGAGCAGCACATCGAGGCTGAAGGAGAAGACCTCTGCTGGCTTCTTGACACCTGTGGGAACAGGTACCATGTCTTCAACAATGAGAAGACAGATGACACTCAGGTCACAGAGCTGCTGCAGAAGATGGAGGAGATGGTGGCAGGAAACAGAGGTGGACACTATGAAGATGGTGGAGATGTTTCAGAGACGTTGTCAGAGAGGAAGAAGATCAGAGAGGAACATGTCCACACATTCATGATCAAGACACAGAGACAAAGAGCTGCTCTGAAAGCTCTGTTTCAAGGTAATGTTTATCAGTGTGTGTGGGTGTGTGTGTGTGTGTGTGTGTGCGCGCGCGCAAAATCAACATGTGCTGTCTTGTACTGTCATATGACGCTGTTACTTATACCCATAGTACTGTGTGACATGCCTGAATGAATTTTGCAGATGTTCTAATGCACCTACGGTATAATAATTGTGTCCTTTTAGGCATATCCTTTGTGTGAACATAAATAAGTGGTTAAAATATGTGTGCGTGCGTGCATGCATGCATGCGTGTGCATGCGCATCTATCTGCATGTATATAGAAATAGAACAGATGATGCATGAATAAACAGACAAAAAACATAATTTACACAATTACATTGATGTAAGTGCTGTCAAATACATCTATGAAGGTATCAATGAAATCTATGAACTAACTGTGTGTGTGTGTGTGTGTGTGTGTGTGTGTGTGTGTGTGTGTGTGTGTGTGTGTGTGTGTGTGTGTGTGTGTGTGTGTGTGTGTGTGTGTGTGTGTGTGTGTGTGTGTGTGTGTGTCAGGAGAACATCAGAGTCTACCAGATGTGAAGGTGATGCTGGTTGGTGGAGAACAGGATCAGAGGAGCAGAGCTGGAGATCTCATACTGCAGGAGTCTGGTGTGTTTAAACGAACTCCACTCAAGGTGAGTCATATTACATGAATGTGATGTTATAATTATACTGAATGACTTCACTCAACGTAAACAAACAGTAAAAAGAATAAATATGGTTTCTGAAGATAATATAATAGTTATGTAACCGTATATATCTACCAAAAGGTATACCAGCAGAGCTGAGCAGTCCTGACCCTTTCATGCCATTGCCTCGGCACATAAGTAAATTCTCTCTTCATTTTCTTCAGACTTTTCAAAAATAATTGATATAGTGCCTCCCAGAGTATAGTGCCTCCCAGTACGGCAGAATAGTTCTGGAGCGGTGGATTGTGTGGCCTTGGGTCTTTCCCTAGTGGACTGACCGAGAGTAGCTACTGGGACGTAAGTCGGGACTTGATCAACCCCGGCTGGGTCGCCTGAGTGAGGGGTATGATGTTGCGAGACCCGAAACCCCAATGACCTTGGGATACATCACTGAGGATACGTCCCAGTTGCATCCATGCGATGTATCTTTAAGCCTTTAGTTTCTATTTATAGTGGCTCATAGGAATAGATTATGTGACAACCAGGGAAAGACTTGGTGACCACCGGAGAGACGGGTGACAGCCGGAATGTAGACGGCACCCGGGTGAGCAGTATGGGTTAGCGCCCCAGCCTGTGTCCTCCGTGAGGAGGAAGCCCAAAAACCTTGGTGAGGCCGTTAGGAGGGCCATTATGATTCACTGCTCCTGAATGAAATGTCTGGTGCTGGGAGTCTGGTGCAACGCACAGGTCCTGTGCCAACCTGGTGAGAGCAGGAGCAGACCTGGTGAGACGTAGGAGGGGGTCTGGAGAGGAGTCAACCCACAGAGCCTAGTCCCTCCATGTGCCAGAGTATAGTGCCTCCCAGTACCTGCAGAATAGTTCTGGAGCGGTGGATTGTGTGGCCTTGGGTCTTTCCCTAGTGGACTGACCGAGAGTAGCTACTGGGACGTAAGTCGGGACTTGATCAACCCCGGCTGGGTCGCCTGAGTGAGGGGTATGATGTTGCGAGACCCGAAACCCCGATGACCTTGGGATACATCACTGAGGATACGTCCCAGTTGCATCCATGCGATGTATCTTTAAGCCGATTACATCACGGATGAAGACAACTCAGGTCACATTATTTTCATGTAAGAAAAACAAAACAAAAAGTGTTGTATTGTGCTGTTTTTTATTCTTACTAATAATTTTGATTGTTCGGTAGCATAATTGTCTATATATATTAAGGGAAAACAGTCTATAAGGAAAATGAATGGGGATTTCACTTCTGGTCCACGGGCGACATCATGAAAGGGGGAGGGGACTGCACAGCTCAACATGCTGTCATAATGTCCATTGATCATGTGATCAGTATTTCAGTGATAAAGATAAGTGTGTCATTTTAAATTAATGCATTGGCTACTGCAAAATAGCACATGTACAAGCTCAACATGTTTTATGGTCAAAATGTGAAAACTACTAATTTAGAAGGCATGTGTAGAATCAGCATCATATCTTAATGCTCTGAGCATATAATGTGAAGATAGATAAAATTGCTAAATTGTCAGTTTTGAGATTCTGATTCAGACATCAGAGACTAACATAGAGTAAACTTCATATTCCAGGAGTTTAAAACCCAGACTAAACTGACAGAATGTGTCAGACAACAGAGACAAGTTGCTGGAAGAACAGTGAGTGTGGTGAACTGTCCAGACTGGTCCACTACACCTCCATCACAGAAGACCAAAGATGTCCTTCTACACGGTGTGACTCTGTGTTCTCCTGGACTCCACGCTGTCCTGGTGACTGTCGATGTCAAGACCAGTTTCTGTGAAGCTGACAGGAGATCAGTGGAGGAACACATGGAGCTGCTGGGGGACAGAGTCTGGAGACGTGCTCTGGTTCTGTTCACATGGGGATACTGGCTGGGAGAGAGACGTGTTGAGGAGTACATCGAGTCTGAAGGAGAACCTCTGAGGAGGATCCTGGAGAAATGTGGCTACAGGTACCATGTTCTAAACTCCAACGACTGGGACATTTCACAGTCACAAGTCCCAGAGCTGATGGAGAAAATAGAAGGCATGGTGATGAGGGACAGAGTACACTTTGGACAGAGGACACTCATTAAAAGACTGAGAGTAAGAACAGAAGAACAATGGAAGAAGAGAGAGCAGGAGATCATACAGAGGATGTTGAAGTTTGTGGCAACGGAGTCAGAAGAACCAGCGCTGCCAGTTATCAGGAGAAGGCAGTGGGATCCTCCAAGCAGTGAGTATCAATATCCTGGTTACATTATGATGCCATCACTGAGACTGTGCATGTTACTGTAGAATCATTGTTGCCTGACTGAAGTGTGATACCACTGTGCATTGGGTGTGCAGGTTCCTAGATGGTGCAAGATGTAAAACCTAATGCATAATATTAATGGAAAGTCATTTCACATGAGCCAACTTATCTCTTCCTCTGACATAATATTCTGTTCATTCAGTTATTATTAATGTTGTTACCTTTTGTATCTTACTTTCTTTTGCTTTCAATTTGAATTGTATAAAAAAATAATATACTACATATATATGAATTGTCCAGCTTCATGGGAGATTTGGTGGGTTGATGGGAGTGGGTGGGAACGTGGGGAGAAAATAGGGGGTTGTATAGTATTGCGAGGTCATATACTTTGTCTGCTAACCCATTGAATAAAATACTTTTAAAAAGTACTACAATATAATCATTCATAACACTTTCTATGCGTACCATGTGTGTTGTCTTGTGTTCCAGTGAGTAGAGGAACTCGCTCTTCAGGATATGACACCACCAGTGAAGCTCCAACCCTCACTGATGCTGATGTAAGTGTGACAGAGGAAGATGTTTCAGAGATGAAACTTTAGTCTGACATTAATCACACATTTTAATTCTCATTTCTTTACTTTATGTTTCATTGTATTTCCAGTCTGTGGTGACAGAGCTAGAAGAATCATCCCTGCCAGCTGTCAGGAGAAGGCACAGCAATCCGTGGCGTCCTCCAACCAGTGAGTATCAATATCCTGTTTACATTATGATGTCATCACTCTCAGCTGGAAACCTTCCATGCCCAATAGAGCTGAGCAGTCCCGCCCCCCTCGTGACGTCGCCCTTGTTCCAGAAAAGGATTCCTCATTCATATTTCTCAAAGACTTTTAGGGAATGATTCATATAAGAAACGATTACGCCATGGACAAAGCCAACTCGGGTCGTGACATTACATTTATAGTCATGATTTGTCACAACCCGAATTGGTTTTGTCCATGGCATAATAGTCTTTATAGTAACCATTTCTGAAAAGTTTAGAGGAAAATGAATGTGAATTCCATTTCTGGAACACAGGGGTGGGACTGCTCAGCTCTATAATGTTACTTTCCAGGAATGTAAAGAATATTCCTGTTTCAATGGATCCAATAGACTTGAACAGAGCACTGCAGTGTGATGTTTACTGTAGCAGAAGAATGTCACATCTAGTCACAATATGCAAACTCTGTGTTACAAAAACATTGTTAACACTATACCAGGACATACCATGTATTGGATCATGTTGTCTTGTGTTCCAGTGATTTTATTTTTATTGTCATAGTCATTGTGTTGTCTTGTATTCCAGTGAGTGGAGGAACTCACTCTTCAGGATTTGACACCATGAGTGACATTTCAAGTCAGGCAGAGACTGATGTAAGTGTAAGAGATGAATATGTTTTAAATATTAATTTAAAACTTTGTTCAAGAATAGATTTGTCTTCATACAACATATAAAAGACTAATAAGATATACAGTTGATTAATATACCATCTATTTTTGAAATGATATTCGCGCTTTTTTATATATTCCAATGTTCCCTCTCTTTCCTGTTGATATTGTGACAAGGAGAGACGACAGAAGACTCTGTTTGAGAGACTGACAGGAGTTAAAACTCTAACAGCAGAAGAATGGAAGAAGAGAGAGGAGGAGGTGATTGACGCCATGTTGATGTTGGTGATGACGGAACCACAAGAACCAAGTAGTGAGTCTTACTGTTGTCCTCTTATGTGGACATACATGTGTTTTCATGCAATGCATTTTGTATTTTCATTAAAGAATGATTAGTAGTCTGCTCTGAGGAGACTAACATTTAGGGTGACCAGATTGCGTAAAGTTCCTAATTTCTAAAGCTTTTCAGGCGTCTGACATATTGAGACCCTGTCCCACATTGTAACTGACAGCCATCAGTGTTCAAATACCCTAGTTAAAAGATAGCCCTCTAATAGTTGGTTTTCTGTTTTAAAGCTCTGTAAAACTAGCATGAACTGTATCACCTAGACTACAGTAGGCCTAGCAGTAATTCACCCAATATTAGCATAGAATGTGAGGGCTTGTGTTTTTATTCTAATTGTAATGTGTGTTGTCTTGTGTTGCAGTGAGTGTTTTTATTCTAATTGTGTTAACACACACTACAATTAGAATAAAAACACTCACTGCAACACAAGAAAACACAATTGTGTTGTCTTGTATTACAGTGAGTGTTTTTATTCTAATTGTAAAGTGTGTTGTGTTGTGTTACAGTGTGTGTTTTTATTCTAATTGTAAAGTGTGTTGTGTTGTGTTACAGTGTGTGTTTTTATTCTAATTGTAAAGTGTGTTGTGTTGTGTTACAGTGTGTGTTTTTATTCTAATTGTAAAGTGTGTTGTCTTGTGTCACAGTGAGTGTTTTATTCTAATTGTAATGTGTGTTGTCTTGTGTTACAGTGAGTGTTTTTATTCTAATTGTAATGTGTGTTGTGTTGTCTTGTGTTACAGTGAGTGTTTTTATTCTAATTGTAATGTGTGTTGTGTTGTCTTGTGTCACAGTGAGTGTTTTATTCTAATTGTAATGTGTGTTGTGTTACAGTGAGTGTTTCTATTCTAATTGTAATGTGTGTTGTGTTGTCTTGTGTTACAGTGAGTGGTGACACACCTTCTGCCAAGGTCTCTGATTGGCTGAACAGACATCCTGGACCAACAGCGCCCTCTTCAGGAGATAACACCATGAGCATGGCTCCCAGCCAGGCAGACACTGAAAGACACTGAAATGCTGTGAACAGAACTAGCAAAGGTTTATTTTTCCTGGTCAAAAGAGTTGAATCGGGTTTTAATGATAAAAAAAAGACACTCAAATGTAAAAGGTTATCAGGTTGACTGGACACAATGGACCTGGCCATCACCATTGAAATAAATGTACAGATGTCCATTTGTATTAATATGAACATATTTATACATTGGTTGGCATTTAAATCAGTTTAGGTTCATGTATATTTGTTTTGATTCGTGTGTTGTATGTAAATGCATTTTATCATGTACAGTATATTTCTATAAGGGCCTATAGTAAAATATTCAAGTTTAAGTGCAGAGGGAAATTAAACTAAACTAAGGCCTGGCCGATATCGTCCAGCATCAGGTTGATATTTCCTTATTTCAGTTATATTGACATGTCTATATCTCTTTTTAATCTCTACATTTACAGCCACGTGAGCTGTCATTGAAGAGAACATGGTTGTACTTTAACGTTATTGGTGTTCAAGCTCAAGTTTATCATGCCATGTTTGATGTTGTCTGTAACATCCATCCTGCATATTAATGTACACTGTTCTGTTTCATCAATCATGGAATAAATAACTGCTTCATGGAAGAGACAATGCTGGACATTATTTTGTTCTCTTTTACCAAAATATCTTCACTATCTATACCCATAATTAATAGACACACATATTTGTGCAGTTATACATTGTAAACATTAAAGTGTGTTTTATTATTCATTGTAAATGTGTCTGTTTTTTATCAGGGAACGTTATTACACTTCTGGTATAAAATTGGACAAAAACAAGTCAAGAGGTCAGATTCTGTTTAGATGTACATTCAACCCCATTCAATTTTAAACATGTTTTACTGCTACATTAACACCATAGTCTAATTAATTATTAATGTAAATGACCTTAAGGGACTTCTACTGTTTGTTATTGTGTTTACAGTTGGGAGTGTTGAGTGTGTTTGCTAGATGAGTAGCTTTGACAGCACTGTATGGTTTGTGACATTTTGGTTTGCCTTAAACACTTCAGGTGCAGATGTGTGACACATCTGGGAGGGCCAGGAGTCAGGACATGTGTTCCAGATGTGTGACACATCTGGGAGGGCCAGGAGTCAGGACATGTGTTCCAGATGTGTGCACATCTGGGAGGGCCAGGAGTCAGGACATGTGTTCCAGATGTGTGACACATCTGAGAGGGCCAGGAGTCAGGACATGGGTTCCAGATGTGTGACACATCTGGGAGGGCCAGGAGTCAGGACATGTGTTCCAGATGTGTGACACATCTGGGAGGGCCAGGAGTCAGGACATGTGTTCCAGATGTGTGCACATCTGGGAGGGCCAGGAGTCAGGACATGTGTTCCAGATGTGTGACACATCTGGGAAGGCCAGGAGTCAGGACATGTGTTCCAGATGTGTGCACATCTGGGAGGGCCAGGAGTCAGGACATGTGTTCCAGATGTGTGACACATCTGGGAGGGCCAGGAGTCAGGACATGTGTTCCAGATGTGTGACACATCTGGGAGGGCCAGGAGTCAGGACATGTGTTCCAGCACTGCCTGTGGTCTAGCCAGCAGCTCACAGTGACTATACTGCAGGGGCGGATTGGCCATCTGGAGTACAGGGAGTTTTCCCGGTGGCCTGCGCCACCTAGTGGCCTGGACAAGATCTAAAATGCACTAGTGGCACACTTCCAAAATGCAATAGAATGCGCTAGATGCTCGCCTGGAACATACAGATGAAAATTACCATTAATCTTCTACATTCTCTAGTTGTGTAGACTAAGTTGGGCTAATTCACATGATGAATATTTTAACTCTTGAGGGTGTAAAAATGAAACCAAATGGACCCGCAAGGCAAGGGTCCATTTGGTTTCATTTTTACGCTCTCAAAGAGTTACATCTGGTTACGCAGCTGCCCCCCCCCCCCCAGCTCCCCCATGATGAGAGCGCTGACATTTGGACTGTTCAACTACAATCATTAGGGTGACCAGATCCAAACTGTTCATCTGAGGGACAGAAGTATCACTCATTGTGTGGGACAGAAAGGGTCCAAATAATTACTTACAGTATGTCATATTTGACTATAGTCCAGAGGCCTAATGTTGGCCATCGGTTATTTGGTACTGTAGCCTAGACTTATTTTTCTATGTTTTTGTCTTTTGTTTTCCCGTTCTCCTTTTTGTTCATTTTGTTTTTTGTTTTGCTTTTGTTTATTTCTTTCTTTGTTAATTTTTCTATTCTTGGTTTAATATGAAAACAATGCAGGCATTCTGTATCAACCTGCTCTCTTTTCTTTCCACATGAAATGACCAAAATGAACTGAATCTAGCAGGAATAGCAACAATAAGAGAATGACAACTATTATGGGACTAACTATAAGGACATTTGAACACTGACTAATTTATTGGATGCCTGATAAATCAAAGGAAAACTAACATTACAGAAAACTAACGTTACCAGAAATGTCTGGTAATGTTAGTTTTCCTTTGAGTTTCATACAGTACCTCTTGTTGTCCAGTAGGTGTCCTACCTGACCATGTGATCTAAAGGTCAGAGCAGTAAACAACCATTAGTTGCCTTAAAAGTTCAGCATTCACAACTTACCATATTTGCTACTGGCTGTTTTTGTGAGGGTATCTACTCTAGGGGACACAGGGAGAACATGCAAACTCCACTCCAGAAAAAGGCCCTTTCACCAACATCCCTCGGGTGTAGGCACTGGTGATGCGATGGAGGAGACACTCCACCAGCCGCCAGGAACAACTAAATATGAAACTAATAAATATGAATAATCATACAATTTTATTTCTTTATTTTAGTTTTCTTCGTAAATTCTCTACTTTGTTCTACAACAGTGTAATATAAAGTAAAAGTAATATAAAATATTGTAAAATAAAAATATGTTCTAGTTTGCATACAAGTTCACAATATGTGAACTTTCACATCTGCTATTGGTGCAATTGTCTATTTTGGAAACAGCTTTGTGAATGTATTTAAAACAGCTAAGACAGCTGGTGATTGAATCTTCAACAGTTTAGTTTTCCACATAAAGAGCAACAACAGGTATTGTGTGAAAGTCTAACTGGAACATTATTAGTGTGGTTCCATGGGTAGTTGTACAGCAAGGCTGTACACACTGTGGCTCTGGAACAACACAACACATAAAGTTAAGAGTCTAAACAGATATACTGATCGTACAGGAATGGAGGGAATGTGGTGGAACTAGTTTGATCTCTCCACCCAACATATTTCTTCTCTTCACAGGGAACGACTCCACTTCTCTTACTGTCACTTGGATATTATCTATAAGACACACCAGTCCTACTGACACACATTGGGTATAGCCTATGAAGTTGTGTGATTATTATTATTATTATTATTATTATTATTATTATTATTATTATTATTATTATTACCCTTATTATTATTACCCTTATAGTGATTTTTGGATGTCCAGTGATCAGTCCAAGACGTGGATGTTCTAACAGCAGAAGAAGTGCAGAGCTTCTGTAAGTTTCTGATGTTTATTATTGTTGAGCTGTACTGTATACACTATCATTGTTTTGTCCCTTTGTAAATGATAGACAGCACAGTCAGAAACACTAGTCAGCAGACAATAGAGAGAGGAGGAAACACACTTATTAGGTAATATCATAGCATGTGTCATAGTAGTAGATGATGTTTTTATATTGTTGTGTTTCCATTGTTGAGCGCTGTCATTGTTTTTATGCTCTTACAATACAACACATTCCAGAAGCAGCAGGAATACACTCTGCACCTTTCTGTCACACTAACAATAAGGAAATGCTCATTGTTTTGATGTACAAATTAATACTTTTCATCACTTTTATGAAAATGTTCTTCCATGTTGCACTATGCATAGGCTACATAGGTTGACATGGTGGTATTAGCATTTAGAGTAGTTTTAACTATGGAGGAATGCTATGTTATAGATATGTAAATAAAAGTTATTTTCATCAGTTCTGACTAAACAGTGACGTCTCAGTACACTATAGTCTCAATACACAATACAATACACGCAGATGTGAGGACATCACACCTACACTGGCTCCCTGTGAGCTACCGTATTGATTTTAAGATTTTACTGATTACTTTTAAAGCCCTGCATGGACTAGCCCCCTGTTACATTTCTGATCTGCAAAACCTTATAGGCCGGTACGCAGTCTCCATTCTGCAGACATGGCCCTTCTTGGGCCACCCAAAACGTACCGTGTGTCGCAAGGTGACCGAGCCTTTGCGGCCCGCTCTGGAATGCCCTTCCCTCATCTCTTAGGCAGGCAGAGTCAGTGTCTTCTTTCAAAAAACTTCTTAAAACTCACCTCTACATCAAATGTTTTTCTTAGTTTTGACTTATTGTCGTTTTGTTGCTGCTGTTTATTTGTTAATTGATGACTAGATTCAATTGTTGTGTTGTTTTTACAAGTCTGTGAAAGGTGAAAGGTGCGATACAAAAAAATAAAGTTCAACGCTCAAAGTTACAGAAAAGAGTAGGCAGCCAGGTTCTAGACAAGATCAGAACACACTGTACTGATAAAGAAACTATTCTTTCCACAACACTACAGAAAGCCTGGTGACATGAGCTTAGAACAACAAGGCAGGCATCCAGGCTTTGAGGCCTGTGAGGCTCATTTACCAGACACTCAGGAACTGCTGGAATGTAATCACTTGTTCTAACCTCAAGTTCAACAGCTACTTGTACTTCAGCAGGTGTTAAAGGACCAAACTTCAAATCTTTTAGCAACTAAATTTTTCTTATTTTAAGGACATTTAGGACACAATAAACACTGTCCTGGATGTGTAATATGTGTTTCTAGATAGTTTAATGATGTTTAGTACACAATAAACACTGTCCTGGGTGTCCTTTCCTCAAAAATGCCATCGGGGCCATTTTTTGCCATTTGGGCACCAGACTGTATATTCATGTCCTGATCATAAGCATCATCATGTTGTAGTCGAGACCACTTAAATCGAGACCAAGACAAGACCAAGACAACCACGGACTTGATCGAGACGAGATCGAGACGAGACTAGCACCTAGAGGGGTCAAGACCAAGACAAGACCAAGACAACCACGGACTTGATCGAGTCGAGATCGAGACTAGACTAGCACCTAGAGCAGGGGTGGGCAATTATTTTTCCCAAGGGGCCAAATGAGATACATAACATAATGTGGAGGGCCAAGACTAAAGGCTGAACTAAAGTCTGCGTAGTATTAATTTCATTTCGAGATAAAAGTAAGCGTAAGACCAACCTTTTTGACTCCAGGGCCCTCTAATTATTAAGAATTTGAGCCACAGAGGACCTCCATTTGATGAAATTTTGGCCCCACGGACCCCAAAACAAAAAAAAATCTTTTGCTTTTTGTCCACAATAACAGGCTGGATTTGGGAAACAAACCAGTCAAACATATAAATCAAAATGATTTAATTTAATTAATTTTGGACTTGGGCTAATTCAGATCATGAATATTTTAACTCTTGAGAGCGTAAAAATGAAACCAAATGGACCTGCAAGGGTCCATTTGGTTTCATTTTTACATTCTCAAAGAGTTACATCTGGTTAACCAACTTTCCATATTTAACTGGAACTCTCTCAAGGACCACTGGTGGTCCCCGGACCACTGGTTGAAAACCACGGTACCCTTTCGCGGGCCGGTCAGAGTCAGCCAAAGGGCCGCATTTGGCCCCCGGGCCGCATAATGCCCAGCTATGACCTAGAGAGGGTCGAGATCAAGCCAAGACCAAGACCTAGTGGGGCCGAGGACAAGACAAGACCAAGACCTAGAGGTGCCAAGAACAAGACAAGACCAAGACTGGTCAAGACCGAGTCCAAGACCTAGTCTTGTCATGCCCATTTTAACATATAATAACGTTCTTAATGATTTTCAATCTGCTATTATTAGTAACACTGAATTTGATTGTTTTGCCCCCGTCCACCATTACATTTTTAAACAAAACTACTAATAATATAATAGGACTGGGGCAATATGGTTAATAACAAGAATATAAAAAACCCTAATCAGAAACATCCCAGTGTCTGTATTCTTTCTTTTCAATATTTACAGAAGAAAAAAGTATATTGGTATTTGTGCCTGCAGCTGTCTTTATGAATGGGTCCTCGCTCCGCACAATGAATAGAACTTTTCCTTTGCATTGTCTTGTCTCGAGAGGTCTTGTTGGCGATCAAGATCCGAGACAATGGCTCCGAGGTCGAGACAAGACCAAAACAAAATTATACGAGAACAAGACGAGACCACAAGACAAATGAAGTGGAGAGCCGCAAGGTCGAGACAAGACCAAGACAAAACAAAGCGAGACAAAAACAAGACCGAGACAATGAAAATTTGTCTTGAGACTGGTCTCGAGGCGAGACAATGTCTCGAGAACTACAACACTAATCACGACTAAATTACTGTATATAGAAACACACATTACACACTCAGGACAGTATTTATTGTGTCCTGTATGGTCCTTTAACCATGTGCAGCAACTATCAGTGTAACAGTTTTAATATAATAATGTTTATGGTTTATGTAGTTATTTTATGAACTAATCAAATGTTTGGTTCATTCCTGCTGGACAGTGAACTGAACATGTTGATGAAGTTGTACATCTGAGCTTTGAATTGTAGACCCTATACTGTTACAGGATAATTAATGTGTTGATTATAAACACATGTGATACATGTTATGAATATTATAATCAGTTTAGTGTAGTTTCCATGTACACCCCAGGCCTGGTAAAACATTAAATACACAGATAATACTTTCACTGGCATCTCCTTCCATGATGATCAAGAAACTCACAATGGTTATCAGCAGCAATGTGCAGATTATTATTATTAAACCTGATATCAGGTAGAATTAATGTTTTACCAGACCTGGGCTGTGGAAACTAAACTGATTATAGGCCTACAGGTTGAAGTTGTAAAAATGTAAAGTCCTAAATAGGATGAAGTCGAAATATTGTTGACGTCTATCAAAACTGCTGGACTGTATTCATTATATTGTCCAATTTGTGATATAACAGTAATTACAAAAAATATAATATTAGCAGATTAGTATAACTCACTGTGTGTTAATGTTTTCCAGGTCAACCAACAGCTGTAGACAGGATGGACAGTGGAACCTCAGCTTCCACCACAGGTGAGATATTAACCTGTTTAAACTGGGAATGAACCCATTTTACATGCATTTTCAGAAAGAAAATCAGAAAAAATAGGACTTTGTGGTTCTAGCATAGAATATCTACAAGCTCACAGCATGTCGGATTTGTGCCAGACTGAGATTTGGAAAATACTACATTTTAAAATAATATGTTATATTGTTAAATCCTCCCTGGCATGAAATAAACATTTGAGAACTGTAATCATGTCATAATGGATTAAAATAGATGAAACCAACAAACTGACACTGGTTTACACACATCTGTGATCTTTATGAATACTATGTTTTTTTTCCAACCAGGGAAGAACAGCGAGCCGTCAGAACTGAACATTGTTCTGATCGGGGGAAGACATAAAGGTGGACCCAGTGGAAAGAGTTCAGTAGGAAACATCATCCTGGGCAGAGATGGTTTTAAAACAAACAGAACAACAACTAAGAGTGTGATGAGACAAGAGTTAGTGTCAGGGAGACAGGTCAGTGTGGTCGACACTCCAGGATGGATGTCTCATTTACCCCTAGATCTGACCCCAAAACTGACCCAGTTAGAAATCCAACAGAGTGTGTATCTGTGTCCTCCAGGACCACATGTCTTTGTCCTAGTGATGCCATGGGACAGCCCATATGTAGGAACAGGGATGTCAGCAGAGGAGCATGTGAGTCTTCTCCTCAGTGACAGAGCGTGGAAACACGCTATGATGGTGTTCACTGTAGCTGATAAAACCACCATGACACCTGATCTCATTAGATCTAACTATCAGTTAAGATACCTCACTGAGAAATGTGAAGGTCGCTTCCATGTTCTTAACATTAGTGACAGAGGAGATGGTAGTCAGGTCACACAGCTGATGGAGAAGATAGATCAGATGGTGAAGAGTAATGGTGGTCACTATGAGACAGAAGAACATGTCTCAGAGGAACTGAAGGAGAAGGAGAGAACTATCAGCAGAAGAGCAGAACAAAGGAGGACAGATGCTCTGAAACCATCAACCACTGGACTTCCAAAACATACTGGTATGATTTGATTTACTTTAGAGAACACACTCTAGGTAGTAATGTACAATTATTATTATTATTATTATTATTATTATTATTATTACCCGTATTATTATTATTATTTGTGGTGTGATGAATGTGACGTGAGAAACACATCCACACATTCACACCTGACACACAGATACAAAGAGTTGGACTTGGACCGAATGTCACATTTTTTACGTCTTGGGTCAATTTAGCTAGTGGACCCCTTTACACACACCACCCCAGGGTGGATTCGAACGCCCACTATCCTGGGGTGAACCCAGGAGAGTATTTATCGTGCCACTGCATGCAACATGTGTTCAAAAGGATTTCCTATTTTTGTGACCTCCAACTTCCCCCCCAACCTCCAGGGACCCCCACGTTAAAGTGCTCATAACCACACGGCAGGTGCTCTCACTAAGTCCCAGAGAGACTTCAAAAGTACAAAAACAACTAAAAACTGTAAACCCTCCTGTTTTAAAACTCCTCACCTCCCTCCTGCATGCTGGGAAGAGTGGCTTTGAAACGGGGACCTCCACACTGCCCGTTGAGCCATCGGGTCGTTGCCCCCCTGCTCCCGAACCCCTGAAAAAGACAAAGCAAAATTTAAAAAAAGTTAAATCTGATGCCACACTTACGTGAGACACTTTTTCTCCACATTCAGGATTTGATCTCATATTCAAGAGATCACTGTATTCACGATTTGCCACACATTTTCAACATTATGTACACCCTTTTTTACACCATTTACCAAAACCAGTTCAAGATCACAACACTTGTTGTGTTAATTGTGAGCTTGCAGTTCTGCTATTTTGTGCAATTTGCAGTGTGATGAATTGTGAAGTAATAATTATATGTTACAGGTTTTTAAATGATAAACTGTCAAATTGGAAGTAAACAATGTTTTCTCTGACAGGACTGACTGACCTCAGGATTGTGTTGTTGGGAAGGCAGCACTCTGGGAAGAGTTCAGCAGGAAACACCATTCTGGGGGGAAGTGGTTTTAAAGTTGGTCAGGCAGGTCAGAGGTCAGTGCAGTGTGAGGTGAGACAGGGCATCGTAGCAGGGAGACATGTGACAGTGGTGGACTCATCAGGCTGGTACTACAACCGTCCACTACAGAACACCTCAGAGATGGACAAACTGGAGATCCAGGACAGTGTGTGTCTCTGTCCCCCTGGACCACATGTTGTTCTTCTGGTCGTTCCTCTTCATTCAGCATTCACCAAAGCACAGAGAGTAGCATTAGAGAAACACATGACCCTTCTGTCACAGAGCGTGTGGAATCATGCTATAGTTCTGTTCACCTGGGAAGACCTTCTGGGAGACAGAAGCATTGAGCAGCACATCGAGGCTGAAGGAGAAGACCTCCACTGGCTTCTTGACACCTGTGGGAACAGGTACCATGTCTTCAACAATCAGAAGACAGCTGACACTCAGGTCACAGAGCTGCTGCAGAAGATGGAGGAGATGGTGGCAGGAAACAGAGGTGGACACTATGAAGATGGTGAAGATGTTTCAGAGACGTTGTCAGAGAGGAAGAAGATCAGAGAGGAACATGTCCACACATTCATGACCAAGACACAGAGACAAAGAGCTGCTCTGAAAGCTCTGTTTCAAGGTAATGTTTATCAGTATGTGTGTGTGTGTGTGTGTGTGTGTGTGTGTGTGTGTGTGTGTGTGTGTGTGTGTGTGTGTGTGTGTGTGTGTGTGTGTGTGTGTGTGTGTGTGTGTGTGCGTGTGCACACACAAAAAAACAAAATGTGCTGTCTTTTACCGTCATATATGACAGAGATGCTGTTACTTATACCCATAGTACTGTGTGACATGCCTGTTGTATCATGAAAGCACGTCATAATTTTGCAGATGCTCTAATGCACCTACAGTATAATATTTGTGTCCTTTTAGGCATATCCTTTGTGTGGACATAAATAAGTGGTTAAAATATGTGTGCGTGCATGCATGCGTGTGCATGCCCATCTATCTGCATGCATATAGTAATAGAACAGATGATGCATGAATAAACAGACAAAAAACATAATTTACACAATTACATTGATGTAAGTGCTGTCAAATACATCTATGAAGGTATCAATGAAATCTATGAACTAACTGTGTGTGTGTGTGTGTGTGTGTGTGTGTGTGTGTGTGTGTGTGTGTGTGTGTCAGGAGAACATCAGAGTCTACCAGATGTGAAGGTGATGCTGGTTGGTGGAGATCAGGATCAGAGGAGCAGAGCTGGAAATCTCATACTGCAGAAGTCTGGTGTGTTTAAACAAACTCCACTCAAGGTGAGTAATATTATGTTGTATATGAATGTGATGTTATAATTATACTGTTCATACAATGACTTCACTCAACGTAAACAAACAGTAAAGAGAATAAATATGGTTTCTGAAGATAATATAATAGTTATGTAACCGTATATATCTACCAAAAGGTATACCAGTAGAGCTGAGCAGTCCTGCCCCTTTCATGCCATTGCCTCGGCACATAAGTAAATTCTCTCTTCATTTTCTTCAGACTTTTCAAAAATAATTGATATAAAGACGATTACGTCACGGATGAGGACAACTCAGGTCACATTATTTTCATGTAAGAAAAACAAAACAAAAAGTGTTGTATTGTGCTGTTTTTTATTCTTACTAATAATTTTGATTGTTCGGTAGCATAATTGTCTATATATATTAAGGGAAAACAGTCTATGAGGAAAATGAATGGGGATTTCACTTCTGGTCCACGGGCGACATCATGAAAGGGGGAGGGGACTGCACAGCTCAATATGCTGTCATAATGTCCATTGATCATGTGATCAGTATTTCAGTGATAAATACAGATAAGTGTGTCATTTTAAATTAATGCATTGGCTACTGCAAAATAGCACATGTACAAGCTCAACATGTTTTATGGTCAAAATGTGAAAACTACTAATTTAGAATGCATGTGTAGAATCAGCATCATATCTTAATGAGTTAATAAACTCTGAGCATATACTGTGGAGAAGATAGATTGTTAAATTGCCAGTTTTCAGATTCTGATTTAGACAACAGAGACTAACATACAGTAAACTTCATATTCCAGGAGTTTAAAACCCAGACTAAACTGACAGAATGTGTCAGACAACAGAGACGAGTTGCTGGAAGAACAGTGAGTGTGGTGAACTGTCCAGACTGGTCAACTACACCTCCATCACAGAAGACCAAAGACGTCCTTCTACACGGTGTGACTCTGTGTTCTCCTGGACTCCACGCTGTCCTGGTGAATGTTCCTGTCTGGTCCAGTTTCTGTGAAGCTGACAGGAGATCAGTGGAGGAACACATGGAGCTGCTGGGGGACAGAGTCTGGAGACGTGCTCTGGTTCTGTTCACAGAGGGATGGTGGCTGGGAGGGAGACGTGTTGAGGAGTACATCGAGTCTGAAGGAGAACCTCTGAGGAGGATCCTGGAGAAATGTGGCTACAGGTACCATGTTCTAAACTCCTACAAGTGGGACATTTCACAGTCACAAGTTACAGAGCTGATGGAGAAAATAGAAGACATGGTGATGAGGGACAAAGGACACTTTGGACCGAGGACACTCATTAAAAGACTGAGAGGAAGAACAGAAGAACAATGGAAAAAGAGAGAGCAGGAGATGATAGAGAAGATGTTGAAGTCTGTGACGACAGAGCCAGAAGAATCATCACTGCCAGCTGTCAGGAGAAGGAGAAGTATACAGTGGGATCCTCCAAGCAGTGAGTATCAATATCCTGTTTACATTATGATGCCATCACTGAGACTGTGCATGTTACTGTAGAATCATTGTTGCCTGACTGAAGTGTGATCCCACTGTGCATTGGGTGTGCAGGTTCCTAGATGGTGCAAGATGCAAAACCTAATGCATAATATTAATGGGAAGTCATTTCACATGAGCCAACTTCTCTCTTCCTCTGACTTAATATTCTCTACTTAATATTCCATCCAGTTATTATTAATCTTGTTATCCTTTGTATCTTACTTTCTTTTGCTTTGGTGGGTCGATGGGATGGGAAGTGGATGGGAACATGGGGAGAAAATATAAAAACAAGGGGTTATGTAGTACTGCGACGTCATATACTTTGTCTGCTAACCCATTGAATAAAATGCTTTTAAAAAGTACTACATTATAATCATTCACAACACTTCCTGCATTACCTGGCCATGCGTACCCTGTGTGTTGTCTTGTGTTCCAGTGAGTGGAGGAACTCGCTCTTCAGGATATGACACCACCAGTGAAGCTCCAACCCTCACTGATGCTGATGTAAGTGTGACAGAGGAAGATGTTTCAGAGATTAAACTTTAGTCTGACATTAATCACACATTTTAATTCTCATCTCCTTACTTAATGACTTAATGTTTCCTTGTATTTTCAGTCTGTGGTGACAGGGCTAGAAGAATCATCCCTGCCAGCTGTCAGGAGAAGGCACAGCATAGTGTTGAATCCTCCAAGCAGTGAGTATCAATATACTGTTTACATTATGATGTCATCACTGACAGCTGGAAACCTTGCATGTCCAATAATGTTACTTTTAAGGAAATAGGAAGAATATTCCTGTTTAATGATTCCACTAGACTTGAACAGAGCACTGCAATGTGACAGTTAGGAGTTCACTATTGCCCTGGTCACTAAGATTTCAGTAAGTTGCCATGGTAACCATGTCTGTGTTCCAGTGAGTGTGTTTTTATCGTTATTGTAAATGTGTTGTCTTGTGTTCCAGTGAGTGGAGGAACTCACTCTTCAGGATTTGACACCATGAGTGTGATTTCAAGTCAGACAGAGACTGATGTAAGTGTGAGAGATGAATATGTTGATATATTAAACTAAAACATTGTTGATGAACAAAAGCTTTTGTTGCAAATTAACACCTTTGCAGTGATTTATATAAAATATACTGTAAATCATATGTACATACTGATGATTGATATACTGTCTCTCTCATAATAGGATGATATTTGCACCTTTTCATATATTCTAATGTTCCCTCTCTTTCCTGTTGATATTGTGACAAGGAGAGACGACAGAAGACTCTGTTTGAGAGACTGACAGGAGTTAAAACTCTAACAGCAGAAGAATGGAAGAAGAGAGAGGAGGAGGTGATCGACGCCATGTTGACGTTGGTGATGACGGAGTCACAAGAACCAAGTAGTGAGTCTTACTGTTGTCCTCTTAATGCGGAAATACATTACTTACTACAATGTGTGTGTTTGTGCATTTAATAGAATAGCAAGATTGGATGCATTTTCATTAAAGACTGATTAGTAGACTGCTGAGGAGATGAACATTTGGGGTGACCAGATGTCCCCTGTTGCGCAGAGAGCCTCATTTTTAAGACTTTTTTTTAGAATAAGACCAATAAACAAAAGACATTAGGAAGGATACACTATTAACCACACCATACCATACAGAAACAGTAAACAACAGCCACAGTACATTGCCTCAGGCTCAGACTCATTTACCCATCACATTTTTTCATCAATTACACAAGGTACACAGTCACCCAAAAACAAATATACAAATGATGTATATCACAGCTAAGTGGTTAACCTGACCTTGTTTTTCTATTGTTCAAAGCCTGTTATAATAGACTAACATGAAAGAAATACCCCCTAGGCTACAGTAGGCCTACCAGTAAGTCAACCATACCACCTATGAGCAAAAGTAGATTTTAAAACAATATGAGGTTGTGTTTTTATCTAATTATAATATTTGTTGTGTTGCATTGTCTTCTGTTGCAGTGAGTGTTTTATTTCAATTGTAATGTGTGTTATTGTGTTGTGTTGTCTTACAGTGAGTGTTTTTATTCTAATTGTAATGTGTGTTGTGTTGTGTTGTGTTGTGTTGCAGTGAGTGTTTTTATTCTAATTGTAATGTGTGTTGTGTTGTCTTGTGTTGCAGTGAGTGTTTTTATTCTAATTGTAATGAGTGTTGTCTTACTGTCTTACAGTGAGTGGTGACACACCTTCTGCCAAGGTCTCTGATTGGCTGAACAGACATGCTGGACCAACAGCGCCCTCTTCAGGAGATAACACCATGAGCATGGCTCCCAGCCAGGCAGACACTGAAAGACACTGAAATGCTGTGAACAGAACTAGCAAAGGTTTATTTTTCTGGTCAAAAGAGTTGAATCGAGTTTTAATAATAAAAAAAAAAAAACACTCAAATGTAAAAGGTTATCAGGTTGACTGGACACAATGGACCTGGCCATCACCATTGAAATAAACGTACAGATGTCCATTTGTATTAATATGAACATATTTATACATTGGTTGGCATTTAAATCAGTTTAGGTTCATGTATATTTGTTTTGATTCATGTGTTGTATGTAAATGCATTTCATCATGTACGGTATATTTCTATAAGGGCCTATAGTAAAATATTCAAGTTTAAGTGCAGAGGGAGAATAAACTAAACTAAGGCCTGACCGCTATATCGTCCAGCATCAGGTTGATATTTCCTTATTTCAGTTATATTGACATGTCTATATCTCTTTTTAATCTCTACATTTACAGCCATGTGAGCTGTCATTGAAGAGAACATGGTTGTACTTTAACGTTATTGGTGTTCAAGCTCAGGTTTATCATGCCATGTTTTATGTTGTCTGTAACATCCATCCTGCATATTAATGTACACTGTTCTGTTTCATCAATCATGGGATAAATAACTACTTCATGGAAGAGACAATGCTGGACATTATTTTGTTCTCTTTTACCAAAATATCTTTACTATCTATACCCATGATTAATAGACACACATATTTGTGCAGTTATACATTGTAAACATTAAAGTGTGTTTTATTATTCATTGTAAATGTGTCTGTTTTTTATCAGGGAACGTTATTACACTTCTGGTATAAAATTGGACACAAACAAGTCAAGAGGTCAGATTATGTTTAGATGTACATTCAACCCCATTCACTTTTAAACATGTTTTACTGCTACATTAACACCATAGTCTAATTAATTATTAATGTAAATGACCTTAAGGGACTTCTACTGTTTGTTATTGTGTTTACAGTTGGGAGTGTTGAGTGTGTTTGCTAGATGAGTAGCTTTGACAGCACTGTATGGTTTCAAGAGTGACATTTGTGTTTGCCATAAACACTTCAGGTGCAGATGTGTGACACATCTGGGAGGGCCAGGAGTCAGGACATGTGTTCCAGATGTGTGCACATCTGGGAGGGCCAGGAGTCAGGACATGTGTTCCAGATGTGTGCACATCTGGGAGGGCCAGGAGTCAGGACATGTGTTCCAGATGTGTGACACATCTGGGAGGGCCAGGAGTCAGGACATGTGTTCCAGATGTGTGACACATCTGGGAGGGCCAGGAGTCAGGACATGTGTTCCAGCACTGCCTGTGGTCTAGCCAGCAGCTCACAGTGACTATACTGCAGGGGCGGATTGGCCATCTGGAGTACAGGAGTTTTCCCGGTGGCCTGCGCCACCTAGTGGCCTGGACAAGATCCAAAATGCACTAGTGGCACACTTCCAAAAGGCACTAGAATGTGCTAGATGCTCGCCAGGAACATACAGATCAAAATGACCATTAATCTTCTACATTCTCTAGTTGTGTAGACTAAGTTGGGCTAATTCACATGATGAATATTTTAACTCTTGAGGGTGTAAAAATGAAACCAAATGGTTTCATTTTTACGCTATCAAAGAGTTACATCTGGTTAACCAGCTGCCCCACCCACCCTGGCCTGGCAAAAGCAAAATTGAAAATATGTGCCAATCTGCCCCTGCTATACTGTAGCTTACAATATCCTTCCTGGGATTGGAACCTGCAGCTCCCCCATGATGAGAGCGCTGACATTTGGACTGTTCAACTACAATCATTAGGGTGACCAGATCCAAACTGTTCATCTGAGGGACAGAAGTATCACTCATTGTGTGGGACAACTTATTACTTACAGTATGTCATATTCGACCATAGAGGCCTAATGTTGGCCATCATTTTGTTATTAAACCTCTCTGGTGTCTCACATTTTGTTTTAAAATACTAATGGGTTAATTTTGGTCTTGAGTTAATTTCTACGGTAACCTATAGACCTAGAGAAGTATAGGGGGTTATTTCTCATCCCCATTTAGACATGTAAAAAAAAAATCGATTTTGAATCGATGTATCGATCCAACAGCCGACAATACGATGTATCGATACGTCCGCAAGAGTATCGATTCATGTTTAAAAATAAATGAATAAAAATATCTGGTCTATTTTATCCATTTGCTCCTGGACGTAATTCAGACTAGGCCTAGGTGAAGTACAACTTTGCTGTTTCTCAAATAAAATGTATAACGGTATTACAGCTTTCATTGATTTATTTCGAATTTGAAACATTGTCTAGTCTGTAAGGTAAAAAAGGGTAAAAAAAAAACGAAATCGAATCGAATCGTGGTGTATTCTTGAGTATCGGAAAAAAATCGAATCGTTGGGTCAGGAAATCGATACTGAATCGAATCGCCATGATGGGTGTGATTTACACCCCTATTTCTCATGTTATCTCATGCATCTTACAGGAAAAGCAACAATAAGAGATCTTCACAACAGAAAGACAACTCCTATGGGACTAACTATGAGGACATTTGAACACTGGTGTCAGTCAGTCACATTGAGGTTTAGAGTCTCAGTTTTTGGGATGCCTGAAAAATCAAAGGAAAAACATTACCAGAAATCTAACATTACCAGGTGCTTGAATGACCTGAGGAGTACAGTGTCAAAAGCTGGTGGTGCATTCATCAGACTGAGAAACAGTTGGACAGATAGAGATACTTATTATCACAGCTGGGAAATCAGTCGCCCAGTGGCAGCACAGCAGTTAAAGGGACATTTCACCCTTTTTACAAAAACGTATATGTTAATGACATTTAGAAGATTTAGAACACTTTCCTGAGGGTCTTTGTGAGGTTGCCCAGTTGGCAGGAGGCTCCAAAACAGTTGAAGATGTCTTTTAAGGGGTTTTATTAAATCCCAGAAGTCAAACCAAGTGCATATATATATATAATAGTGAACCCAAAAGTTGGCCAAAAACACAAAAGGAAAAACTGGGGGAAAACTTAAGCCAAACTGAGGACAAACAAAAAAACAAAAATGCACCAGGCTATGCTCTGTACAGGCCCTAGCAACACACACAAGGTGTACACAGCTTGGCTGTTAGACAGAACTGAAGAGCCCCCACAGCAGTCTCCCTTATATAAGGTGGATCCCACCACTGTGAGGGTTCACAATTAAGTCAAAAGCAGTTGAACTACAAGCTCACTTTACTCAAATACAAGCAATATAAATCAACAGTAATAGACATTAGTTGCCTGACCAACATCTGTATGATCTACATAACTTTATATTGTATAGTAATCAGATTTTAATCATTTAGGTTTGTAAACCACCCCTCTCCTCCCCACAGCACTTGGCACCTTCCACAAGTACTTCAGCCAATGGCTGCCTCTGCCAGATGTGAAGGTGATGCTGGTTGGTGGAGAACAGGATCAGAGGAGCAGAGCTGGAAATCTCATACTGCAGAAGTCTGATGTGTTTAAACAAACTCCACTCAAGGTGAGTAATATTATGTTGTATATGAATGTGATGTTATAATTATACAGTACATACAATGACTTCACTCAACGTAAACAAACAGTAAAGAGAATAAATATGGTTTCTGAAGATAATATAATAGTTATGTAACCAAAAGGTTACATAACTACTAAGGTTATGTATATACGAAAAGGTATACCAGTAGAGCTGAGCAGTCCTGCCCCTTTCATGCTATTATATGACAGAGACGCACATTTTCTCTTCATTTTCTTCAGACTTTTCAAAAATAATTGATATAAAGACGATTACGTCACAGATGGGGACAACTCAGGTCACATGATTTGCATGTAAGAAAAACAAAACAAAAAGTGTTGTATCTTGCTGTTTTTTTATTCTTACTAATAATTTTGATTGTTCAGCAGCATAATTGTCTATATATATTAAGGGAAAACAGTCTATGAGGAAAATGAATGGGGATTTCACTTCTGGTCCACGGGCGACATCATGAAAGGGGGGAGGGGACTGCACAGCTCAATATGCTGTCATAATGTCCATTGATCATGTGATCAGTATCTCAGTGATAAATACACAGAAATGTGTCATTTTAAATTAATGCATTGGGTACTGCAAAATAGCGCATGTACAAGCTCAACATGTTTATCTTCAAAATGTGAAAACTACTAATTGAGAAGGCATTTGTAGAATCAGCATCATATCTTAATGAGTTAATAAACTCCTCTGAGCATATAGTGTGGAGAAGATAGATTGTTAAATTGTCAGTTTTCAGATTCTGATTCAGACAACAGAGACTAACATACAGTAAACTTCATATTCCAGGAGTTTAAAACCCAGACTAAACTGACAGAATGTGTCAGACAACAGAGACAAGTTGCTGGAAGAACAGTGAGTGTGGTGAACTGTCCAGACTGGTCCACTACACCTCCATCACAGAAGACCAAAGACATCCTTCTACACAGTGTGACTCTGTGTTCTCCTGGACCCCACGCTGTCCTGGTGACTGTTGATGTCAGGTCCAGTTTCTGTGAAGCTGACAGGAGATCAGTGGAGGAACACATGGAGCTGCTGGGGGACAGAGTCTGGAGACGTGCTCTGGTTCTGTTCACATGGGGATTCTGGCTGGGAGGGAGACGTGTTGAGGAGTACATCGAGTCTGAAGGAGAACCTCTGAGGAGGATCCTGGAGAAATGTGGCTACAGGTACCATGTTCTAAACTCCTTAAAGTGGGACATTTCACAGTCACAAGTCACAGAGCTGATGGAGAAAATAGAAGACATGGTGATGAGGGACAGAGGACACTTTGGACAGAGGACACTCATTAAAAGACTGAGAGGAAGAACAGAAGAACAATGGAAGAAGAGAGAGCAGGAGATCATAGAGAGGATGTTGAAGTTTGTGGCAACGGATCCAGAGCCAGAAGAACCATCCCTGCCAGGTGTCAGGAGAAAGAACAGCATGGACCTAGAGGATGCACAGAGCATGGACTTCCCTCCCCATAGTGAGTATTTGTGTGTGTGTGTGTGTGTGTGTGTGTGTGTGTGTGTGTGTGTGTGTGTGTGTGTGTGTGTGTGTGTGTGTGTGTGTGTGTGTGTGTGTGTGTGTGTGTGTTTATTGTCATATATAAATGTGTTTCTGTGTGTTGTCTTGTGTTCCAGTGAGTGGAGGAACTCGCTCTTCAGGATATGACACCACCAGTGAAGCTCCAACCCTCACTGATGCTGATGTAAGTGTGACAGAGGAAGATGTTTCAGAGATGAAACTTTAGTCTGACATTAATCACACATTTTAATTCTCATCTCCTTACTTAATGACTTAATGTTTCCTTGTATTTTC
Organism: Benthosema pterotum; assembly: GCA_039105355.1. Taxonomy (NCBI): domain Eukaryota; kingdom Metazoa; phylum Chordata; class Actinopteri; order Myctophiformes; family Myctophidae; genus Benthosema; species Benthosema pterotum. Next base: position 36,845,689 of record CM076986.1, read on the forward strand.
AGTCTGTGGTGACAGGGCTAGAAGAATCATCCCTGCCAGATGTCAGGAGAAGGCACAGCAATCAGTGGAATCCTCCAAGTAGTGAGTATCAATATCCTGTTTACATCATGAGGTCATCACTGGCAGCTGTAATGTCGAATAATGTTAGTTTTAGCACTAGTGTGATATTTACTATAGCAGCAATACCACAGCTAATCACAATATAAGTTACAAACTCTGTGTTACAAAAATATGGGATTTCAGTAACACTTGCTATGCATACCATTTGTTGTATTGTTGTATTGTATTATTGTCTTGTGTTCCAGTCAGTGTGTTTTTAATTGTCAAAAATGTGTTTTGTATTCCAGTGAGTGGAGGAACTCACTCTTCAGGATTTGACACCATGAGTGTGATTTCAAGTCAGCCAGAGACTGATGTAAGTGTGAGAGAGGAATATGTTTCATAAACTAAAACGTTGTTCACAAATAGCTTTGGTTGCAAATGATTATCTTTGCATTTTTAGCTTTATAAAAAAGGCTAATCAGATTTAAGTACAGATGATTGATATACCATATATCTGATATATTGAGATGATATTTGCACTCTTCACAAATTCCAATGTTCGCTGATATTGTGACAAGGAGAGACGACAGAAGACTCTGTTTGAGAGACTGACAGGAGTTAAAACTCTAACAGCAGAAGAATGGAAGAAGAGAGAGGAGGAGGTGATCGACGCCATGTTGACGTTTGTGATGACGGAGCCACAAGAACCAAGTAGTGAGTCTTACTGTTGTCCTCTTATGTTTACTTACAGTACACAAAAGAATGATTGGTAGGTTGCTCTCAGTGGGTGCTGCTTTGAGGAGATGAACATTAGGGTGACCTTGCATAGAGTCCCTCATTTCCAGGACTTTTCAGGCGTCCCACAAATCGAGACTCTTCCCCACATTGTGACTGACAGTCATCAGTGTTCAAATTGAGACCCTGTCCCACATTGTGACTGACAGACATTTGTCTCTTTGCCAGCCTTTTTTAAGGCCTTTCTTTTTCTTAAAATCTAACACACAAACAAGACCAATAAACAAAAGACATTAGGAAGGGTACACTATCAATCACGCCATACTATACAGAAACATTAAACAGCCACAGTATTGCACTTGCCTCAGCTAAGCAGTTAACTTGGCGTTGTTTTTGTACTGTTCAAAGTTATAATAATAGACGAACATGAGATATATTGAGTAGGCTAAAGTACGCCTATCAGTAAGTCAACCATACCACCCAAAATGAGCAGTTATTTAAAACAAAATGTGAGGGTTTGTTTTTATTCTTATTGTAATGTATTGTTGTGTTGTCTTGTGTTGCAGTGAGTGTTTTTATTCTAATTGTAATGTGTGTTGTTGTGTTGTCTTGTGTTGCAGTGAGTGTTTTTATCTAATTGTAATGTGTGTTGTGTTGTGTTGTGTTGCAGTGAGTGTTTTTATCTAATTGTAATGTGTGTTGTGTTGTGTTGTGTTGCAGTGAGTGGTGACACACCTTCTACCAAGGTCTCTGATTGGCTGAACAGACATCCTGGACCAACAGCGCCCTCTTCAGGAGATAACACCATGAGCATGGCTCCCAGCCAGGCAGACACTGAAAGACACTGAAATGCTGTGAACAGGACTAGCAAAGGTTTATTTTTCCTGGTCAAAAGAGTTGAATCGAGTTTTAATGATAAAAAAACACTCAAATGTAAAAGGTTATCAGGTTGACTGGACACAATGGACCTGGCCATCACCATTGAAATAAATGTACAGATGTCCATTTGTATTAATATGAACATATTTATACATTGGTTGGCATTTAAATCAGTTTAGGTTCATGTATATTTGTGTTGATCTGTGTGTTGTATGTAAATGCATTTTATCATGTACAGTATATTTATATAAGGGCCTATAGTAAAATATTCAAGTTTAAGTGCAGAGGCCTGGCCGATATATCGTCCAGCATCAGGTTGATATTTCCTTATTTCAGTTATATTGACATGTCTATATCTCTTTTTAATCTCTACATTTACAGCCATGTGAGCTGTCATTGAAGAGAACATGGTTGTACTTTAACGTTATTGGTGTTCAAGCTCAAGTTTATCATGCCATGTTTTATGTTGTCTGTAACATCCATCCTGCATATTAATGAACACTGTTCTGTTTCATCAATCATGGAATAAATAAATACTTCATGGAAGAGACAATGCTGGACATTATTTTGTTCTCTTTTACCAAAATATCTTTACTATCTATACCCATGATTAATAGACACACATATTTGTGCAGTTATACATTGTAAACATTAAAGTGTGTTTTATTATTCATTGTAAATGTGTCTGTTTTTTATCAGGGAACGTTATTACACTTCTGGTATAAAATTGGACACAAACAAGTCAAGAGGTCAGATTATGTTTAGATGTACATTCAACCCCATTCACTTTTAAACATGTTTTACTGCTACATTAACACCATAGTCTAATTAATTATTAATGTAAATGACCTTAAGGGACTTCTACTGTTTGTTATTGTGTTTACAGTTGGGAGTGTTGAGTGTGTTTGCTAGATGAGTAGCTTTGACAGCACTGTATGGTTTCAAGAGTGACATTTGTGTTTGCCATAAACACTTCAGGTGCAGATGTGTGACACATCTGGGAGGGCCAGGAGTCAGGACATGTGTTCCAGATGTGTGCACATCTGGGAGGGCCAGGAGTCAGGACATGTGTTCCAGATGTGTGCACATCTGGGAGGGCCAGGAGTCAGGACATGTGTTCCAGATGTGTGACACATCTGGGAGGGCCAGGAGTCAGGACATGTGTTCCAGATGTGTGACACATCTGGGAGGGCCAGGAGTCAGGACATGTGTTCCAGCACTGCCTGTGGTCTAGCCAGCAGCTCACAGTGACTATACTGCAGGGGCGGATTGGCCATCTGGAGTACAGGGAGTTTTCCCGGTGGCCTGCGCCACCTAGTGGCCTGGACAAGATCCAAAATGCACTAGTGGCACACTTCCAAAATACACTAGAATGTGCTAGATGCTGTAGTTTCTGGTGCTGCATGGCATCGCGGTCATCGGGTGCGGTCCGGGCGCCACGGGGGTGGGCCCGGACAAACGGTCTTATTTGTGCGTTGCATCATCTCATCAGAAAAGGAAGGACAGCCAGGCAAATGGTCTTGTTGTCTCAATCGTGGTCTCTTTATTTTCAATCAGCATGATGACTTGACTATAAAGTCAAGGACAGGCAGTAGTACAGCATAGTTGTCATCGCATTGTGAAGAGAGAGAGAGAGAGAGAGAGAGAGTCTCTCCCTGCATCCCTCAAAGTCTATGTCTCTCAGAGTCTGTCCCAGTGTCTGTGTGTCGTGCCTGTGTCCATGTCTGCCCCGAATTCCCCACTGACCAATGCATATATCACAAAACCAGTACAGGTATGGGTGTGTCTATGGTATGTAGGTGGGATCTATGTCCGTGTGTGTGTGTGTGTGTGTGTGTGTGTGTGTGTGTGTGTGTCAGCACATGTGAGGGTGTGGCTATGCGTGTGCACGAGAGTGCATGTGAATGTGTGTGCGTGAGGGTGTGGAGTGTGTGTGTGTGTGTGGGTGTGTGAGAGAGAGTGGAAAGTTACCGGGTACCTATAGATGATAATCTCTAGTATACACCTTAGCCTCGGGTCAAACAGCAATGCCCTCTGTCAGGGACTAACTGACCCAACCCAAGTTTTGGCCACTAAGGAATGTTACTTTCCCTAGGCAATAGCCATCATTAACTCAAGACTTATTTGTACATGGGTTTAAACTTTAGACTTTAGACAAATAATGGAATTTAACTATAGACGTTTAATGTGGCTTTCCAGATACGACACATCCGCCCTTTGCTACACGACAAAGTGTAGCAACATTTTCGAGAAAGCCACTTTAAACGTCCGCCCTTTGATCAACAAGAACATAGTCAAAATGTGTGTATAACTTTTAACATCCTAATTAACTAATAATGATGATGATTAATCAATCCGAACATAAACACAGAACAAAACTTCATATGACATGATAGAGACAACATAACATGATTTGAGACAACATAACAAAGCAAAACAAACATTGAAAATAGAAAACAAAAATAAAGAAAACTCAAAAGATGTATTGTTGGTAACTTTAGCTTTTTTGGAATTAACAAACAATAAAAACAATCTGACTGCAATTATCACTTAACAATGAAAAATAAAAGCATGAAATGAAATGACTCTCACAGTGAAATGTGTTCCTCCAGGGAGAATTTGACCCCCTTCGGACGAACACAAATGGAATTTTACTACAACACTGACCACTAACTGCATGACCAGTCCTGCCCCAGAGTGTAATTACTGCTATCTTGTTAAAATGAAACAGAACAAACACACTATCACTCAATCACAAACACTGCAACCACTCACTCACTTCACTCACTCATTCACTCACTCACTTGCTTCAGTCACTCATTCACTATCTTTCACTCACACATTCACTACCTCACTCGCATTAAAATCACACAATCGCACAAAGTCCATTCATTCAATACAAAATAAGATCATATACTAAAAATATTGTCTATACTGCGGTAAAAGACAATAATATCGGATTATAATGATATATCTTCCACATTCACTTAAATGTAGGGCCCAAAAATTTCCGTACTTGTCAAATTTTGCTTACAGAGACCATTTATCTCACTGTCTGAACCTAACCTAACCTAACTGTACTATTCTATGTCTTTAAAAAAATGTTTTTAGCACAAGAATTTGAAATTACTACAGCTGGTTGTTTGTCCAGCATCGATCATCTAAATACATTTGTCACACATTACTTTACTTCAGTTTAAATGGCCAATTATTAGTAATACACACTTGATGTCCACTCAAATCGACAAGGCTGGCAAAAGGTGGATATAGGCTGAGGGGCAAATAGTTTTAACCCAATTATTCCAACTATGGCTCTAGACTACACGCCACAGCGAAAAGGTCCACACATCCGCGTGGGGGTCAACTCGCGTCCCTCTCAGGCCAAAAGCTATTAGTTACTCGAGGGCAACTGGGTCTGGCCACATTCCCAATACAGCCCATGCACTTCTTCTGTTTTAAAGAGCGCATGTGTACCGTCGTCACAGTACACTCCCCTTAGAAAACTTTTCCGTGCACTGAGTCTAATAATTGTTACACTCACACCAACTTCACCAGTTCCTAAAATAACCCTTGCGATTGCTGCATGGACATCAGACTCAAAACTAATCATTCAACCTCAAATTGGTACCTACTCTACACTTAACCTAACTGCATCTTTACTAGAATTATCTTCATTTCTTCTTTCTTCGAACTATAAATTTGCTTTTCAATTTACTTTTCAGCAATAGACAATGGTCTCCATCAGCAACTTTTTTTTTTTTTTTTTTTCTTCCAAATACTTAATCCGCCCTAGTAACTTCGGTAAAAGCAAAACACAGTCATTCCATCACCTCTTACACTCTACACACCACTCATTCTGTTCATCATTCATCCATCTTTCTTTTCTTTTCTTCCCAAATCATCCATTCCATGACATCATTCATCTCTCACATTTCATTCCACATTCACTCAGTCACAACCTTCCATAGTCACACAACACTCATCCGTTCATTCATTTACTCTCTGACTTGCAATACTTCAATAATTATACTACTCACTAGAATCCCTATTGTCAATCGTCCCTTTCAAATCGTGTCTACAACTTGTAGTTCTCACTCATTTGCTCACTCATCCATCCATATGTCCATCCATTCGTTTGGTCATTCATTTCTTCCATACAGTCATTCATACAGTCATTCATACAGTCATTCATTCATTCATTCATTCATTCATTCATTCATTCATTCATTCATTCATTCATTCATTCATTCATTCATTCATTCAATCATATATCCATCCATGCACTGAAATCATTCAGTCGTTCAGACATACATACATTCATACTTTTTTTTTTTTTTTTTTTTGTTTCATTCTTCCTTCTCCTAACTCCACGCTTACATTCACGCCACCCATCAGTGTTGGGACATATTACTAAAATATTAGCAATATATGTATTACTGATAATCAATGGCAAATATTACTATCCGAAGCAATATTTCCCAACACTGCCACTCATACACCAAGTGGAATACATTGTCCAGATAACATTTCTATATAAACTGCCTTGCCCATTTCTAAGCTAGCCGACCAACTTATCCTGACGTCTTCAGGCCGGAAACGATAAGGAGGAAACGTGTTTAATAATCAATCACGTATTCCGTTCTCGCAAAATATGCTCCAAACCATTCAGCCACTGAAAATAAAAAAGCTCGACAACAGAGCGAGTCATGCTGTCTCTCACCCTAGCATGTTTTTCTGGACAACCTATTTTCACCTGCCAACTTTCATTCCAAACTGAATTATTAATACTAATAGTCTTATCAAACTACCAAGGGTTGCCAAACTCAAACTGTTTCTGTTGCAAGTTGCAGCGTCAGTCCAGACTCCAGATGGGTATCTTGGGTGTCATCTGTGGAGTGTCGCTGCATTCAGACGGGGCCTCTGGGAGTTGACCTGAGACCCTCCTCATCTGATAGGCTGTAGCTTGGCTCCCCTCGAGGCACGGTGTGTGTGTGTGTGGCCAAACGGCCACGCCCCGGATGTTTGAAAGACAGAGAAAACAAGATAGTTTAGTATTAATATTCACTTTCCTAAGACAACATTCCAAACTCATGTAAAAAGATACTATTCTCTATCCATTCACTCAGTCCACTCTCACACCATAGTTACTATATAGGATTCAAGATTTTCTATTTATTATATAACTTTTAATGTCCGAAAATAAATCACTCATAGAGACCATTAACTTTTTTTTCTTTTTTATCCCAATTGAATTATTCGATTCACTTTTACTTTTGTGAGAGATCCATACCTATTGTAAGGAGCATTGTTTTATTATGCCAATTTTAGTTATTTGTACATTATTATTATTATTTATTATTACCCCTATTATTATTTATATTCCTATTTTTCTTTTTTCTTTTTTTTTTTCTTTTTTTTTTTTTCTTTTTTTTATTGATGTTTCTATTCACTATATACAATAATCCTCCTCCCATTGAGGCCAAAAGTACCCTTTAGGCCTCAACCATCCAATGACAAAACGCTTCTCACTGCGGTGCTCATGCTCTCTACTTTACCACCACCCCCCATGGAATGTCATGTCATCCCATGGGCCACACGAAGACACGCCTAAAACAAGCCATCCACCGTTGCCTAGGGCAACCACAGCTCAGACCATTCTCCGCCCAACTGCCATCATACAGGCCACTGTTTAACTCAAGGAAAAACGGGAATGAAAAAGAAAGAAATAACGCGTAAACCGATGTGCCGATATTACAGCACCACAAATACACCGAAAAAATACTTTAAATCGATCAAGATGAGGTTTGTCGTAGCCACTATTTCAAAAAGCCTTTGATCCCACAGAATATACAATGACATCCCGAAGTTAATAGACGAGCTATTATCGATCACTATTGCAGACTAATTTACTTTGACTCCACACTCGACACAGTAAAAGCACTTATATCAAAGTACTGTAGCAATCCAATACCATACATAATCTACACAAAAAGAAAAGGCAAAAGTTCAAAAAAAGTTCGGCCGACCAACAAACAGAAATGACAAAAGAGGCCACTACAGACGCAACGAAAACGGACAAACAAAACGTATAAACCCCCCAAATAAAAACAGAACAGTACATATCAAAAATATCGCGCGTACACAATTAAAAACCTAATTTCTACTTTTCTCAATCATATTCTCTTTCTCTTTTCTTCTTCTCTTTCTTCCTCTTTCTCTTTCTCTAGGATTTGTTATACAACAATTCAGGCACGCCACATGCCAAAGCGACGCTTAAATGTCACCAAACTGCAAATTTAAACAGCCAAAATTCACCGCGACCACACACGCCATATCTGAAAATCCTACACCTAGTGATCAGCAATAATCAGCCTTATGGCACGGAATGAAGCAGGAAAAAAACCGAACAGACTGTCTAAAATTTTTGGAACCAATGAACATGTACACGCCCAAATTCCGTCCATCATTTCGGCTCCTGGAAGCGATCCGGGCCGCGATCTGAAAACCCAATACTAATCTTTCAAAATGGTCCGTTTACACCGAACATCAACATTTTAAATGTTCCGACAAAACCCCCAAATAAAAGTATTAGCACCCTATCATCACGTACGCGAAACGTCCCATCAGTATCTAAAACAACACCTCAGGCCTGTCCGCGTGACTTCACGTGCAAACACACTATTGCATAGCAAGAGTTATTCATATAACATAGCCAGTGTGACGAAAATTGTACATTTACAATCCTTTCAAAAGACCTATTTTTATAAACGCACCAAAGAAACATGATGCAATACGTCTGGCACACTGTAATAAAATATGAATAATGAAAAAACTCTAAAAATCCCTCACTTTGCACATCCATCGGCCTAGTTTACCGATCTCAATCCTCTGTTTCCTATATCTCATATTTCATATCTCGTCTTTTTTGATAGGCAAAAATAAAGCAATGGTCGGAAACGCCTATTTTGCGCCAATCATTTTTTAAATATTGCTTTTTTTTTTTTTTTTTTTTTTTTTTTTTTTTTTTTCTCTCAAGCTTTTAAAATCATACTTTCTGTATGCATTCACACATCATTCATTCATTTAAACATGGTTGTCTTTCCCCTAATTGACACTCGGCACCCTAGACCCCAATACCACGTACAGCACCCACAAACAAAACTCAAAAGTCCTAGGTCCTTGTTGATTAGCTCAAACCTAATCAGATAGTAATCAACTCACCATCAAAAAAAAGGTTGAACTATTGAAGACTTCTCCTGGCTAGGCTCGGCCACTGTGTAGTTTCGGGCGCTGCATGGCATCGCGGGGTCATCGGGTGCGGTCCGGACGCCTTGGGTGCGCCCGGACTAGGGGTCTTATTTGTGCGTTGCATCATCTCATCAGAAAAGGAAGGACAGCCAGGCAAATGGTCTTGTTGTCTCAATCGTGGTCTCTTTATTTTCAATCAGCATGATGACTTGACTATAAAGTCAAGGACAGGCAGTAGTACAGCATAGTTGTCATCGCATTGTGAAGAGAGAGAGAGAGAGAGAGAGAGAGTCTCTCCCTGCATCCCTCAAAGTCTATGTCTCTCAGAGTCTGTCCCAGTGTCTGTGTGTCGTGCCTGTGTCCATGTCTGCCCCGAATTCCCCACTGACCAATGCATATATCACAAAACCAGTACAGGTATGGGTGTGTCTATGGTATGTAGGTGGGATCTATGTCCGTGTGTGTGTGTGTGTGTGTGTGTGTGTGTGTGTGTGTGTGTGTGTGTGTGTGTCAGCACATGTGAGGGTGTGGCTATGCGTGTGCACGAGAGTGCATGTGAATGTGTGTGCGTGAGGGTGTGGAGTGTGTGTGTGTGTGTGGGTGTGTGAGAGAGAGTGGAAAGTTACCGGGTACCTATAGATGATAATCTCTAGTATACACCTTAGCCTGGGTCAAACAGCAATGCCCTCTGTCAGGGACTAACTGACCCAACCCAAGTTTTGGCCACTAAGGAATGTTACTTTCCCTAGGCAATAGCCATCATTAACTCAAGACTTATTTGTACATGGGTTTAAACTTTAGACTTTAGACAAATAATGGAATTTAACTATAGACGTTTAATGTGGCTTTCCAGATACGACAATGCTCGCCAGGAACATACAGATCAAAATGACCATTAATCTTCTACATTCTCTAGTTGTGTAGACTAAGTTGGGCTAATTCACATGATGAATATTTTAACTTTTGAGGGTGTAAAAATGAAACCAAATGGTTTTATTTTTACGCTATCAAAGAGTTACATCTGGTTAACCAGCTGCCCCCCCCCCCCCCCAAGAGTGGCCTGGCAAAAGCAAAATTGAAAATATGTGCCAATCCGCCCCTGCTATACTGTAGCTTACATTATCCTTCCTGGGATTGGAACCTGCAGCTCCCCCATGATGAGAGCGCTGACATTTGGACTGTTCAACTACAATCATTAGGGTGACCAGATCCAAACTGTTCATCTGAGGGACAGAAGTATCACTCATTGTGTGGGACAACTTATTACTTACAGTATGTCATATTCGACTATAGAGACCTAATGTTGGCCATCATTTTGTTATTAAACCTCTCTGGTGTCTCACATTTTGTTTTAAAATACTAACGTTGGCCATGGGTTAATTTTGGTCATTGGTCATGAGTTCATTGATAATGTAACCTATAGATCTAGAGGGGTATAGGGGCTTATTTCTCCTGTTATCTCATGCATCTTACAGGAAAAGCAACAATAAGAGATCTTCACCACAGAAAGACAACTCCTATGGGACTAACTATGAGGACATTTGAACACTGATATCTGTCAGTCACAGTGAGGGACACAGTCTGAAGTCTGCCTGAAAAATCAAAAGAAATCTAACATTACCAGAAAACTAACATAACCAGACATGTCTGGTAATGGTAGTTTTCCTTTGAGTTTCATGCTGTACCTCTTGTCATCCAGTTGGTGTCCTACCTGACCATGTGATCTACAGGTCAGGGCAGTAAACAACCTTTAGTTTCCTTATACGTTCAACATTCATAACTTGTATGCTACTGGCTGGTTGTATTCTTTTTGGAAAGAATATAAGAGACACCCTGATGGAATAGTACAAAAGGACAAATCTGAGAAAGCAGGAACATTTCCAGATAGATGGACAACACCTTGAAGAGGTAGAGCAGTTGACTTATAGGAGTTATAGTTTACACAGAGGGAGGTGCATGAAGGACCTGAGGAGAACAGTGTCTAAAGCTGGTGGTTCATTCATCACAATGAGAAACAGTTGTACAGATAGAGATACTTTAATTATCCCACAGCCGGGAAATCGTTCACCCAGTGGCAGCACAGCAGTTAAAGGGACATTTCAGCCTTTTTACAAAAGCTTATATCCTAATGACATTTAAAGATTTAGAACACTTTCCCGAGGGTCTTCATGTGTGTAATATTTGGTATTAGATATTGTAGATTTTAGCGTGAGTCCAGTGTCTCTGATTTAATCAACACTACTTTCAGGAATACATGTTGTGTTGGTGAGATACCCCACCGACCCACAAGGAGGAGCAGTGCACCAAAGCATTGTGGAGTAGTGTCTGTGACACACACACACACACACACACACACACACACACACACACACACACACACACACACACACACACACACACACACACACACACTTAATAATTCACAATAATTTATAATAAGAATAAGTAAGAATACGAAGTATTAACTAATATGGAAAGGGTTGAACGGACACTGTTCTGGTTGGACCATATGGTAAAAGACGTATGTACTTTTATGTCCAGAGAGTCATTTAGATATAAGGTTAATGATTAACTTTATACTGCTGCATTTACAGGAACTGTCTGGAGGTCTGAAGTTTAGTCAGGACTTGTAACTTCAACCACACCTTGTTGGCAGGTAAGAATCCTGACTGAACTGCAACAGTACAAATATCATTATATGGAGATTACCTCAACTCACATGTGGATGTATTATTACGTTGTATTTCTCTTAAATCCAGTAATGTCTTAGTTTTGTCTTATACTCTTTGTTTTCAATACTGTAGCAAATGGCAGGAAGCTTTTTACACAGTTATTTTCTCTCAGTGGTTGAGGGAGAATGAAAAGTTATGACCCTCAATATTATTTATTACAGTATTATTTTCTGAGGTTGTCATAATATTCTTGTAATTATTAAGTTGTTTTGTGAGCATTATGAGTGAGTTTTGTAAACATTACTTGTATTTATAATAATATCTCCATTTGGCGCTAGTCTGTCAGATGCTTTTCCAGTTCTGAAGCTGATGGTGTTTGTCATTGTAGCTGTTTTACATTAATATCAGGATATACACATGGATAAAGGAACTGGCAAAGTGACGTTAGGACTGTCTGTGTGGATGTATGAGCTGTCAATCAGACAGGACATTTATATATGAGCTGTCAATCAGACAGGACATTTATATATGAGCTGTCAATCAGACAGGACATTTATATATGGGCTGTCAATCAGACAGGACATTTCTGTGGATGTATGAGCTGTCATGGCAAAGGTTGTTATAGGCAGTTTAGGCAATGACTCTTTTCACTACGGCTCCATTTGTGAAAGTACCGGTGCTATGACACAATTGCTGTAGCTGTCAATCGTGACAGGTTACCATGGTGACGCTGTACAGTGTGCCAAACAGACGTTCATTCACACTACCTTAAAGTGTACGTTCTGCCATAGGAACGGCTGCTATGGCAAGCAGGTTTATCTATTGAACACAGATCGACTTCCTGTTGCCGTACTGGACAACATTGCTGTAGTATGCTTAAAGTCCCTAGTATAGGAAGAAACCTCACTGGTAGTAAGTAGACATGGTTTACTCCAACCACCAGCACCAACAGAGGTTACATGACGTCCCTGACGAAGAGTCTTACAAGAGATAAAAACTATTAAGCAATAGAACACACATTTTATTTGACTCATATGTATCTCATATTAATCTCATATGAGTATAGAGCCTTCGTCATACTGCAAGTCTTTTCAGGACTTTATCCTAGTTTGTTGCTTGGATAAAGATTGTTAATAACAAAGTCCAGTTTCTCCTCATTTGTATGGAAATGAATAGACTCCTATCTGCATTAATGTGTACATCCACTTCATACAGTTACAGGAAGTGAAGCAAAGTTGGACACTCTGTCTCTTGCTATTGTCCTCTTGGGTCCAGATCAGAGAGGATTGTTGAGATCAAACCAGATCTAGAAGTTGCAGCGGTCTTCATTCCTCTAAGCCCAAATCATTTCAGGTTATGCCAGGTTACTTATTTAGCAGATGAGGATTATAACCAAAGTGGGACGCACCAACACTTTTTTATACTATATCGATTCTAACCTGCTTTAACTGGCTGCTACGGTTTGTCTGATTATAGTGACCTTTTAACCTCTGTCACCACTGAGAGAGTGTTGCTTTGTGATTTTTAACTTGCATCCAAATCAACATGGATTTAGCAGATCTCTATGTAAAAGTATTTTCTGCGAGAAATGAATTTTCTGATTATCAAAATGTTTACAGAATAGCTGATTTACAAGCTAGATTGTAAATCCAGATTGTAAATCAAGATTGGCTATCTTTCATTGTGTAAAATGGGATTAAAGTGGTATAAATATCTTGCTGTGGACTGCCTTGAACATCTTCAATGACCCCTTGAGGTCCCCAGACCACATTTTACAAATCTCATAGAAGGTGCTGTTTTCCCTTTTTCTTTTCAGATTGCATTTAAGACCAAAAAGAACATTTTTTCTCTTCTTAAGAGCTGGTTGACACATGAGGCCCAATGGACTGACCTCATTGACCTCATCACATTGTGATGGCTATCATAGCTGTCACAGGGATAAATTATATCAGAGTCCCAGATCAACTTTATTGATTATAAATCCCTTCAGTCCAGAGAAGTTCTGTTGATGTTTAATCTGGTTTTATTCACCTGTTGGACATTATCCTGATCTGACCTGGTTTGACATGTTTATTATTTTATTTAGTGGACTCTGTCTTCTGGCTGCATGCTTTTTATTATGGACAGAATGGAATCCTTAAAGGGACATTTCGCCACTGGAACAAACTGCAATCGCTCAATATTAATAGTATTAGTAGTAGATAACAGTAGCACAATGTGAGTCCAGGAAGGAAGTAAGAACACATTTTCACTATAATGTTGGTTATGAACATGAGCATCATGACTAAAACATCTAGAAACACACATTACACACCCAGGGCAGTGTTTATTGTGTCCAAAATGTTATTAAAATAAGATCTGGTTGCTAAAAGAGGTGAAATGTTCCTTTAACACATGGTGAAGTAGAAGTTTCTGTTGACCTTTTGACCTGCAGTCTAGAGTCCAATCACATCGTAGTAACCACAGTGATGGGGGTGCAAAATTTATGAGCTCTGGACCAAAGGAGAAATGTGTAAATATCAGATCTACAAGCCCACAATGTGCCACAATTGTGCATGTGCGGGTGTGCACAATGATTTAATATAATAATGCTTATGGTTTATATAGTTATTTTATGAACTAATCAAATGGTTGGTTCATTCCTGCTGGACAGTGAACTGAACATGTTGATGAAGTTGTACATCTGAGCTTTGAATTGTAGACCCTATACTGTTACAGGATAATTAATGTGTTGATTATAAACACATGTGATACATGTTATGAATATTATAATCAGTTTAGTGTAGTTTCCATGTACACCCCAGGCCTGGTAAAACATTAAATACACAGATAATACTTTCACTGTCATCTCCTTCCATGATGATCAAGAAACTCACAATGTTTATCAGCAGCAATGTGCAGATTATTATTATTAAACCTGGTAGCAGGTGGAATTAATGTTTTACCAGACCTGGGCTGTGGAAACTAAACTGATTATAGGCCTACAGGTTGAAGTTTTAATCTAAATGTAAAGTCTTTGAAATGTTGTTGACTTCTATCAAACTTGAGCAATGTGATCAGTGAGATTATGCACAGGAGACAATGACACACACACACACACACACACACACACACACACACACACACACACACACACACACACACACACACACACACACACACACACACACACACACACACACACACACACACACACACACACACACACACACACACACACACACACACACACACACACCACAGATTATTATAACTCACTGTATGTTAATGTTTTCCAGGTCAACCAACAGCTGTAGACAGGATGGACAGTGGAACCTCAGCTTCCATCACTGGTGAGATATTAACCTGTTTAAACATTTTAGCTAGAAATAGTAACATAGAGTTACTGAAGGTTATAAGGGTTAGAGAAAACCCTTATAGGGTTATCAGTGGTTCTAGCACAGCACATGCTTACATTTTAAAATGTTTAATATTTTATGACAAATCCTCCCTGGTACATAATAAAAGTTTTAGAACTATTGTAATTGTGTCTTAATGGATTAAAATACCGGTAGATGAAACATGCAAACTGATACTGGTTTAGTCACATCTGTGATCTTTATGAATACTATGTTTATTTTTTCCAACCAGGGAAGAACAGTGAGCCGTCAGAACTGAACATTGTTCTGATCGGAGGAAGAAACAGTCCAAAGAGTTCAGTAGGAAACATCATCCTGGGCAGAGATGGTTTCAAAAAAAAAAAACAGAATAACAACTAAGAGTGTGATGAGACAAGAGTTAGTGTCAGGGAGACAGGTCAGTGCGGTCAACACTCCTGGATGGGGGTCTTCTGCACCCCTAGATCTGACCCCAAAACTGACCCAGTTAGAAATCCAACAGAGTGTGTATCTGTGTCCTCCAGGACCACATGCCTTTGTCCTAGTGATGCCATTGGAGAGCCCATATGTAGGAACAGGTATGTCAGCAGAGGAGCATGTGAGTCTTCTCCTCAGTGACAGAGCGTGGAAACACGCTATGATGGTGGTCACTGTAGCTGATAAAACCACCATGAGACCTGATCTCATTAGATCTCACCCTGAGTTTAGATACCTCACTGAGAAATGTGAAGGTCGCTTCCATGTTCTTAACATTAGTGACAGAGGAGATGGTAGTCAGGTCACACAGCTGATGGAGAAGATAGATCAGATGGTGAAGAGTAATGGTGGTCACTATGAGACAGAAGAACATGTCTCAGAGGAACTGAAGGAGAAGGAGAGAACTATCAGCAGAAGAGCAGAACAAAGGAGGACAGACGCTCTGAAACCAACTACTGGACTTTCAAAACATACTGGTATGATTTGTTTTACTTTAGAGAACACACTCTAGGTAGTAATGTACAATTATTATTATTATTATTATTATTATTATTATTATTATTATTATTGCCCTTATTGCATTTGTGGTGTGATGAATGTGACGTGAGAAACACATCCACACATTCACAACTGAGACACAGATACAAAGAGTCGGATTTGGAGCGAATGTCACATTTTTTACGTTCTTGGGTCCAATTTAGCTAGTGGACCACTTTAGCGTCCACTAGAGCTAAATTACAAACATCAAAATCTATTAGACGCAATTATCTCCGCCCACAAAGATGAGACTTTATTTGTTTGAAAATAAAGGCCATATACTCTTTCTCTCTCCTCTTCCCAAACAAATTAAACACACGCTGCAGTCAGGCTACACTTTTTATTTTTTCCATCATCATCTCCTCCACCTCCTGCAGCATCAGGGAGGATGTTAAATGTCTTGATCATGTTGCTGGTACTGTAGTCCTACAGCAGCACCTGAACCAAACGTTTATGGTGTTCTCTGCACTAAACATGTGTGCTGTTGTGTGGACTGAGGGCCTGGAGTGGAGGATACTTCTCACTCCAGAGCCCACTAGGTGGATTAAGCCACGCCCCATAATTATCTACCTATCCATCTACCCCCACCCACCTGGGGGAGAAAAAACACACCACCCCAGGGTGGATTCGAACGCCCACTATCCTGGGGTGAACCCAGGAGAGTATTTATCGTGCCACTGCATGCAACATGTGTTCAAAACGATTTCCTATTTTTGTGACCTCCAACTTTCCCCCCAACCTCCAGGGACCCCCACGTTAAAGTGCTCAGAAGCACACCGCAGGTGCTCTCACAGAGTCCCAGAGAGACTTTTTTCTGTACCCTAAGGTCCCAACTTCAAAAGTACAAGAACAACTGAAAACTGAAAACCCTCCCGTTTTAAAACTCCTCACCTCCCTCCTGCATGCCGGGAAGAGTGGCTTCGAACCGGGGACCTCCACACTGCCCGCTGAGCCATCGGGTCGTTGACCCCCCCCCCCCCCCCGCTCCCGAACCCCTGAAAAACGCAAAGCAAAATTTAAAAAAAGTTAAATCTGATGCCACACTTACTGTATGTGAGCCACTTTTTCTCCACATTCAGGATTTGATCTCATATTGTCGTCAGGATTTGCCACACATTTTCACCATTATTTACATCCTTTACACACCATTTACAAAAAACAGTTCAAGATCACAGCACAACTATTTTGTGCTATTTGCAGTGTGATGAATTGTGAAGTAATAATTATATGTTACAGGTTTTTAAATGATAAACTGTCAAATTGGAAGTAAACAATGTTTTCTCTGACAGGACTGACTGACCTCAGGATTGTGTTGTTGGGAAGGCAGTACTCTGGGAAGAGTTCAGCAGGAAACACCATTCTGGGAGGAAGTGGTTTTAAAGCAGGTCAGAGGTCAGTGCAGTGTGAGGTGAGACAGGGCAGTGTAGCAGGGAGACATGTGACAGTGGTGGACTCACCAGGCTGGTACTACAACCGTCCACTACAGGACACCTCAGAGATGGACAAACTGGAGATCCAGGACAGTGTGTGTCTCTGTCCTCCTGGACCACATGTTGTTCTTCTGGTCGTTCCTCTTCGAGATGCATTCACCAAAGCACAGAGAGTAGCAGTAGAGGAACACATGACCCTTCTGTCACAGAGTGTGTGGAATCATGCTATAGTTCTGTTCACCTATGGAGACTTTCTGGGAGACAGAAGCATTGAACAGTACATCGAGGCTGAAGGAGAAGACCTCCGCTGGCTTCTTGACAACTGTGGGAACAGGTACCATGTCTTCAACAATGAGAAGACAGATGACACTCAGGTCACAGAGCTGCTGCAGAAGATGGAGGAGATGGTGGCAGGAAACAGAGGTGGACACTATGAAGATGGTGGAGATGTTTCAGAGACGTTGTCAGAGAGGAAGAAGATCAGAGAGGAACATGTCCACACATTCATGACCAAGACACAGAGACAAAGAGCTGCTCTGAAAGCTCTGTTTGAAGGTAAGGTTTATCAGTGTGTGTGTGTGTGTGTGTGTGTGTGTGTGTGTGTGTGTGTGTGTGTGTGTGTGTGTGTGTGTGTGTGTGTGTGTGTGTGTGTGTGTGTGTGTGTGTGTGTGTGTGTGTGTGCGCGCGCGCACGTGTACTTGCATGTTCACACATGTGTGAATCCCACATACTAATGTGTGCGTGTATTGTAAATATACAAACAAAAACATTACTTCAAACAGCATTGATCATCGTACTAAATCAGCTTTGACTGTGTGTGTGTGTGTGTGTGTGTGTGTGTGTGTGTGTGTGTGTGTGTGTGTGTGTGTGTGTGTGTGTGTGTGTGTGTGTGTGTGTGTGTGTGTGTGTGTGTGTGTGTGTGTCAGGAGAACATCAGAGTCTACGAGATGTGAAGGTGATGCTGGTTGGTGGAGAACAGGGTCAGAGGAGCTTGGCTGGAGAACGCATACTGAAGGAGTCTGGTGTGTTCAAACCAATTATATTCAAGGTGAGTAATATTATAATGAATGTGATGTGATAATTATAATGAATGACTTTAAAAGCAAGAATTTTTTTTTCTGAAGATTGTAACAGTATATATCTGCTGTCATGAGTGATCATGTGATTTAGTGAAATATCATTTTAGATTTGTGTGTTAGCTGTTCAGAATAACAGATGTACAAGATCATCATATGTCACTTCTTCCATTTTATTTCTTCAGGAGTTTAAAACCCAGACTAAACTGACAGAATGTGTCAGACAACAGAGACGAGTTGCTGGCAGAACAGTGAGTGTGGTGAACTGTCCAGACTGGTCCACTACACCTCCATCACAGAAGACCAAAGACGTCCTTCTACACGGTGTGACTCTGTGTTCTCCTGGACCCCATGCTGTCCTGGTGACTGTTGATGTCAGGTCCAGTTTCTGTGAAGCTGACAGGAGATCAGTGGAGGAACACATGGAGCTGCTGGGGGACAGAGTCTGGAGACGTGCTCTGGTTCTGTTCACATATGGATGGTGGCTGGGAGGGAGACGTGTTGAGGAGTACATCGAGTCTGAAGGAGAACCTCTGAGGAGGATCCTGGAGAAATGTGGCTACAGGTACCATGTTCAACACGGTAACAAGTGGGACATTTCAGAAGTCAGAGAGCTGATGGAGAAAATAGAAGACATGGTGATGAGGGACAGAGGACACTTTGGTCCTTCAAGACAGATGACCCTGATTGAACGACTGAAAGGACAGAAAACCTTAACAGAAAAACAATGGAAGAAGAGAGAGCAGGAGATGAGAGAGAGGATGTTGAAGGCTGTGATGACGGAGCCAGAAGAACCAACCCTCCCTGTCAGGAGAAGGAACAGCAGGATACCACCTCCAAGTAGTGAGTATCAATATCCTTCAGTCTGCAGCATATTGCCATTGATGTATGTGCATGTGCATGTGTATGTGTGTTTGCATGCACATGCACGCCTATATTTGTGTGCGTGTGTGCGTGCATGTGTGGGCACATGTGTTTGCATGCACATGCACACATAGATTTGCATGCATGCATGCATGCAGTGTGTGTGTGTGTGTGTGTGTGTGTGTGTGTGTGTGTGTGTGTGTGTGTGTGTGTGTGTGTGTGTGTGTGTGTGTGCGTGCGCGTGCGCGTGCGCGTGCATGCATCTGTGTGTGTTTATTGTCATATATAAATTAGGGCTAGGACGATATAGGTGGCGATATTAGGCCTTCGATAATGAATATATCACAATATTTGATATATTGCAATATTTGCCCTATATCAATATATTGTATGAATTTCATCAACGATATATCATGATACTGTAATTGCAGCTGAAAAACAAAAACAATAAATGAATGATTAATTCATTTATTGTTTTTTTAATTATTAATTTTAGCTTTTGTTTGTCTCATAACAGGGTTTTTGTTTTTATTTTGAGTTTGTTTTTTGGTAATGAAGCAGCTATAGAAGTCATTTAACATTTTTCCTCCCGGACCCATTTTTCCTCCTGGAATTATCCCTGTTGAGGATGCTCTGCAACAGGTTTTTCCTCACGATATTTGCTGAGTAATATAGGATATATATTGCGGGAGGATGTATACGATATTGTTGCGATAACAATATTTCAGCACAACCCCAATATGAATGTCTTTCTGTGTGTTGTCTTGTGTTCCAGTGAGTGGAGGAAGTCGCTCTTCAGGATATGACACCACCAGTGAAGCTCCAACCCTCACTGATGCTGATGTAAGTGTGACAGAGGACGATGTTTCATAGATGAAACTTTAGTCTGATGTTAATCACACACATTTTAATTCTCATTTATTTTACATATTTATTTTGTTTCATTGTATTTTCAGTCTGTGGTGACGGTGCTAGAAGAATCATCCCTGCCAGCTGTCAGGAGAAGGAGAAGCATGCAGTATCCTCCAAGCAGTGAGTATCTATTATGTTTACATCATGATGTCATCACTGACAGCTGGAAACCTTGTAAGTACAATAATGTTACTTTTCAGGAAACAGAAAGAATATACCTGTTGAATAGATCCAAAAGCCTTGAAAAGCACATTGCAATGTGACATTACTGCCGTTAGAGGTCACTATCGCCTTGGTCACTAAGATATTACCTGGTATAGGAAAATAATAGCCTGATTGTCAGACTCTGAGCCATGGCTCAAGAGTCTGACATTGGCCCCATTGTAACCGATTTACAAGGAGGCGGGCCCTTGATTTTCCCTCGACCAATCACTGGAGACGTTGTTTGCAGTCGACAACAACAGTTAACTAGCAGTTAACTAGCAGTTAACTGACTAGCAGTGCAGTTAGCGTCGGACATTTTCACTATTTATAACTAAATGCAGTATTAAAGAATGAAACTCTATTTACAATGAAACTCTATTTACAATGAAACTCTAGTTACAATGAAACTTTAGTTACAATGAAACTGAATGGATGTGTGCTGTTTTTTATGGGAAACTGTTCTGTTGTGGCAGTTAGATGATCCTCGGTGTTGATTGGCTATTTTTTTTAGACCCGCCTCCAACTCCAGCTCATTGGCCGAGCCGTTTTTCCGGACGAGAAATCGAAACTCTTCATCACAACACCAGACCACAGAACCCAGCTGAGTGGGCGGGGCCTGTGGGCTGAACCCAGGCTAGGAAAATAACACATCTAAAATATGGGAATTAATTAGCACTGTATTGTATGTTGTATTGTGTTCCAGTGAGTGGAGGAACTCACTCTTCAGGATTTGACAGCATGAGTGACATTTCAAGTCAGACAGAGACTAATGTAAGTTGTAGAGATGTGTCATAAACTGTTTCATAAACTAAAACTTTGTTGACAAAACTGATGCAAACTGATATATTTGCATTACTGGTTTAAAGAAGAATCAGATTTAAGTACAGATGATTGATCTGATATCGGTTTGATATTTGCACCTTTCATATTCCAATGTTCCTTCTCTTTCCTGTTGATATTGTGACAAGGAGAGACGACAGAAGTCTCTGTTTGAGAGACTGACAGGAGTTAAAACTCTAACAGCAGAAGAATGGAAGAAGAGAGAGGAGGAGGTGATCGACGCCATGTTGACGTTGGTGATGACGGAAACACAAGAACCAAGTAATGAGGCTTACGGTTGTTCTCTTATGTGGATGTGGACATACAATGTACATCATTTATTAAAATGATGTTTGTGCATTTCGTATAATAGCAAAATTGGATGTATTTTTGATGTAGAATGATTAGTAGGCTGTTCAAAGGCGATGGACCTTTAGGGTGACCCGAGTACCTCAGTTCCAAGACTTTTCAGGAATCCCACAAATAGAGAACTGTCCCTCACTGTGTCCCTCACTAACCCTAACCCTTAATTAAAAGTTAGTCCTCTAATAGTAGTTTCTCACAAACAACCCAACCCACAAACAAGACAATAACAAGACATTAGGAAGGGTACACCATCAACCACGCAAAACCATACAAAAACAGTAAACAGCCACAGTATTGCACATGCCTCAGACTCAATGAATTGCATTAGTTAGTCACTCGAAAACAATTATACAAATAAGAAGTTACTGTAACTTGATATTGTTTTCTTACTGTTCAAAGCTGTTTATAATAGACTAACATGAGACAAATCCAATAGGCTACATTAGGCCTATCAGTAAGTCAACCATACCACCAAAAAGGAGCAGTTATTTAAAACAAAATGTGAGGGTTTGTTTTTATTCTAATTGTAATTTGTGTTGTTGTGTTGTCTTGTGTTATAGTGAGTGTTTTTATAATTGTAATGTGTGTTGTGTTGTGTTGCAGTGAGTGGTGACACACCTTCTGCCAAGGTCTCTGATTGGCTGAACAGACATGCTGGTCCAACAGCGCCCTCTTCAGGAGATAACACCATGAGCATGGCTCCCAGCCAGGCAGACACTGAAAGACACTGAAATGCTGTGAACAGGACTAGCAAAGGTTTATTTTTCCTGGTCAAAAGAGTTGAATCGAGTTTTAATGATAAAAAAACATCACCATTGAAATAAATGTACAGATGTCCATTTGTATTAATATGAACATATTTATACATTGGTTGGCATTTAAATCAGTTTAGGTTCATGTATATTTGTTTTGAGTCGTGTGTTGTATGTAAATGCATTTTATCATGTACAGTATATTTCTATAAGGGCCTATAGTAAAATATTCAAGTTTAAGTGCAGAGGGAAATTAAACTAAACTAAGGCCTGACTGATATATCGTCCAGCATCAGGTTGATATTTCCTTTCTGAAATGACGCGTTTCGACCGCACAGGGTCTCAGACCCTGACGACGACCCTGTGCGGTCGAAACGCGTTGGTCATTTCAGTTGCCTTGCTCATAAATAAATGAGATAGTATATATTTTCCACACTGAAGATGGAGTGCCTTGGTTTCCTTTTTTCTTTTTAAAAAGTCTGCAGTTTACACCTCTTGGTTTTAGGCAGTACAAACCTTTTAAGAAGAAGAACCATTTTTGTTTATGATCTCACCTGAACCACCAAAGAGCACCCACCTGAGAGCCGCCAACTTCATTTCCAGCAGCACTTCCATATCTTCTTGTTTTTCATGTGATCTAAAGGTCAGAGCAGTAAACAACCATTAGTTGCCTTAAAAGTTCAGCATTCACAACTTACCATATTTGCTACTGGCTGTTTGGTTTCTCTATTTGGAAATACAGATACTCCTATGGAATATTACAAAAGAAAGGAACATTTCAGATTAAGGGACATGTTTTTGTGAGGGTATCTACCCTAGGGGACACAGGGAGAACATGCAAACTCCACTCCAGAAAAAGGCCCTTTCACCAACCCTCCCTCGGGTGTAGGCACTGGTGATGCGATGGAGGAGACACTCCACCAGCCGCCAGGAACAACTAAATATGAAACTAATAAATATGAATAAACATACAATTTTATTTCTTTATTTTAGTTTTCTTCATAAATTCTCTACTTTGTTCTACAACAGTGTAATATAAAGTAAAAGTAATATAAAATATTGTAAAATAAAAATATGTTCTAGTTTGCATACAAGTTCACAATATGTGAACTTTCACATCTGCTATTGTTGCAATTGTCTATTTTGGAAACAGCTTTGTGAATCTATTTAAAACAGCTAAGACAGCTGGTGATTGAATCTTCAACAGTTTAGTTTTCCACATAAAGAGCAACAACAGGTATTGTGTGAAAGTCTAACTGGAACATTATTAGTGTGGTTCCATGGGTAGTTGTACAGCAAGGCTGTACACACTGTGGCTCTGGAACAACAACACATAAAGTTAAGAGTCTAAACAGATATACTGATCGTACAGGAATGGAGGGAA
Source organism: Benthosema pterotum (assembly GCA_039105355.1). Classification (NCBI taxonomy): domain Eukaryota; kingdom Metazoa; phylum Chordata; class Actinopteri; order Myctophiformes; family Myctophidae; genus Benthosema; species Benthosema pterotum. The sequence goes on from CM076986.1 coordinate 36,869,463, forward strand.
TGTGGTGGAACTAGTTTGATCTCTCCACCCAACATATTTCTTCTCTTCACAGGGAATGACTCCACTTCTCTTACTGTCACTTGGATATTATCTTTAAGACACACCAGTCCTACTGACACACATTGGGTATATGAAGTTGTGTGATCATTATTATTATTATTATTATTACCCTTATTATAGTGATTTTTGGATGTCCAGTGATCAGTCCAAGACGTGGATGTTCTAACAGCAGAAGAAGTGCGGAGCTTCTGTAAGTTTCTGATGTTTATTATTGTTGAGCTGTACTGTATACACTGTCATTGTTTTGTCCCTTTGTAAATGATAGACAACACAGTCAGAAACACTAGTCAGCAGACAATGAGAGAGGAGGGAACACACTTATTAGGTAATATCATAGCATGTGTCATAGTAGTAGATGATGTTTTTATATTGTTGTGTTTCCATTGTTGAGCGTTGTCATTGTTTTTATGCTCTTAGAATACAACACATTCCAGAAGCAGCTGGAATACACTCTGCACCTTTCTGCCACACTAACAATAAGGAAATGCTCATTGTTTTGATGTACAAATTAATACTTTTCATCACTTTTATGAAAATGTTCTTCCATGTTGCACTACGCATATAGGCTACATAGGTTGACATGGTGGTATTAGCATTTAGAGTAGTTTTAACTATGGGGGAATGCTATGTTATAGATATGTAAATAAAAGTTATTTTCATCAGTTCTGACTAAACAGTGACGTCTCAATACACTATACTCTCAATACACAATACAATACAATACAATACAATACAATACAATACAATACAATACAATACAATACAATACAATACAATACAATACAATACAATACAATACAATACAATACAATACAATACAATACAATACAATACATGCAGATGTGAGGACATCACACCTACACTGGCTCCCTGTGAGCTACCACATTGATTTTAAGATTTTACTGATTACTTTTAAAGCCCTGCATGGACTAGCCCCCTGTTACATTTCTGATCTGCTAAAACCTTATAGGCCGGTACGCAGTCTCCATTCTGCAGACATGGCCCTTCTTGGGCCACCCAAGACGTACCGTGTGTCGCAAGGTGACCGAGCCTTTGCAGCCCGTGCACCATCGCTTTGGAATGCCCTTCCCTCATCTCTTAGGCAGGCAGAGTCAGTGTCTTCTTTCAAAAAAAAAAACTTCTTAAAACTCACCTCTACATCAAATGTTTTTCTTAGTTTTGACTTATTGTCGTTTTGTTGCTGCTGTTTATTTTTTATTTTTTGTTAATTGTTGACTAGACTAGAAAGGTGAAAGGTGCTATACAAAAAAATAAAGTTCAACGTTCAAAGTTACAGAAAAGAGTAGGCAGCCAGGTTCTAGACAAGATCAGAACACACTGTACTGATAAAGACACTATTGTTTCCACAACACTACAGAAAGCCTGGTGACATGAGCTTAGAACAACAAGTCAGACATCCAGGCTTTGAGGCCTGTGAGGCACAACCCAGTTATATACTGAACATTCACACGTCTCATTTACCAGACACACAGGAACTGCTGGAATGTAATCACTACACCCTACACACACTGTCTTGTTCTAACCTCATATTTAACAGCTTGTACTTCAGCAGTTTTTAAAGGACCAAACTTCACATCTTTTAGCAACTAAATTTTTCTTATTTTGAGGACATTTAGGACACAATAAACACTGTCCTGGATGTGTAATATGTGTTTCTAGATAGTTTAATATGACCAGCTCAGTGGCCTTGTGGTTAGAGTGTCCGCCCTGAGACTGGAAGGTCGGGGTTCGATTCCCTATATGGGCCTCAATGGCTCAGCTGGGCCTCCTGACATCATGGCCTGGCAAGGCTACTTACTTACTTAGATAGTTTAATGATGTTTAGTACAGAATAAACACTGTCCTGGGTGTCCTTTCCTCAAAAATGCCATCGGGGCCTTTTTTTGCCATTTGGACACCAGACTGTATATGTTCATGTCCTGACCATAAGCATCACAACTAAATTATATAGAAACACACATTACACACCCAGGACAGTATTTATTGTGTCCTGTATGGTCCTCTATCAGTGTAACAGTTTTAATATAATAATATGTTTATGGTTTATACAGTTATGTATGTATGTTATGTAACCTCCTTGAAATATTGTTGACTTCTATCAAACCTGATCATTGTAATTAGTGGGATTATTCACAGGAGACAATGGCGCGTGCGCACACACACACACACACACACACGCACACACGCACACGCGCACACACGCACACACACGCACACACACGCGCACACACACACACACACACACACACACACACACACACACACACACACACACACACACACACACACACACACACACACACACACACACACACACACACACACACACACACGCCTAACATGGACCCTTTGAAAACTGCTGGACTGTAATCATTATATTGTCCAATTTGTGATATAACTGCAATTACAAAAACTATAATGACAGCAGATTATTATAACTCACTGTGTTAATGTTTTCCAGGTCAACCAACAGCTGTAGACAGGATGGACAGTGGAACCTCAGCTTCCATCACAGGTGAGATATTAACCTGTTTAAACTGGGAATGAATCCATTTTAGCTAGGAATAATAACAGAGTTTTCAGAAAACCCAAATAGGATTTAGTGGTTCTAGCATAGCGTAGTTCTAGCCTAACGACATAGCAGATTTACAAGCATGGCAGTTTTGTGCCATGCACTGTGTGGCACAAATACATATTTGGAAAATACTCTGTGTTGAGTGTTGAGTGAAAACGTTTGGCACAAAATAAAAGACTAAGAGACTATTGTAATCATGTCGTAATTGATCAAAATAGATGAAACAGAAAAACTGATACTGGTTTAGTCGCATCTGTTTTCCTAATGAATACTATGTTTATTTTTTCCAACCAGGGAAGAACAGTGAGCTGTCAGAACTGAACATTGTTCTGATCGGAGGAATAAACAGTCCAAAGACTTCAGTAGGAAACATCATCCTGGGCAGAGATGGTTTTACAATAACAACTAAGAGTGTGATGAGACAAGAGTTAGTGTCAGGGAGACAGGTCAGTGTGGTCAACACTTCAGGGTGGGACTCTCATTTACCCCTAGATCTGACCCCAAAACTGACCCAGTTAGAAATCCAACAGAGTGTGTATCTGTGTCCTCCAGGACCACATGCCTTTGTCCTAGTGATGCCATTGGATGTCCCATATATAGGAACAGGGATGTCAGTAGAGGAGCATGTGAGTCTTCTCCTCAGTGACAGAGCGTGGAAACACGCTATGATGGTGTTCACTGTAGCTGATAAAACCACCATGACACCTGATCTCATTAGATCTCACCCTGAGTTAAGATACCTCACTGAGAAATGTGAAGGTCGCTTCCATGTTCTTAACATTAGTGACAGAGGAGATGGTAGTCAGGTCACACAGCTGATGGAGAAGATAGATCAGATGGTGAAGAGTAATGGTGGTCACTATGAGACAGAAGAACATGTCTCAGAGGAACTGAAGGAGAAGGAGAGAACTATCAGCAGAAGAGCAGAACAAAGGAGGACAGACGCTCTGAAACCATCAACCACTGGACTTACAAAACATACTGGTATGATTTGATTTAGTTTAGAGGACACACTCTAGGTAGTAATGTACATTTATTATTATTATTATTATTATTATTATTACCCTTATTACATTTGTGGTGTGATGAATGTGACGTGAGAAACACATCCACACATTCACAACTGAGACACAGATACAAAGAGTCGGATTTGGAGCGAATGTCACATTTTTTACGTTCTTGGGTCCAATTTAGCTAGTGGACCCCTTTAGCGTCCACTAGAGCTAAATTACAAACATCAAAATCTATTAGACGCAAATATCTCCGCCCACAAAGATGAGACTTTATTTGTTTGAAAATAATATAGTCTTTCTCTCTCCTCCTCCCAAACAACTGAAACACGCGCTGCAGTCAGGCTACTTTTTTCTCTTTCCGTCATCATCTCCTCCACCTCCTGCAGCATCAGGGAGGATGTTAAATGTATTGATCATGTTGCTGGTACTGTAGTCCTACAGCAGCACCTGAACCAAACGTTTATGGTGTTCTCTGCACTAAACATGTGTGCTGTTGTGTGGACACTGAGGGTCTGGAGTGGAGGATACTTCTAGCTCCAAAGCACCCACTAGGTGGATTAAACATAATTATCTACCTATCCATCTACCCCCACCCACCTGGGGGAGAAAAAACACCAGGGTGGATTGGAACACCCACTATCCTGGGGTGAACCCAGGAGAGTATTTATGGTGCCACTGCATGCAACATGTGTTCAAAAGGATTTTCAAAAGGATTTCCTATTTTTGTGACCTCCAACTTCCCCAACCTCCAGGGACCCCCACGTTAAATTGCTCATAACCACATGGCAGGTGCTCTCACAGAGTCCCAGAGAGACTTTTTTCTAAACGCTCTACTTCAAAAGTACAAAAACAACTAAAAACTGTAAACCCTCCCGTTTTAAAACTCCTCACCTCCCTCCTGCATGCCGGGAAGAGTGGCTTCGAACCGGGGACCTCCACACTGCCCGCTGAGCCATCGGGTCGTTGACCCCCCCCCCTGCTCCCGAACACAAAGCAAAATTTAAAAAAAGTTAAATCTGATGCCACACTTACTGTATGTGAGCCACTTTTTCTCCACATTCAGGATTTGATCTCATATTCAAGAGGTCACTGTCGTCAGGATTTGCCACACATTTTCACCATTATTTACACCCTTTACACACCATTTACAAAAAACAGTTCAAGATCACAGCACAACTATTTTGTGCTATTTGCAGTGTGATGAATTGTGAAGTAATAATTATATGTTACAGGTTTTTACATGATAAACTGTCAAATTGGAATTAAACAATGTTTTCTCTGACAGGACTGACTGACCTCAGGATTGTGTTGTTGGGAAGGCAGTACTCTGGGAAGAGTTCAGCAGGAAACACCATTCTGGGAGGAAGTGGTTTTAAAGCAGGTCAGAGGTCAGTGCAGTGTGAGGTGACGAGACAGGGCAGCGTAGCAGGGAGACATGTGACAGTGGTGGACTCACCAGGCTGGTTCTACAACCGTTCACTACAGAACACCTCAGAGATGGACAAACTGGAGATCCAGGACAGTGTGTGTCTCTGTCCTCCTGGACCACATGTTGTTCTTCTGGTCGTTCCTCTTCATAGAGCATTCACCAAAGCACAGAGAGTAGCATTAGAGGAACACATGACCCTTCTGTCACAGAGCGTGTGGAATCATGCTATAGTTCTGTTCACCTATGGAGACCTTCTGGGAGACAGAAGCATTGAGCAGTACATCGAGGCTGAAGGAGAAGACCTCTGCTGGCTTCTTGACACCTGTGGGAACAGGTACCATGTCTTCAACAATCAGAAGACAGATGACACTCAGGTCACAGAGCTGCTGCAGAAGATGGAGGAGATGGTGGCAGGAAACAGAGGTGGACACTATGAAGATGGTGGAGATGTTTCAGAGACGTTGTCAGAGAGGAAGAAGATCAGAGAGGAACATGTCCACACATTCATGACCAAGACACAGAGACAAAGAGCTGCTCTGAAAGCTCTGTTTGAAGGTAACATTGTGTGTGTGTGTGTGTGCGTGCGTGCGCGCGCCTGCGAGTGTATAACACAAAAAAACAAAATGTGCTGTCTTGTACCGTCATATATGACAGAGATTAGTCAGATTACTGTGTGTACTGTGTGACATGCCTGTTGTATCATGAAAGCATGTCATCATTTTGCAGATGCTCTAATGCACCTACAGTATAATATTTGTGTCCTTTTATGCATATCCTTTGTGTGGACATAAATAAGTGGTTAAAATTTGTGTGCGTGCATGCATGCGTGTGCATGCATGCGCATCTATCTGCATGCACATAGAAATAGAACAGATGATGCATGAATAAACAGACAAAAAAACGTGTGTGTGTGTGTGTGTGTGTGTGTGTGTGTGTGTGTGTGTGTGTGTGTGTGTGTGTGTGTGTGTGTGTGTGTGTGTGTGTGTGTGTGTGTGTGTGTGTCAGGAGAACATCAGAGTCTACCAGATGTGAAGGTGATGCTGGTTGGTGGAGAACAGGATCAGAGGAGCAGAGCTGGAGATGTCATACTGCAGAAGTCTGTGTTTAAACGAACTCCACTCAAGGTGAGTAATATATTGTTGTATATGAATGTGATGCTATAATTATACTGAATGACTTCACTCAACGTAAACAAACAGTAAAGAGAATAAATATGGTTTCTGAAGATAATATGATAGTTATGTAACCGTATATATACCAAAAGGTATACCAGCAGAGCTGAGCAGTCCTGACCCTTTCATGCCATTGCCTCTGCACATGAGTAAATTCTCTCTTCATTTTCTTCAGACTTTTCAAAAATAATTGATATAAAGACAATTACGTCACGGATGAGGTCAACTCAGGTCACATTATTTTCATGTAAGAAAAACAAAACAAAAAGTGTTGTATTGTGCTGTTTTTTATTCTTACTAATAATTTTGATTGTTCGGTAGCATAATTGTCTATATACATTGTATATTAAGGGAAAACAGTCTATGAGGAAAATTAATGGGGATTTCACTTCTGGTCCACGGGCGACATCATGAAAGGGGGAGGGGACTGTACAGCTCAATATGCTGTCATAATGTCCATTGTCCATGTCCATTGATCATGTGATCAGTATCTCAGTGGTAAAGATAAGTTTGCCATTTTAAATTAATGCATTGGGTACTGCAAAATAGCATATGTACAAGCTCAACATTACAAACTACTAATTTAGAATGCATGTGTAGAATCAGTATCATATCTTAATGATTTAATAAACTCCTCTGAGTATATGATGTGAAGATAGATTGTTAAATTGTCAGTTTTGACAACAGAGACTAACATACAGTAAACTTTTTATTCCAGGAGTTTAAAACCCAGACTAAACTGACAGAATGTGTCAGACATCAGAGACTAACATACAGTAAACTTCATATTCCAGGAGTTTAAAACCCAGACTAAACTGACAGAATGTGTCAGACATCAGAGACTAACATACAGTAAACTTCATATTCCAGGAGTTTAAAACCCATACTAAACCGACAGAATGTGTCAGACATCAGAGACTAACATACAGTAAACTTCATATTCCAGGAGTTTAAAACCCAGACTAAACTGACAGAATGTGTCAGACATCAGAGACTAACATACAGTAAACTTCATATTCCAGGAGTTTAAAACCCAGACTAAACTGACAGAATGTGTCAGACATCAGAGACTAACATACAGTAAACTTCATATTCCAGGAGTTTAAAACCCAGACTAAACTGACAGAATGTGTCAGACATCAGAGACTAACATACAGTAAACTTCATATTCCAGGAGTTTAAAACCCAGACTAAACTGACAGAATGTGTCAGACAACAGAGACAAGTTGCTGGAAGAACAGTGAGTGTGGTGAACTGTCCAGACTGGTCCACTACACCTCCATCACAGAAGACCAAAGATGTCCTTCTCCACGGTGTGACTCTGTGTTCTCCTGGACTTCACGCTGTCCTGGTGACGGTTGATGTCAGGTCCAGTTTCTGTGAAGCTGACAGGAGATCAGTGGAGGAACACATGGAGCTGCTGGGGGACAGAGTCTGGAGACGTGCTCTGGTTCTGTTCACATGGGGATGGTGGCTGGGAGAGAGACGTGTTGAGGAGTACATAGAGTCTGAAGGAGAACCTCTGAGGAGGATCCTGGAGAAATGTGGCTACAGGTACCATGTTCTAAACTCCAGTGACTGGGACATTTCACAGTCACAAGTCCCAGAGCTGATGAAGAAAATAGAAGACATGGTGATGAGGGACAGAGGACACTTTGGTCCTTCAAGACAGATGACACTGATTGAACGACTGAGAGGACAGAAAACCTTAACAGAAAAACAATGGAAGAAGAGAGAGCAGGAGATGAGAGAGAGGATGTTGAAGGCTGTGATGATGGAGCCAGAAGAACCAACCCTCCCTGTCAGGAGAAGGAACAGCATGGAGATAGTTCAACCAAGCAGTGAGCATCAATATACTGCAAACTACCACATAGCTTTGATCCTGTGTGTGTCGTGTGTGTGTGTGTGTGTGTGTGTGTGTGTGTGTGTGTGTGTGTGTGTGTGTGTGTCGTGTGTGTCTGTGTGTGTGTGTGTGTGTGTGTGTGTGTGTGTGTGTGTGTGTGTGTGTGTGTGTGTGTGTGTGTGTGTGTGTGTGCGTGTGCGTGTGTGTGTGTGTGTGTGCAACTGTGCATCAGTTGTAAATGTGTTTCTGTGTGTTGTCTTGTGTTCCAGTGAGTGGTGGAACTCGCACTTCAGGATATGACACCACCAGTGAAGCTCCAACCCACACTGATGCTGATGTAAGTGGTTCAAGGTTCTTTATTTGTCACTCCAGTGTATGTCAGGACATATACAGGGATGAAATAACGTTTCCATTGTTCCCAGTGCAATAAGAAAAGTGACGAATACAAGCAATACAAGAAACAGCAAGTGACGTAGTGCAACAGACTAGAGTATTAAAGTGCAACTGTAACAGTATAAAGTGGGGTGAAGGTGCTAAGCTACAACCAGGTATAATATAATTATAAAGTAGCAAGTAGTGAAAGTTAAACAGACAGCTAGACAGGAACTAGACAGGACATCTAAACTATGGCTAAGACTAAACATACTACAACTAAGCAGCTAAGGACACATAAAAATACTACAACTATGGAATACTACAACTAAAACTAAAACTATACATCTAACATACTAAACATACTACAACTAAGCACTACTATGCTAACAACTAAGTTATGACAACTATGACAGTTCAGGCTATAAAGGGTTAAGTGTGACAGAGGAAGATGTTTCATAGATGAAACTTTAGTCTGACATTAATCACACATTTTAATTCTCATCTCCTTACTTAATGACTTAATGCTTGTATTTTCAGTCTGTGGTGACAGGGCTAGAAGAATCATCTCTGCCAGATGTCAGGAGAAGGCACAGCAATCAGTGGAATCCTCCAAGCAGTGAGTATCAATATCCTGTTTACATCATGAGGTCATCACTGGCAGCTGTAATGTCGAATAATGCTAGTTTTAGCACTAGTGTGATATTTACTGTAGCAGCAATATCACAGCTAATCACAATATAAGTTACAAACTCTGTGTTACAAAAATATGGGATTTCAGTAACACTTGCTATGCATGCCATTTATTGTATTGTTGTATTGTATTATTGTCTTGTGTTCCAGTCAGTGTGTTTTTAATTGTCAAAATGTGTTTTGTGTTCCAGTGAGTGGAGGAACTCACTCTTCAGGATTTGACACCATGAGTGACATTTCAAGTCAGCCAGAGACTGATGTAAGTGTGAGAGAGGAATATGTTTCATAAACTAAAACTTTGTTCACAAATAGCTTTGGTTGCAAATGATTATCTTTGCATTTTTGGCTTTATAAAAAAGGCTAATCAGATTTAAGTACAGATGATTGATATACCATATATCTGATATAGTGAGATGATATTGGCACTTTTCACAAATTCCAATGTTCACTGATATTGTGACAAGGAGAGACGACAGAAGACTCTGTTTGAGAGACTGACAGGAGTTAAAACTCTCACAGCAGAAGAATGGAAGAAGAGAGAGGAGGAGGTGATCGACGCCATGTTGACGTTAGTGATGACGGAACCACAAGAACCAAGTAGTGAGTCTTACTGTTGTCCTCTTATGTTTACTTACAGTACACAAAAGAATGATTGGTAGGTTGCTCTCAGCGGGTGCTGCTTTGAGGAGATGAACATTAGGGTGACCATGCATAGAGTCCCCCACAAATCGAGACTCTGTCCCACATTGTGACTGACAGTCATCAGTGTTCAAATTGAGACCCTGTCCCACATTGTGACTGACAGCCATCAGTGTTCAAATTGAGACCCTGTCCCACATTGTGACTGACAGCCATCAGTGTTCAAATTGAGACCCTGTCCCACGTTGTGAGTAACAGGTTGTTCAAAAGCCCTAATTAAAAGTTAGTCCTTTCATTGTTGGCTTTCTGTTGTAAAGTTCTGTTGCTGTCTCAACACACAAACAAGACCAATACTTCCCTCTCAACACACAAACAAGACCAATAAACAAAAGACATTAGGAAGGGTACACTTTCAACCACGCCATACCATACAGAAACATTAAACAGCCACAGTATTGCACTTGCCTCAGACTCAATCGTGTGTCACTTTTTTCATGAATTGCATAAGTTACAGTCACACGAAAACAATTATACAAATAAAAAAATATCTATGCTACAGTTAAGCAGTTAACTTGGCGTTGTTTTTGTACTGTTCAAAGTTATAATAATAGATGAACATGAGATATATTGGGCATGTTCGGAAATACCACACTGGAGCGCACTCGCCTATTAGTTTGCATTGCTCAGTGTACTCAGTGCGCAATTTCCGAACGCGCCCATTGAGTAGGCTAAAGTACGCCTATCAGTAAGTCAACCATACTACCCAAAATGAGCAGTTATTTAAAACAAAATGTGAGGGTTTGTTTTTATTCTTATTGTAATGTATTGTTGTGTTGTCTTGTGTTCCAGTGAGTGTTTTTATTCTAATTGTAATGTGTGTTGTTGTCTTGTGTTGCAGTGAGTGGTGACACACCTTCTACCAAGGTCTCTTATTGGCTGAACAGACATGCTGGACCAACAGCGCCCTCTTCAGAAGATGACACCATGAGCATGGCTCCCAGCCAGGCAGACACTGGTGATGTGACTGTGAGAGATAAACAGGTTTCATAGATGAACACTTTAATTAGTCTTTTAAGTTAAACGTTGTTCCACACACCGGTGTCACACACCAAGACAGCAGATCTACAAGCTCACACAACTAGTAGTGATTGTGCATTGTTGTTCTTTTCAGTGGACTGAAAATCAGATTCAAACTGGAACACTACAACTTGTTCAAGTTGTTCATGTATTACTGTATTGAGATGGACATTTCCACATTGCTTGGTGTTTAAATCAGTTTATGGATTTAAATGTATTTTATCATGTACAGGTATATACTCCTATAGTAAATATAAGTTCAAGTTCACTTTATTGTCACCCAGATAGATAAGTTTAGGTATATCGTCCAACTGACGTGTTAGGCTGATTTGTATATTTCAGCCATAATTGTCCCTTTCTTAAATCTCTATTGGTCAAATGAAGACCACGTCATTGGGGCTATGGGCGAAATCAATCTGCGCCCGCGACCGCGGTCGCGCCCACTGGGAAACGGGCGCCCGTTTTCACAAAAGGGCGCCCGTTTTCAAAAGGGCGCCCGTTTTCACAAAAGGGCGCCCGTTTTCAAAAGGGCGCCCGTTTTCACAAAAGGGCGCCCGTTTTCAAAAGGGCGCCCGTTTTCACAAAAGGGCGCCCGTTGTGACAAAAGGGCGCCCGTTTTCACAAACGGGCGCCCGTTTTCACAAGCGGGCGCCCGTTTTCACAAAAGGGCGCCCGCCCATTTTCACAAAAGGGCGCCCGTTTTTCACAAAAGGGCGCCCGTTTTCACAAAAGGGCGCCCGTTTTCACAAAAGGGCGCCCGTTTTCACAAAAGGGCGCCCGTTTTCACAAAAGGGCGCCCGTTTTCACAAAAGGGCGCCCGTTTTCACAAAAGGGCGCCCGTTTTCACAAAAGGGCACCCGTTTTCACAAAAGGGCGCCCGTTTTCACAAACGGGCGCCCGTTTTCGAAAACGGGCGCCCGTTTGTGAAAACGGGCGACCGTTTGGGCTGTGTTGGGAATATTACTTTACCTTGTTAATATATTACTTAATAATTATTACCAATATATTATATTACAATATTACTGTTCGCCGCCAAACAGGAAGTGGTACTTGCACCTGATTGGTCGATACTATTTTCCGCCATAACTCCTCAATGCTATGTCCTAGAGACATAATGGTGGTATCATTGGACTATGTTTTGGCTCCTTGTGACTTAGCCGCGTCCCCTTTTCTGATTGGCCGATATTTGCCCGAAACTTGCACGATCGAGGGCCCGTTAATCGCTGCTTGCAGCTTTAATTATTATTATTTTTTGAAAAATATATAATTAAATATTTAGTGTCACTATTAATCAAATATTACATAGGCCAGTGGCATACCTACAATAAAGCAAGCACACTTGGCTTTCTGGCCAAATCCATATGAAATCAACTTGGAAAAAAAAACATTTTATTCATTTATTGGCCAACACAAAAATAAAGATGAACAAACCCTTAAAGTCATCATCTTTTTAGAGTTAATAACCCCACGCTCATTCTAAAAGCTCAACTATAGGCCTATCTGTGTGTTCTGTGGTGTAAAACAGACCCATTAAACAAAACATTATTATATTTGACAGAACAAAGGCACAATACACCTTGTGACAACAGTTGTCTTGTCACAAGGTGTAGGCTATAGCCTATCGAAAATTCCAATTGTCTGTTGCACCACAAAACCACAGATTTAATTGAGCGAATGGAGAGAATGGAGGGTTGGGTCATTAACTTTGAATTCTCTCTCTCTGTCTGTCTCTCTGTCTCTCTGTCTCTCTGTCTCTCTCTCTCTCTCTCTCTCTCTCTCTCTCTCACACACACACAGACAGACAGACAGACAGACAGACAGACAGACAGACAGACAGACAGACACCAGAAGGTCGCATATAGTCGTGTATTTATTTTATTTCAAAATGCATGTAGGCATAAACGAATGTTGTGAACCCTCAGTTGAGTCTACGCGTTCTCACGGCCCTCACTTCGCCCTCCCCTCCACGTGTGTCAGCTACAGTGTTGCCAAATTGGCGCATTTGTCGCTATATTTAGCGCTTTTTCAGACTCCCCTAGCGCCAAAATTAGTGAAAAACTCCTGGCGGAAAATCTAGTGCTTTTTGGCTGGTGAGTTGGGGCGAAATTGATTGACAGGCGCCAGAGATAAAACCCTCATTTTTCACCATTTCTCCTCCTATGACAGTGGTTTTCAACCAGTGGTCCCAGGGCTAAATGATGGATAGTTGGTTAACCAGATGTAACTCTTTGAGAGCGTAAAAATGAAACCAAATGGACCCTTGCGGGTCCATTTGGTTTCGTTTTTACACTCTCAAGAGTTAAAATATTCGTCATGTGTGTTAGCCCAAGTCTAGGCCTACACAACTAGAGAGTGTAGAAGATTAATGGTCATTTAATGGTCATATTCCTTTCCAGGCAAGCATCTAGCGCATTCTAGTGCATTTTGGAGGTGCCACTAGTGCATTTTGGATTTTGGCAGTTGGCAACACTGGTCAGCTACGGGTTTCCATAGCAACGGCTAGTAAACACACAAAGAGACGGAGACAGAGGGGCAGAGGAGTGCGACACACACACACACACACACACACACACACACACACACACACACACACACACACACACACACACACACACACACACGGCGGACCCCGAACAGGGTATATTCTCACCTTTATTATTGGCCTATTGGGGCGCAGCAGAGCAGCCCCTGTTAATAGGCCCATTAAACTATTCTGATGGCCGTGTGAGCCTTTGCGGGTCCATTTGGTTTCATGCAGTGCCGATTCTGGCCTCCTAGGGCCCTAAGCAGGTTTTTTACTAGGGCCCTGCTTCTCAGGCGCTGATTTTGGCTTTTTTGTTATTTTGGCCATTTTTTGCGGGGAAATACATTATAGATAGCTTAACACACACACACACTCTCTCTCTCTCTCTCTCTCTCTCTCTCTCCTCTCTCTCTCTCTCTCTCTCTCTCTCTCTCTCTCTCTCTCCAATGTTTCCTTTTCAAATGAATGTATTTATTGCTACTTCAATCCTGACCAACAACAACAACAACAACAACAACTATGAAACTGTCTCTTATGTAGAGATGTAGCAGGTCTAGAATAGGGACAAATAAGAGTTGAAAATACTTTGTTCACTGTCAAAGTATTGTAGGCTACAGTAACCAACACATTCTGTGTAGTAGCCACATACACATCACAGAGACTCTATGATGTGACTGGCTTCATGAAGTGAACGGAGTTGACATAACTGTCTATATATAATACTCTAAGCTTTGGGCATGCCGCATAGGAGATATTATTATTGACAAAATACAACAAGCTTGTATCTCTGCCACCAAAAAAACAACAACACAACAACACACTACCGACAGCCCAGCATTTAACAGCACAACTGAAAACTGCAGTCATTCATAACGTTAGCCTGCCAGCCTACCTGACTGCTGCTGCTCCTTTTTTCATATCCTGAAGTAATGATGTTGTTGACCAAACATGCTAAGAAAAGGGGGGGCGTTTCTGCGTGGTGTAAAAAAAAACCGCGACAGCGGGCATGATTCAAGTAACGCTGTTTACGGAAGAAAATTTCCCTTCTACGTACAGAACTACCATGCACTAGAGTGGTTACGTTCGCCGCTGTACGTTATTTGCGTAAGTGCTCGCGATTCAATAAACGTACATGCGCCCGATGTACGCTATTTGCGTAAATAACAGTTCTTTCAATTAGTTATTTACTCAGAGCTGGCGGGGGCCCTTTGTGGAATCGGGGGCCCAACGCAGGCTGCGTAGTCTGCGTATAGGAAGAATCGGCGCTGGCTTCATGTTTACGCTCTCAAGAGCTATAATATTGATCTAAATTGGCCCTCTTAATTAAGAAGTCTGCACAATTGGAGAAAGTAGAATATTAATCGTCAATTTGATTAATTGTATGTTTGTCTAAATCCAGCCTAGAATTGTGGACAAAAATAGGCTAAATACATCTTTAGTTTTTGGGGTCTGTGGGGCTAAAATGACCTCAAATGGTGGTCCGTGGCTGAAATGCGGAATAAATTGTGGGCCCTGTCAACTCTATATTGCAGTTAAAGGGGGGCTCCAGGGGATGTAGGCTATCAAAAGTCGGGAGCCTAATCAAATGCAAATTGTCCCACTAGGCTATTGTCATATCAATACCATACCTAAATGTTCTCCAAGGCAGGGGCGCAATCCTGCGTCCGTCCACATGGGGCCCAAAAAAAAAACCATCAACCCCGCCTCCCCCGCGACCCCCCCCCCCCCCCCCCGCGACTCCCCCCCCCCCCCCCCCCCCCAACAACAACTCTCTATGTTAATTATGTTTCTAACTACTTGCTTTCAATTTTGAAGCAATTAGTTAGAACACATAATTAACATAGAGAGTTGTTTTCGTTAGTTTTAGTTAACTATACTTTAAAGTTTATTTAAATTTATTATTTATTTATATTTATTTATATTTGCGGTTGTGCCCTCGTGCATTTCAGTCGCCTTTGTTTTAATTCAGAGATCCCTGTTGCTGTCGCCGGCGCGCCGGCGACAGCAACAGGGATCTCTGCTCTTTTAGTCAGGCGGCCTCTTTTAGATATGGAATTTATATATGGAATTTTAGTAGTGGCATCATTGGCTTTAAAAAAAGCCTTTGGGGTGGCTCTTAAAAGAGCCGTTGTGGTAGTATTAGAAGCATCGTCGGCTAGAGAACATGGAATTTTACAATTGGAATCACTCTTATCATTGGCCTTTAAAAGGGCCTTTGTGGGCTGGCTCTGAAAAGAGCCGGTGTAGCAGCGGCGCCGGCGGCGGCAGGTTCCAGCCCCAGGCCGGCAGCAGCATCACTGTTCTCGGCCGTCGTGGTGATCTTGGTCTTGGCAGTGAACTGGAGAGTCCCCTGGATGAAACGCTTCTTGGCAGGAGGAGCTTTCATTGTGAAAATGTAAGCACAACACTGTGCCCTAGCTTAAATTTATACCCTACAGGTAAACAAAAGACTGTTCAGTTCAATTCAAATGAGCTTTATTGGCATGATAAAACACACAGACTGATTAGCATTGATGGCCCTGTTGCCTATGACGTCAATGCATTGCACAATACAATAGGCAAGTCTCCACCCCCGAAACCATGGCCCCGATGTGTGAACAAGCGCAGTGGGGTGGGGGTCGGTCGGGGTGGGTGTCGGGGGGCCCGGGGAGGTCGAGCCCTGATGCCTTAATTTCTCATGGGGGCCCGGGCCCCGGAGCCCCCATAGAAACAGCGCGCCTGCTCCAAGGACAACAAAAGACTCTCAAAGCTCTCATGTCTCACGCACTGAGCGTGTGACACACTCTTCAGAGTGTATTCACACGCACACACGCCACACATGCGTCTTCACACGCACGTCAAAATAACTCGCCAAATAGTGCAGCGGTTAAGCAAACCAATTGTGCACTTTATGACTAAAGCATGAAACTTTCCACAGTGTTTCTACACACCATGAAGTTTGTTTTGAGATGTGGAAACACTTCTGAGCATGAATGTTTCTATATGCCAGAGGCTGTACAAATACCGGGTTGTCAAAAACATGTATTTTTTACTTTTCTGCAGACACATTGATAAGATATCAACAACAAGAGTTCTGGAACCCACTAATTATCATCAAATTTCTTCAATGGGTTATATCACCAGTATAAGATGTGTCATTTGTGTTTCAGGGTCCATTAGGTCACACAAACTTACCTCACATGACCAAAGACAAAAAACGGATTTTCAACAATTTGTGTTAAATTGGATTGAGCATTTCACATCTCTTCTAGACATTTCCTAGTTAGAGTAAAGTGTCTCCTAGTTGCAATAAAGAGTGTCTATAATGCAATGACACTGTTAGTGAGGCCTAACAGTCTCCTGAGTAGGGATGACACGGTATGAGATTTTGGAAACCTATACCTCAGTGTTTCATGATTTTTGAAAATGAATAAATACATACTAATATAGTATGTATTTATTAATTTTTAAATACCATAGGTATGTGCTATAACCTACAGCAGAACTGCACTGTGCATGTTCAGAACGGCATGCCCGGAACTGTTAACACTGTCAGACTGACATCTGGAGACCTTGAGTCACCGAGAGTCATTGACTTCAGAATTGCTTTCTGACATGTGCCAGTCTCCATTAAATGGAGGTTTTGTTCTAAGGAATCACAACAGCAATACAATATAGAAAAAACATAATTAACAGGTGCTCTTCATACAAGACACCCTGGGGAACCCTGTATCACCCAGCATCGGGCATTACTGCACGTAGAAGATAGCAGTACAGAGGATGAGATTAGCTGGACACTGACACCGATACCAAGAACAACCAACCAAAGGTACTGTGTTCCAGGACTCTTCTTATTGATATACTGTCTGTATGCCTGCAAAAAGTGAAAAATCCATGTTTTTGACCACCTTACATTTGTACAGCCTCTAACACATGAAAGCACTTCAACTGAGAAGTGTTTCCACACCTGAAAATAAACTTCATGGTGTATAGAAACACTATAGAAAGTTTCATGCTTTAGTCATAAAATGCACAATACCTTCCATTTAATGAGCTTAACCGCTGCACTAAAAGTCATTTTTTGCCCCTGGCAGCTTTCTAGAGTTTGCTAAGGGTGTAGGTAGACCCCTGCAGGCCCTGGCGTGCAAGACACGTTTAAAATCTAAGTTGAATGCATTAACCTAGAGGTGTTGTGCGCCCTTTCATAACAATGGTGACAACTCTTTAAAATATAAATAAACCCATCCACCCCAACATCGCAATCATAAACTGTTCAAAATAATATCCCCACAGTACATTATTAAACATTCACAAACACACTTTAAAACCATAAACAGTAATAATTTATAGAATTTACACCCATTCAAAATGTGTGCATTTAGTTTATTAAAAAAGAAAGAATTCACTTCTTTGTCCATGTGTTCATATATCTGTATGTCGTGCAGTATTTCACTGGAAATATAATAATTAATGAAGAAATGTCAGTGCCAGCACCCATCTTTTGCATGGGCCTTTGGGTTTCTCAAGCTAACTTGTTGTTTTGAAAGGCAATATATAAAATTATTATTATTATTATTATTATTACCCCTAACACACACAAAATAGTCAACATATTTTCGTTTTCTTTACTAGATGGAACAAATGTCTTAACTAGGCCTATTAGTGCTACTCTGTTATTGTTGTTGTGATAACCAGCCGATGGGCCGGTTCGGTGGTGCCCCCCCGGCCCCCCCGGCGCCCCCCGACCCATCCAATCTCACACTCCCAACAAACTTCAAAGGTTGAGAGCCCTGAAAAGACTATTTTTTAAAACGGTCGCCCGTTTTTGAAAACGGGCGCCCGTTCGGGAGGGAGGGAGGGAGGGAGGGATGGATTGAGGGAGGAAGGGAAGGAGGGAGGGAGGTCGCCCGTTTCCGTTTTCAAAAACGGGCGCCCTATTATCTTGACAACTGCAGAAGTTAAATAATTAATAAATCAATTTATTTATTCAGGAGTGATTTTTTTTCCAAGTTGATTTCATATGGATTTGGCCAGAAAGCCAAGTGTGCTTGCTTTATTGTAGGTATGCCACTGGCCTATGTAATATTTGATTAACACCTAGAGAGCCAAATGCGCGTGGGCGCGTATTTACTTCCCCGCCCCTTCGAGGCCAAATGCGCGCTGGCGCGCTTTTAGCGTTTATTGTTTAATCCGTTAGTTTAAAGTCTGATCTATCGGTGTTTGTTGGCTCCTATGGGGGATTGTTGCTTTAAGACGGGGAAATCCTGTGTTGAATGGAACACGTGCTTTTCCCAGCCAATAAAATGGCCCAACGTAGTTGGTTTGTGACGTCCAACTGCCGTAAAACAAACTGAACCACACAGTGTGCAGGCGCACGCTGTAAATAAACTCCACACACACACACACACACACACACACACACTCACACAACTCACTCACACACACACACACACACACACACACCACACATACCCCCCCCCCCCCCCCCCCCCCCCCCCCCCCCCCCCACACACACACACACACACACACACACACTCACTCACTTGCAAGCAGGGGGTCCCTCCATCCAGCATCCGCACCGAAGCTTCCATTGACCGGCAATTTATTCCAATTCACCCCGGCAAATACTCCCCCAAAGCCACGCCACGATCGAAGCTTCCAGCAGCAACAGGGGGTCCCTCCAAGCCAACATTCCACACGTAGCGTCTCGCGATCGGCGCTATATTCTACATTTCCCCCAAATGGTCAGCACATAATAGAGTAACTGATGAATACACGCTATTTACACGATGAAAACTTTGGTGAAGTCATCCACGTTGCATCGCTTGTTGATGCCTGTGTTATGGCACGGCCATGCTGGCTTTGTGGTGGTGGATGCAGAGCCGGATCTACAAGGACAGGGGAGGGCAGTGCCTACCCAAACGTGCGTTTTTCACCTCAAATCAAAGGTTACGACGATCAAATATCTTCCCTCATTAGGTCTCTGACATATCTCATCAAATTATTATAATTCGGGTTCCTTTATGTGGAAAAACCTTGGAGTTGCCCCGCCTGGTATTCTTCCAGCCCCCCCCTATCCAGGCCGCATGAATCCGGACCTGGATTTTTTTTTTTTTTTTACCGGCCAGGGATTGGATCGCTTTCCTCTCAGCGCAGAGAAGGCTCTGCTTTAGCGAGCCCTAGCCCCGCCCCCCTCCCCCCCCACACACACATATCATATATCGATGTGAAGTGTGTGTTGTCAGCTTCCATCAAAAAAAGGTTTTGTCTCTCTATCATGTTGCATTTTGGAATTATCACGGTTTGAAGACAGCTTAGGGCTTACTGCTATAAATTCGCTAGTTTGGCCATTCGTTTATATTGCATTATATGGCCAATACTATTAGACTTTTTTCAAGATTTTTTTTTTAGGTTGGAGGGCACCCTCTGCTGGTTGTTATGATGTATGGCATGCCCAAAAATGTTGTAATAGGTTGAATTTAGAGAGGTTTTGTTTGAACCCAAACTTTGACGCACTATATCTCCAAACTAGAAATACACAGGCTGGAAAATGGCTGGAACATGGCATACTCATCCTCTTATTATTGTAATATCTAACATTCTATCAACTCAGTTTATTTTTTTCTAAAGAGAAAACATCCACCTGAATATTTAGATGTATGATTTGCCCATGAATTTCAGCAGAGAATATTTTTAAAAAATATATCATTAATTATCATTAATGAATTATAGTCTATGTATGGCAGTGAAGGGTGTCACACTCCAAATATGGTCTAGCTTCAAGAGTGTTAATGGTGACACTAAATATTTAATTATATATTTTTCAAAAAATAATAATAATTAAAGCTGCAAGCAGCGATTAACGGGCCCTCGATCATGCAAGTTTCGGGCAAATATCGGCCAATCAGAAAAGGGGACGCGGCTAAGTCACAAGGAGCCAAAACATAGTCCAATGATACCACCATTATGTCTCTAGGACATAGCATTGAGGAGTTATGGCGGAAAATAGTATCGACCAATCAGGTGCAAGTACCACTTCCTGTTTGGCGGCGAACAGTAATATTGTAATATAATATATTGGTAATAATTATTAAGTAATATATTAACAAGGTAAAGTAATATTCCCAACACAGCCCAAACGGTCGCCCGTTTTCACAAACGGGCGCCCGTTTCCAAAAACGGGCGCCCGTTTGTGAAAACGGGCGCCCTTTTGTGAAAACGGGCGCCCTTTTGTGAAAATGGGCGG
Organism: Benthosema pterotum; assembly: GCA_039105355.1. Taxonomy (NCBI): domain Eukaryota; kingdom Metazoa; phylum Chordata; class Actinopteri; order Myctophiformes; family Myctophidae; genus Benthosema; species Benthosema pterotum. Next base: position 36,890,106 of record CM076986.1, read on the forward strand.
GCGCCCTTTTGTGAAAACGGGCGCCCTTTTGTGAAAACGGGCGCCCTTTTGTGAAAACGGGCGCCCTTTTGTGAAAATGGGCGGGCGCCCTTTTGTGAAAACGGGCGCCCTTTTGTGAAAACGGGCGCCCTTTTGTGAAAACGGGCGCCCTTTTGTGAAAACGGGCGCCCGTTTGTGAAAACGGGCGCCCTTTTGTGAAAACGGGCGCCCTTTTGTGAAAACGGGCGCCCTTTTGAAAACGGGCGCCCTTTTGTGAAAACGGGCGCCCGTTTCCCAGTGGGCGCGCCCGCGGTCGCGGGCGCAAAATGATTTCGCTGGCTCTCTCATTGGGGCTATGAACATGTTAAAATGCTTATGTAGCATCCAGCCATGAGCCGGCACAACAGCCCTGCCATTCACGCTCAGCCCTATTGGCATGACCGGTTGTGCGTTGGACAGGCGAGTGGCCGAGTCCCGGGTTCAATCCTTGCTTCCGCGCAATACTACACTTAGATTTACAATCCTGATTGTATTTCACCATTATTTTGTTGTAGTTCAAGTTTATCATGTCATGTTTCATGTTGTCTGTAACATCCATCCTGCATATTAATGTTACACTGTTCTGTTTCATCCATTAGGGAATAAATAACTTCTTCATGGAAGAAACAAATCAGGCCTTTTTTTTTTTTTTTTAACTAATCTACTGTTTTTGATTAACAGATCAATCCATTCAGGATCCACTCAGTATTAAATTGAAAGATTTTTATTTGTGGTGAAATTTCCCAGAGTCATACACTATAGCATGTGTTTGATTTCATTTTGTACTCTCTTAGTTAAATTAACTTTGATTTCACAAAATAGAAATGCCTTTAAATTGGGTACCATTCTCCATAGGCCTAATTCAGGTCAAACTGTGAGGGGTCCGTGAAATGAAAATGGTTGAAAATCACTACTAGAGCTCTAAAAATCTTCTCATATAGGGGTCCTTGAGATGGTCGTTGAGATTTAAATTTGTGAGAACCACTGACTCACTATAGGATGAATTATCTTTTGTTGAGCTGTTCAATCCCAAGGCATTGCAATATGCTGGCCTACAGATAAGAGACAACTTTTGGCAAATGTTCTTTCACCCAATAGTGGTATACTGTATACTGTAGGTATTAAAGTGTAATTTTAAGTTTTAAGCATACGATAGCATTCAAATGTTTGGGGTCACTCTGGACAAAGTGGACATGCAATTTTTGATGATTTTTAACCTTTGACCTTTAGCCTTTAACCTAATAAAAGTATATGTTTGTGATCATTAGAATGTCTAGAAGATATACATGCATTAATTATCCCAAAAATACCTAATTTCCTAATCCTAATTTGCATTATATATGTACTGTATATACACACACTTTCCAGTGCTATAATACAGTGGTTTTCAACCTGTTTCATACCAGAACCCACAATTTATTGTGCATTTTAGTCACAGACCACCATTTGATGTTCAGTTTACGGACCAAAACTAGGGATTTTCAAGTTTGCGCCCACATTTTAGGAGAGATAGCTGGCAAAATGTTGTTCAAAATAACAATTCTTCTCCATTTTCTAAAGTAGATTCTTGAAAATTAGCTAATTCAAATGTTTACATTTTAATTTATTTTTTTATTTCAAATGATACGGGTCTATTTGGTTTAATTTTACGATCTCAAGAGTTACAGATCTCTAAGGTTTAATTTGGTTACCAACTGTCCATCATTTAGCTGGGGACCACCTGGAATTCTCCCAGGAGCCACTGGTTGAAAACCACTGCTATAATCCAAAAGCCATAGGGCTCCATTTTTGTCACACACTAAACCCCTTATCCCTAATGTTTTAGCATTTCTTTTACTATTTTGAATAACTTTTTGGAATAGTTCAACGTGCCAATTTATTGACACATTGTGAGCTTGTAGGCTGGCCATTTTAACTATTAAAAAAATCAAAGAAGGTAAGGGATAAATGGTTTAGCGGTGACGGAAATCTAGGCCATAGTTTATACAATTATGAGGGAAGTCTGGAGGTATCTGGTGGAGCTGTTGTCCCTCCGACCCACCCGCCCCCTGCCCCCTTTTTCATTTATTTTTTAATCTATCTACAGTTTGTATAAAGGGCATAGGTTCAGCTCGCTTCAGGTTGTGTGAGACAATACATGGTTCTGTGAGCTACAGTATAACATGCTTTGTGCTAGAAATGAGCAAAGAAGAGCAACCACAGTAAAGATGAAGAAAGATAGGAGCTGACAAGGACTCCCACGTGAGGGGAAATATAGCATGCATCGCATCGCATACACACACACACACGCACGCACGCACACGCACACGCACACACACACAGATTCATCATTTCTACATCGTTAACAGTGCTGTGACAATACCGTGCACGCCATGTTTAACGTTCAAAGTAGGACATCTTGTGAACACATCTGTACTATAGGCCTACACAGGATGCTGTGCCCCACATGGTTTTGTTTGTCAGCGAGGACTGAAAGCATATAGTCTTCCTGTCCTTGTTAGCTGCACTTGTTCCTAGCAACACAAAGTAAACAGGGTTCAGAAGTGAGAACAGAACAGAAATTCCATCCCCAGTGATGCAGCACTTTCAAGGAACAGTTTGCAAAAAAAGAAGAATGTGATAAAACGTCTATGCTCCAGGGGCAGATCTAGGCATGGGTGGGGGGGCAATACCCCCCTAAATGCCCAGCCTGCCCCACCAAACACAATGACCAATTGGACCAATGACCAATAAACCAACAGCATTTCATCATTGAAAACAGAAAACTCTCTGAGTCAGACCTTTAGCTTTATGCATGCTGTTGCAACTTCAACAACAACTGATATTATTATTGATGCTTAATTGCCTAATAAAAGTCCTGTAACCAAAAATGGTATGGTGCCCCACCAATTGGGGAATGTTACATCCGCCCCTGCTACGTTCTACTGTCTATCTAACTCCAGTATACACAGTCTCCATGTTGTCTCTCAGTGGTCTCGGTCCACCTCTGTTGTCAAGTCTCACAGAAGCATAATGGAGGCTGTCTTCATTCTGTTCCTTGTATTAAAAAGAAGAAAGAAAAAATGTTACCACACACACACACACACACACACACACACACACACACACACACACACACACACACACACACACACACACACACACACACACACACACACACACACATATATCACAATCAGAGGAACAAAAACCTGGTGTGGGCTTTTTGTCTTAGAAGGTACAGTGGATTATAGATATATGTATCAAGTAAATACTTACCCCTGTGTGTGTAGGAGGCGTAGAGGATTGTCCTAAAAATGGAAAAAAAAGAAAAAAATCCATTTTATAGGTATGAAAGAAAGCCACGTGTTTTACTTTTGATTTAAATACAATTCAAATCGGAAAAAGCGTCAGAAGTCATGGGTCAGATACATACTGTATGATCAGTTATTGGGAATGCAAATATATAATGATATATAATTTTTTGTGACTGCTCTATGTGCAGGGGTTCTCATTCAACCTATGCATCGGGACCCATCCTCACACCACCCATCCATGTTTTTTCTGTATTCCCATAAAACACCCCCAGAGATACTGTATATTTAAAAGAAACTTCACCACTGTGGATAGTACCTTTCAACTTGCAGATGATGGAAGACGAGACAATGATCAGAATGATGCAAATGCTCAGTGCCACACCCAGGAAGACCTTCCCTCTGTCTGTAGAGATTTAGCACCAGTAAAATGTCACTTACATGTGTATAATGTATTTGAAAGGCAGCTGCCCATATGGAGGAAAATATATATGCAAATTTGTGAAAGTGGCAACTTTCATAAAAAAGAATAGTTAATATACATTGTAAGATTCATAGTATTTTTGTAAAGTGAAACATACAATTTTGTAATTTATAAGAATATAATATATGCCATGCAAAACAAATCTATTGTTCTTGTAAAGTGGCGTGTATTATAGCAAACTTTCAAGAGTTTACATATAAGGTTTTTCCATATGGGTGTGCTTACTAACACAGGCATAGATTGCTTTGTCATAAAGTGCAGCGCAGTAGAATGGTTTGAAATGTATTATACTCACTATAAGTTATTTTACCTGCATCCATCGTCTCACCACACGAGGTCACAGCACAGTGATAAGCACCAGCAGTGTAGACGGTGCAGTTCAGAGTCACAGAGTCTCCTGGTTTTGTCTCTATAGGCTGCTGGATGGTTGCTTGGATGCTGAATGATGGACCTTCCACAGTCCAATTGACACGGAGTGTGATCGCTTCACTAAACTGAAAGTCAGAATGTTCCCTTGTCACACAGTAATACACTCCAGAGTCTGACAACTGCACATCTGAGATTTTGAGATGAGTTCCTTTTCCTAGGACCACAGAGAGACGGGGATTATTCTTATATTTTTCTGACCAAGTAGGTTCCCTAGCATTCTTGGACCGGGATGATAACAGCTCAGGTTTATATCCAACAGTGTGCTTGTACCAGTAGTAGTGTCTGACATCATCTTGACCGGAGCAGTTCAAAGTCACGTTGTCTCCAACAGCAGCCTCTATGACACCCTGCTGATGTTCCAGCACTGACAACTGAGCAAAATGAACTGGAAACAGAAATGTATATTATATAGTTTTTATACATTAAGTTACTTTTAAGCTCCACATAGATAATCTTGTCGGTAAATTAAGGCAGAAAATTGGCTTTTTTTCCTACCAAAATAGTCCTAGCTTTTCAAGCTTGCACTTAAGGAAGCAGTCTTTCTTTCTTTTCGTTTTGGTTTATGGAGATTTAATTTAGGAAAACCTGCTCCTTCTGCTCTTAAACCCTTGGATGCAGTCTATTCTGCTTTAGAACTCAGCATTACCTGTTATATGTAGTAGTAGACTGGCCTTCTCCCAATAGATGAAATCAACATTGGTACATTTTCTAAAGCAGTGCATATTTTAATGTAACAGTATATATAATGTATATCTATCCTGGATTGGAATCTTGTAACATACAGGACACACTCCAGTAAATGGCTTACACTAAAGGTCCCAAGTATAAATACAGAGTTGTGAAAAAATAGCCTTTTGTTATAGAGACCCGACCACATGAAATGACCTACAGCTTAAACACCCATTGCATATGGTCACTTTAAATCTTTAATTGCAGACTTATGAAAATGTACTACCTCACATACTAATGAAGTCCTGTTGTTTTTGTTATTTATTTGTATTCTTATATTTTATTGTTTTGTTGTTTTGAACTGTTGTATTTTGCACTGTATCTCAATGACGCTGCAAACGAAGGAAACCTCCATATCTTTTGAGAATAAATAAAGGTTTGAATGAATGAAACATAAATTTAATCATCTGCAATTCTTTTAGTTTTTTTTTTTGTCAAATAATAGTTGCATTTTACCTTCTGTCCATAGAAGTAGACACATTAAATGCAGGGCAGACGTCGGTGCAGCCATCGTCTTCATGTGCTGACACTAGAATGGAAAGAGTTTACAAACCATGTGACCACAACTAAAAGGTGTGTGTGGCTGTGTGTGATGAAACAAGCAGTCACTGAGAGGATGACACAGTGGGGGTGTTAAAGACCTTTTATAGGCCATGGCCTACTTGTGCGTGAGCAGAGTGAGCGTTGCCCACTCTTATAATGATCTCTTAATAACGTCACCATTACGTCATCACCAAAACCAGCCAATTGGAGCACTTCAAGCTTCACAATCGCAAGTCACAACTGACACTTCACTCCTTCCCTTTTTGACAGGCTGGAATGGCTTAGGGTTCACTGCATCACCAAGATAACCATGTACCGGGAGTTCAACGAGTCCAATGAACAGGACAACTTATGACTTAGTGTGATTTATTTCATTTCACTATATCACTATGTGGAATGCCATTACCTTTGACTCCTTGAAAAGTGTCTCTTTATGACATAGAAGTGTATATTTATAGAAGTGTGTATGTGTACATCTAAATGTTGTCATGAACTGAAAATGCTGGGCAATGTTGTAAACACCTGTGAGTGTAAAATCAGGGTGTTTCCTGAGTAACAGTGTATTGACCTGTAGCTTCCTTTTCAATGTACCCATTCTACATACAGTAGACCGACCATACGTCCGTATTTCCCGGGACATGTCCGTATTTCACGTCCTGTCCCGGGTGTCCCGGTTTATTTTTAGAAATTGAGGAAATGTCCCGGTTTTTGTAAAATTACTTTCATTCAGTTCCTTTCCGACACTCCTTTGCTTACATCGGACCAGTAAATCGACAGGCACTAGGGCACGTTCGGAAATTGCGCACTGAGTACACTGAGCAATGAAAACTAATAGGCGAGTGCGCTCCGGTGTGGTATTTCCGAACGTCCCCCTAGTGCTGCGCACGATGACGTCAGTGCAGTCAGTGCAGAGCAGCAGCAGGCAGCCTTCGTCAGTCAGTTAGTAGACACTAGACAGCGTGGTTGTCAGTCTCCGCCACCATGCCCAAGCGCAAGTGCACGTTTACAGACGAGTTACAGAAAAAATTCCCTGTATTCAGACCGGGGCGAGACAAAAGTGAAGCACTGTGCACTGTTTGCAAAGCAGGCACATATGTTTCGCTCTGCAATGGTGGTGCAAGGGACCTAAAATTCCACATTGACACAGAAAAACACAAAAAAGCTGTTCGAGGCGATAGTAGCACCTGTTCGATATCTGAATATTTCGTGAAACCAGGGAAAGATAGGGTGACCATACTAAAAGTACTAAACCAGGACACCTTGGGGGGAAACAGAAATAATTACAAATTATTTCTGTTTTATTTAAATGCATTTATTCAAAAAGTCAAAAGTGCTTTACAATGTGCTTTACAAAGAAAGAAATAATGTCAATCAACTTCTCTCAGACATAACTCTGAACAGCAACACTGAAACTCAGCCTCAATTTCAGACATGAATGCAACAATGTCTGTTGTAGGCTATTGAAAAAGGTTAACAATTGTCTTCTGGAAAAATGAAAATAAAATATCTAACAAAAAAATCCTCTTGTATATTAACAACTTAGAAAGTAACTGTAGTAAAATGTACCAAAAACTAACCAAAATATAAATTTTGGTTATTTTTTGTTGCATTCATGTCTGAAATTGAGGCTGAGTTTCAGTGTTGCTGTTCAGAGTTATGTCTGAGAGAAGTTGATGGACATTATTTCTTTCTTTGAAAAGCACATTGTAAAGCACTTTTGACTTTTTGAATAAATGCATTTAAATAAAACAGAAATAATTTGTAATTGAAGTTATTTTTTTGTGTGTGGGACCCGTGGGACCCGTGGGACCCCCCCCCCCCCGCGCGCTAAGGTGTCCTGGTTTTGCACTTTTAGAATATGGTCGCCCTAACATACAGTAGTGGGAGATAAAATGTCAATCAGTTCTCTACTAGGCCTGTCCACCAGGGGGTGCCTGGATCACACCTTCTACCTTGTGTTAGGGTTGTGTATTTCTTTGACCCAAAAGCAAACTTATTTATATATTCAACAGAGAAAAAAAATACAATCAGGAATAGGGCTGTAGGTTGGGCTAGGTGCAGAGAGGCACAGGGATGACAATAAAGGTCTTATCTATATTATCTTTAAATGCAGTATTGGGACAGGTCTTAAATCTATTATTATTGCCATCTCCATTGGGCATTTTGCCATCCATAGCGTTATTGACAGGTGTATGACAGGAAGCGACAGAGATCGGGGGAAGACAGAGCAAAGGTTCTCTGGATCAGAACTCGAGCCAGCAACACACTGTCATGTAGAACTACCAGCCTAGGTGGGTGGCTAAGCCAGGGTCTTCATTTTATAACATGAATTAAATTTAGCATTGCTCACCTTAGATGTGATTTCTTGCAATACATGCTCCTGCAGTTTGTGATTTACAGCTTTGCTCCTCCCACAGTGCTCTCCAGCGACCAACATCATCCTCACATCTAGTAGACTCTGATGATCTCCTAACAGAAAGGCGGAAACTCCTTATTTCACCCCTTTCTCTCTCTATCGCCTGTTAGGAAAGCAGCGGCAGTGCAATGAGCTACAGTACTTACTGGTGGAGAGGAACTTTAAGCTCCCCATATAAACATGTTTGACTGATCTGACCACTGAGGCAGATAAATACTGGTATTATACTGTAGTTAAGGTTAACATGTGATCAATAATGTACATTTTTATTGTAGATTTTATTAGTTCAACCCAAGAATAGAATAGTTAACAACAAACATTATTTGAACTCCAGCCTTCTTTTCTGAAATGTCAGTTTGAGAATATACAGGCACTATACAACACAAATCAGTATAGAAGCTTCTTCATTTTACCACATTGATAAGACACAGTGCATGGCATAATATAGATAAGACATTTTATGAACATTACCTTCAAACAGAGCTTTCAGAACAGATCTTTGTGTGTCCTCGCCATTAATGTCAGGGTATCTCTCTAAACGCTTCCTCTGACATCTTCTCACAAGCATCTCCATCAACTTCATAGTGTCCACCCTGGTTTCCTAGTACCATCTCTTCGATCTTTTCCAGCAGCTCTGTGACCTGTGTGCTGCCACAAAAAAACACAAACAGACAGACTGAAGATTAGCATTGCTGTCTTTATCCATGTTTTCACCAACACTACAGTTCTTCTATCTAAAGAGCCAACACAAGCCGAGGAGCTCCTGCCTAAAAGACAGGCAACTTCTCTTGTGTGGTGTGGTAATTTGTTATAAAAAGGCTGACATGGAGCAGACCACAGTGATTTATAAAGTGTGTTGTGGCCAGGTGGAACTATCATCTGAAGAACAACCACAACAAAGACTACGCTGAAAGTCAGTGTTTGAAAGCAGGCAAGGCGAGTAACATTGACGACGAGTCTCCTGCCACTGTTAAGAAGAAAAGCGAGACGCAGACTTTGGAAGAGGTGTATGCCCGTGTAACGCCATACCCACACGGCTCCCGAAGATGGAAAGAAATGACCAATACTGTTGCAGAGATGATGTGCATAGACATGGTTCCTATCTCCACAGTAGAGAAAGGAGGGTTTAAAAGTTTTAAAATAATTATCCAGCCAAAACAAGATGAAATATAGCTGCAAGCAGCAATAAAACGTGACCAAGCAAGCAGCAATAAGGAGTCAGAACAATATGCAGAAGAAGGAACATATTTTTGAGAAATTATCTGAGGGGGTGCTTTTGCCCCGGGTCCATACAATAGTGAATGAATAAATGAAATGTAAAATTCCTACAGTAGCCTACAACCTGGCCTCCTACAACAAAACTGATAAAAGCTTGGACAATTACAGTACAATTCAAGTACAACTAGAAGAAATTGTGAAATAAATGTGATTGGACACTAGTTAACAACAGTTGTTTAAAGGTAGGGTAAGTGATTTGAAATTCATCGTGTAGTACCAGCCTGGTGCACTAGGGGCGCCTAACAGTAGCTACACTATGTGAACCTGCTGCTCGATCCTGATTGGAGGAGAATTTGCCACCAACTGGGGAACTTTTATTAGCTCCTCTGCTAACATGGGGGAGGGGGAAACTCCATACATGGTTTCCACACCTTATAATAGAGCATTTTAACAGAAAAAAATTTTTTTTGGGTGATATCTGACAGAAGTGAAATCACTTCCCCTACCTTTAATGGCCACTTTGTTCAAGAAGTTAATCTAACATAATCTGGCACAATGTTTTAACCACTACACTGTTACATGAAATGATCAAGGCTTGTACAATGCAAAGCTTTCGTTGGGTAGGTTACTACTGGAAATCTAGAATGTCAGGGTATGACCTGGCCGGGAATCGAACCCCAGTCTCCCAGTCTCAGGGTAGACACTCTAACCATAAGGCCACTGCATTGGTGCCATTACCATTACATTGAGTTTTATCATCTCAATCACAAAGTGACATTTCCGTGAATGTCACTTTCATGATATGCGAGTGTAACTCAGTGCTATTGAGAAGTAGGCAGAAATGCATTGGACTCATAGTAAAAGCCCAGCTTGAATCCTTTTATGTTAGGTCTTTTTAAGTAATAGCAAATCATACACATTGCAGAGACTTTAATTGTTACTGTAAAATAATTCAAACCGGCTGTCATTTTACATCTCATCTTACTCACTTCAATGTGTTTCAGACACTAGACTATGATTTGTCACCGTTAGGCTCACTGTGACCACTGATCACGTGACTAACCAAATGTAACTGTGTACCCCATCATTGGCGCAACTCCGTCTCTAAATGGCTCTGGAGCGTTGCATTAAAATTGGATTTTAGATCAGCACGCAGCAGTGGATAAACAAAACACAAGACAAATCAGTTTATAAAGAAAACTGAAGCAATAGGACATGGGGGTGTGACAATCTGCCACATTCTGATGTGAAACTCTACATACAATATAAAACTATACTGGTTTACAGCAGTACGTTTTTATGAAGTGTATCCTTTCAACAAACAACTACCCTTAATCAATGATTATCTATGATAAAAATGCTTCAAAACAAGAGCCTACACATCAATGTTAACAGTGAATGTGATTCATAAAATGACCAATGCCAGGCTGCATTATATATTTGATGGTCAAATGAATTATTTTCAAAGTAATTTAAACATTTCATTGATGAGCCATGCAAGTTCCATTGTAAAAGCAGTGAGGTGGCTAAAATGGAAACTCCAACATAAAAGAAGGACATCAAGAGAATGGCAAGGTTTAACGGTTTTTATTAACAACCACTCCCAAAAGTATTAGATTACATTTGTACAAGGGCAGCATTGCTGGTTGAACTGGTAGGGATACTTAAGTAATCTGATTACTTGTAATGAATTATTTACATGATTACTTTACCAAACAAGGAGAACAAAGGAAGACCTGGAGATGCCGCAAACAGGAGGGGGGGCCCAGGCCACCCCTAGGGACGTCGAAGCTGTTCCCACCCCTCGCCCTAACTTAACAAATGAATCCTAAACCGAGAACTAAAACATAACGAAAACCAAGGCTGCCGGCCATCTCCAGGCCAAACAGAAATAAACTAACTAAAGAGAACTGAAAACAAAGGCTAACAAGAACAGAGCTGGGCTGCTGAGCTGTTGTCTGGTCTGTCTGCCATCAGACTGAAGGAGCTGGCTTTTATGCAGGAGGAGGAGCATGGCTGATTGGGGAACTTGCTGCAGGTGCCAGCTGGGTGTGCCACACTGAGTGAGGGAGAGACAGAGGGAGTTAAGCACAGACACTGATTGACAGACAGAGTGTGTGTGTGTGTGTGTGTGTGTGTGTGTGTGTGTGTGTGTGTGTGTGTGTGTGTGTGTGTGTGTGTGTGTGTGTGTGTGTGTGTGTTGTCATGGCCACACGCAACAGGTCCACCAACAGGTCATGTAGGCTACACCCGTCTACACTGGAAGTGTAACAAAAACCCATATGAGTACATAAATCACAATATATCATAAAACATTCAAACATGAACATTTAAAAATGGCCGATCTACAAGCTCCTTGCTTAAAGGTAGGAGAAGTGATTTCACTTTTGTCAGATATCACCCAAAAAATATTTTTTTCTGTTAAAATGCTCTATTATAAGGTGTGGAAACCACATATGGAGTTCCCCCCCCCCCCCCCCCCCCCCACGTTAGCAGAGGAGCTAATAAACGTTCCCCAGGTCACCACAATTCTCCTCCAATCAGGAGAGAGCAGCAGGTTCACATAGTGTAGCTACTTTTGGGGGCCCCTAGTGCACCAGGCTGGTACTACACCATGAATTTCAAATCACTTCCCCTACCTTTAAAACATACCTCTGGTTAAGTGCAAGAAAACAAACAAAAGAGGCTCTTGAGCAGTACTGAGGCTTATGCAGAGGTCACCTGAAGAATACTGAACCACAGTGTAAAATTATACAAATAGTAAAGTGTCAATTAGAAATGGCTGATCTACAAGCTCCTTGTGCATAAACATACCTCCAGTTAAGTGCAAACAACCCAACAGGAGCTTGTCCCTCAGCGCCCAGAACTAGGAGGAGAGCACCTGAGGAACAACAGGACCATTTACTACATACAATAATGTGAGTGATGGTTTAGCATAAAAAACACCTAATGCCTACCTTGCTCACTCAGTGCATGTTGACAGCAATAGGAGGACTGAATGACTAAGTCCCTGGCTTTATAGTGGGGGAGGGGCTGTCAGTGGCCACCTGCAAGTGGGTGAGTGTTTGGGGAGTGGCCACAGATCATTGTCTGCAGAGCCCTGGAAATAGACAGTTACGCCAACTCTGTTCACTTCATGGGGCCAGTCCGTCTACATAAACTTCTGTTGGATAGTGACAGCCGGAAGTTACTGAATGCATTGAAGCCTATGGGCTCGAGTATGAGAACCACGTGACCAGGCGGTTTTCTGACCCCTCAATGTCGCAACTCTTCTACTAGATGGCTCTGATTGTCTGGAGACAGGTCTCCCTGCTACATGCAACACACACACAATATATATATATATATATATATATATATATATATATATATATATATATATATATATATATATATATATATGGAAAACTGAGGGTTACAATTTATTGAATTAAAGTAGTAAGGTTACTGAACAGAAAATACAAAAAGCTAAGGGAAGGGACTGGTGGTGCCAGAAAAAGTTACAATCAACAACACACCTACCTAGAACCCCAACCCTCTAACCTACCGGGAATTACTCAAACAAACAATTCCTACTCTACCTTCAAAAAAAGGAAATTACAACATGTGGCACTCACCTCTAACCTGGTGTAAAAAACACAGGAGTTACCTACGTGTTGCAAAATGTACAGGGTACCCTGTCTTCCCCTGTCCCTTCCCTGAAGAACTTAACTCAAAATGGGAAGGCTGAACTTAAATACTAGAACTACAAACAAAAGAAAGTACTCTGATTATAAACAGTACAGTACGGTACTTTAACAGTACTTTTACTGTGAGACTGTGGCTAGAGTAGGGCTTTACCGAATAGCCTCGTTTTTAACAACAAAGACTGGTTTTACAAAATGGCTGTGTTTAGGACAACTTCTAAGGACTACTATTTGACTTGTATTTGGACAAACTGGCAAAACTGGTATGCTTAGGACACTGAATGGTTTGGAGCTGCTGTCTGCTGGCAGGCTGGAAAGGGAGTGAGTGGAAGACAACAGGTGCCTTATATAGTCTGATGATGGAGGTGATTGGAGGAGACAGATGCGTGGTGGCCCAACCGGTGGTGAGAGGTGGAGGAGTGGGCTGGTACTGGAGATGAGTGGGCTGGACCTGTGAGTATGATTGACAAACTGGAGAGAAGGAGAGGAGAGCAGAATATAGAGGGGAGGAACACATGCTGCCTGCACTGTCTGTCTGTCTGTTCCCCCATAATAATACACGTAACAGCCCCCATTTGAGCAATTTGAGTAAGACTGGTTTTGCTGCTATTTGGCATCCCCCTCTACAAAACTGTAAAATATCAGAAGCATATTACGCTGCATGTGTAGATTAGGGGCATTAGAATCATTTTCACAAACGAGCAATTTTCATTGGCTCGTAAAAACATAATTTTTTCACTTAAAACAAAATCCACACCTATTTTCATATTCGTATGGCTCCAAAGTTCATGTGTAGGTCATTGTTATGCATTTTGATCAAAGATTGTAGGAGAACAGACATTTTAACTGTTTTACATATAATTCAAGATGGCGGTTCATCTAAAGGTCAGAGGTCAAAAGTCAGAATACAAAAGTTGTTCGGCATAAGCAGACGCATAAGTGAATATAAGTTACATTTCTGAGAGTCAAGCAGTTCATAAGTTATAAGTGTTTAAAGTTTGCAATTTCAGTTGAGTGCTATAGCGCCACCATTTGACCAGTGGTCACAGGCTTCGCATCATCACCGTTTGGCATCACCCTCTACCAGATTACCAATTTTCGCGAAAACCGACTGCACGGTTCAGCCAGAACAGCTATTTCTGGCGGAAGTAAGAAGGAGAAAAGCAGCAATATCAATTAAGTGACCAAGTCACTGCTTGGTCACTTAATAAAAAAGGTCATCATAGAGATGGCTGTAGTCAAAGAGCAGACCGGAGATCCACAAAGGAATACATTATACACAAACAAGTCAAGAGGTCAAATTATCTTCAGATGCACAACATTCAACCCCTTTCACGTTTAAACACATTTTACTGCTACACCATAGTATGATCTATTTAATTAATAATGTAAATGACTTTAAGGAACTTCTCTTTTTTGTTATTGTGTTTACAACTGGGGAGTGTTGAGTTGCTAGATGAGTAGCTTTGACAGCACAGTATGGTTTCAAGTGTGACAATAAGGGTTTGCTATAAACACTTCAGGTGCAGATGTGTGCACATAACGGCATTACCAACTTATTACAGTATGTCATATTCGACCACAGAGGCCTAGTGTTGGCCATCATTTTGTTATTAAACCCTCTGTCTCACATTTTGTTTTAAAATACTAATGTTGGTCATGGGTGATATGAAGGTACTGTAGCCTAGAGGGGTATAGGGGATATACCATTTCGGTAACACTTTACTTGAAGGTCACTTTTATAATGCATTATAAGGTAACTTATAATGCATTATAATACATTTATAGTGCATAAATGCCCATAACCATATATAACTCCTCATAGCTACATTTATAACATATAACTGTTAGTCATAATGCATTATGATGGTCAAAGGAACAGCACATTATAACTACTATCAATTAGTCAGTTATAAAGGCACATGTAATAAATAATGTCTTATTTAGTTATGAGGAGCTAACAAGTCTTATAATGCATTATAAATGTATATTATAATGTATTAAAAATGAGCTTACAAAGCATTGTAAAGGTGACCTTCAAGTAAAGTGTTACCGATATTTCTCATGTTATCTTAAATACATCTTCCAGGAGAAGCGATAACAAGAGGTCTTAACAACAGAAAGAAAACTATTAAGGGACTAAATGAGGACATTTGAACACTGATGCCTGTCAACCACATTGAGGGACAGAGTCTAAGTTTTTGGGATGCCTGAAAAATCAAAAGAAAACTAACATTACCGTTTAACTAACATTACCAGACATGTTTGGTAATGGTAGATTTCCTTTGAGTTTTATACAGTACCTCTTGTTGTCCAGTAGGTGTCCTACCTGACCATGTGATCTAAAGAGCAGTAAACAACCTTTAGTTAGGGTCAAGTTAGCCTGGTCTAGCCCTCAGTGATTTTGGCCTTGGGGGGGCGGGGTGTCGTGGGATCCACACGGCGGAAGTGCTGCGCTCTGATTTGATCTCACTAACATGTCATCATCTCCGGCCCCTCCCACGCCCGTCCACTGCTGTTCTACGTCACATTATTTAGAGCGACGCCCACCCCAGAAGGTTGACTCCCCCCTCAAGGCCACTTTCCAACGTGCGTTAGTCCAGGCTTTCCGTTTTTGCGCAAGGCGGACGAAAATGAAAGCCTGGGTGTCGAGGCTAGGGTCAAGTCTACATTCATAACTTGTATGCTACTGGCTGGTTGTATTCTTTTTTGGAAAGAATATCAGGCAGATACCCGATAGAATAGTACAAAAGACGAAAACAATGAGAACAAATCTAAGAAAGCAGGAAGAGGTAGATCTGTTGAGGAACATGTGAGAGTATACCTACCCTAGGGGACAGGAGAGAACGTGTGAGGCTACCTCCCCTAGGGGACACAGGGAGAACATGTGAGGGTACCTACCTACCCTAGGGAACACAGGGAGAACATGTGAGGCTACCTACCCTAGGGGACACAGTGAGAACATGTGAGGGTACCTGCCTACCCTAGGGAACACGGGGAGAACATAAGGCTACCTCCCCTAGGGGACACGGGGAGAACATGTGAGGGTACCTACCTACCCTAGGGGACACAGGGAGAACATGTGAGGGTACCTACCCTAGGGAACACAGGGAGAACATGTGAGGGTATCTACCCTAGGGGACACAGGGAGAACATGTGAGGGTATCTACCATCGGGGACACGGGGAGAACATGTGGGGGTACCTACCCTCTGGGACACGGGGAGAACATGTGAGGGTACCTACCCTAGGGGACACAGGGAGAACATGTGAGGGTACCTACCCTCGGGGACACGGGGAGAACATGTGAGGGTACCTACCCTAGGGGACACAGGGAGAACATGTGAGGGTACCTACCCTAGGGGACACGGGGAGAACATGTGAGGGTACCTACCCTAGGGGACACAGGGAGAACATGTGAGGGTACCTACCCTAGGGGACACAGGGAGAACATGTGAGGGTACCTACCCTAGGGGACACAGTGAGAACATGTGAGGGTACCTACCACAATCAATGGCAGATGAACCATGTAACCACTGCCCTTCATGCCATAAGGAAATAGCACAAAGGCTGAGTTTAGGATATCCATATCACTGATACATCAATGTTTCATACATGAAAACTTTATTAGGCTTCAGTTATACTTATTTGAGTAATACAGTTGCACGCACCGGTGCCATGCGCCAATATTGCAGATCTACAAGCTCACACAACTTTGCTGTTCTTTTCAGTGGACTGAAAATCAGATTCAATCCGCTAATACTTTAGTCACTTTAGTTTTAGTTCCATAGAAGTACATTTATGGTAATATGAAAAATATCTATAAATTGAACAGGATTTGAATCAATTCGTTTCATATATTGTATTTAAATGTTTGTTTTTTTTAATATGTATGCTATATATTTCTATAAGTTGTAGGCCTATAGTAAATAATGCCGGTTTAAGTGCAGAGGGAAATTAAACTAAACCAAGGCCTGACTGATGTATCATCTAACCAACATGTCAGGCTGAGATTTGCATATTTCAGTCACATTCAGCTATAATTGCCCCTGCTGTTTGTTTCCAGCCATAGTTTTTTTCCTAACTCTATGTTTCCAGTGCAGAACCTTTTTTTTAAGTTATTGCGCCGTCATAAAGGCCATTACAGGGAGTGATAAACACACACATTATCGCGTAGATTCCACTGTGCCCCTCAGTGTCTACATAAACACAATTGTTCAGCGCACACAAAAAGCTCACCAGAATTGAGGTCTAAAATCAGACGCGGGTGTGTGCTCAAAAACACCAGTCCGTTTGAAAATGAACTAGAGGCGGGATTTACTATTCCCCATGTGAATCCACTTGTCATTTAACTCTGTCCTTCCTGTGCAAAAGGAATGCTTGCAATGGAATAAAACTCCACTAGTTCGACACATACTATTGAAATTGAAATTTAGAAAATGTTGTCTTCGACTCTTAACGGTGGCAATATAGATTTTGCCCTAAGTAAATGCACCCTAGTAAATTAATTGGAGCATGGCTTGGGCTATATCTGTGCAAGTTATAGCCCAGCACTTTTAAACAAATCCATGATGTGAAATATCCATAGGCTCCTCCACTGTAGCCAAAAAACAGGTGTTGGGCCGAGAGCTGCATTTATTGACTTTATTGAATAAAGAATAATTGTTTTATTATTAACGCACATGAATGTGTGAATAAAATCAAACAAACAGAAAAAAGCTATGAGATAATAGCATTAGTTTTACCAACAAGGAATCTAATATATTAAGGTCCAGATAAAGGGCAATAGTTGATAGATTAGATTGTGAAAAACGTTCTGCACCACAACAAGCAGTAGTGAACCTTCTTGTCTCACACAACAGGTGTGATCTTCTCTAGCCAGTGTGCCAATTTATACCTGCCGACAAGACCTGACCTTAACCGATCTAAAAGATCATTTCTGGTTGCCTTCCATCTTCATCTTAATTCTTTCAAAGCCCAGCTTTTGGTATCGATCTCCCTCCTCAGTTTGCTGTACTCTTCAGCCAGGATCTCAAAGTCCTTGCCGAGGATCTGGAAGGACGCCAGCTTGTTCTCCACGGAGCGTTTTTGTTCCTGACAGATCTTCAGCTCAGACTCCAGCTTGTCCCTGCAAACAGAGGGACGACCGAGACAGGAAAAACAATGCACAATGAAGACATGCTTAGCCTTTTTTATGTCTTTGGCAAGGTGTGCTGGAGTTACAGGTTCTGTGGTTAAACTACTGTTCAGCTGCTGGTACTTTTTGTTTGTGTAGCAACGCACCGTCTCATACAGTACTACAACAAAACAACAACAACAAACCTCAACATCATCTCCAGCCATTGAGGTGAGCAGGGGATATAAACTAGCCTACATAATTTCGGAAAACTAACTTTGGGAATTATTTAATAATATCAGTTAGTATTATATTATGTTGTTGTAATTGTTGAGTAATTGTTGAGTACTCAATGTAAATGGTGCAATAAAAGGACGGTATGGCTTGTAGAGATTGTTCATTCCTGGGATGGGTAACTCTGCTAAACATGTGTGGGTTGCACCCACAATACATTTGCCAAAATGGCATATGGCTTGTATTGAACCCTTTCTTTGAGGCCCACATTCTGAAATTTAGGGATTCACAATTAATCGAAATCAAATCGAAAACAAGGTTTCAGAATTTTGACAGTGTAAAAAAAAAAAGAAAATCGGGGGAAAAAAATCATGTTTTTTACTTTTCTAGCCCATTTATGGTAGAACTGTGTCACACTCGCTCACAGCCTACCTTAACATAAAAAAGTGTTGTTAAATTGTTAAATAAGAAAAGAAAAATCCAAAAATGTGTTCTGCTGTTACTTAAAAGGTTGCCCAAGACTCCAATAAGAGAAAAGAAATGCTTAGGGAAAAAAGAGACGACTTCTCCTTGAATGTTCATTAAAAGAAAGAAAAGTGAGGCTTGCACTTTATCCATCATTTTTGTTCAATAAGAACCACCCTATTCTCTGTTGGAGGGAGGAGAATCAAATAAAAACATATTTAAAATAATTCATTGTCTTTTTTTTGTAGTTTTACCCCAGAATATCAAAATTAATCGAAATTGGGGTTTCAGGGGGAAAAAGGGTTTTATTTTTAGGCCCAGATTCATGAAACTTGGTCCTAAGTTGTGAAATGATTATATCAGAGATGCTGTCACTCTGTATGCTGGAACACCAGCTTCCATGCCCTATTGCACAGGCCTTATACTGAAGTGACAAACATGGCTTCTTTATTGCTGCTGCTTAGAACATGAAGAAAGTCAAGGAAGTCACAGGAGCCATGCTTATGTGCCTGGCACACACCTGTGACTGAGCGACACACACCTGTAACTGCCACACACCCGTTTTGAAGTTCAAAAGAAAACTGAATGCCAACTGAAATACACTTCATTTCGGCACTCTTTTGAGCATATGAGTAATGAGTATAATAGAGTCACTTGCCTAATCTTTCTATGGGCAGATATGGTATCAGCTGTGTATGTATCCAACTCGATCTCCACCATCTCAGTTCTGTTGGGGTAAAAGTCATATTGACATGCACCGTTTATTGACAACTTAGGCATTCAGCAAACGCTCTTAATCCAGAAAACATGAACAAAAGTATGGCAATACTTCATAGACTGTACATATAAAGTAGTTAATGTGAATCACTAAGAATGTAACATCTAATTTGAATCCTAAGCGTTTCACCGTGCAGAACACTGCATGTGTGAATGCAATCGCATTAAACCTATGGAGTGAATATACCATTGTGGAAGGAAGTTGTTGTTTTTGGCACACATGGGCGAAGGAAAAGGCATCATTACGCACTAACACAGCAACACGTAAAGATGCCTGACTGCTAAATTCCTATAACTTTAACTATTAGAAGTCATGTTATACCAGTATCTCACTGTGTAGTTTATGAATTGAACACAAGCAAACTGTAGCAGATTAAATATTCAACATTATTAGGTGAGGATGTAACCTTAGTAACTTTCCTCAAAGGTGGAAAGCCTGGTGATGTTGAGGTTAAAAGGAGAACTGCACACCAAAACATATTCAGCCTCAATCTACCTTGATTCCTGTGCTGTCATATTGGCCTTGATTTTTATCATAGATGCCCATTTCACCCTGAGGTCCCCCTCCCTCCAATGCAGTTTGCATTGCCGCAGGTTGTCTTTATTCTAATGCGGGTATTTTAGTAGCTCCAAACTTTTTTCTTCCACACATCACATCAAACCACACACTACAGGATAATCAGGCCAGATTATTTCATCCAGCACACACTACATGGAGGGGAGAGTGGCAGAAGGAAGGGGAGGAGGAGGAATAGATTACCTCTAAATTACCAGGTAAAGACTGCAGCAGAGTGACGTAAAACACATGCATGAGTATCAGTAAAGTATTCAAATATGTGGAAAAAAAAGTTTCCACATATTACTACAATACCCACATTAGAATAAAGACAACCTGCGTCCATGCAAACTGTGGCAGGGGAGGGCAGTCTCAGGGGTGAAATGTAGGGGGCATCTGGGACAAAAATCAAGTGCAGTAAACAGTATATGATGTCAGAGGGATCAAGGTAGATTGGTGCCCAATGTGTTTTGGTGTGGAATTCTCCTTTAACATTCACAACAGGACACATGTTTCAAGAGTTCACAGTGTGAGCAGGACAGAACATGAGAACAGCAGAATGTCAACCAGTGAGTCAACAATGTCTGTTACCTGACTTTTTGCATGACTAATTCACATTTGCCCTCAAAGTAGTCCAGTTTCTTCTTGTCCACGTCTGCCTGGATCTTCAGCCTGTGGTCCAGGATGAAAGACTGCAGCAGATGGACACACCTCATCAGCTCCTGTGCAAAACAACACCAAGGACAAATAGTTAGGTCCAGGGACCACCAGTGGTCCCTGAGAGAGTTCCAGGTGGTCCCCAGCTAAGTTGGTTAACCAGATGTAACTCTTGAGAACATACAAATGAAACCAAACGGACCCTTGTGGGTCCGTTTGGTTTCATTTTTACACTCTCAAGAGTTAAAATATTCATCATCTGAATTAGCCATTTTGGAATGTATGTTTTGCCTGTTTTGTTTCCCAAGTCCAGCCTGGAATTGTGGGCAAAAGCAAAATAAATCTTTAGATTTGGGGTCTGTGGGGCTAAAATATCCTTAAATTGTGGTCCGTGGCTCAAATCCTGAATAAATGGTGGTCCCTGGGATGAAAAAGGTTGAAAACCCCTGACATGGAGGATAGAACCATAATGAAAGACTGCAGGAGATGGACCTCATCAGCTCCTGTGTAAAACAACACCAACGTCACATGGAGGACATGGAGGATAGAACCACAATAAATGGTTTCTATAAAAACCTGAATTTACCTCAGGATCAATAGAAAGTTTAGCCATCCATAACAGTGGTTTTCAACCTTTTTCATATGAAGGACCACTATTTATTGGGTCTTTGATTTGAGACACAGACGGCCCACCATGTGGTGAGATTTGATCTCACTTAACTTAAATAACTGCCTGCAGTATGCGAATGTGGGGATCCTGAGCAAACCACCGAACACATAATCAACACCTGCCCTCTGCACAGACCACCTTCGGAGGCCGGCCTCTTCCATGTGGGACCCGAGACAAGGGCGTGGCTACTCGAGACTGAGTTGGACATTTGAGGATGATACACGAAAGAAGAAGAAGAAGAAGACTGCATACAAAAGAAATAACTGCCTACAGTGAGGTAGAGGTGGATCTGGCGTTGCAGCAGAACAGCGTATTAAGTGTATTAAATAATTCCATACAGTGAGGTAGAGGTGACAGAGTATTAAAGTATTAAGTGTATTAAATAATTCCATACAGTGAGGTAGAGGTGACAGAGTATTAAAGTATTAAGTGTATTAAATAAGTCCATACAGTGAGGTAGAGGTGACAGAGTATTAAAGTATTAAGTGTATTAAATAAGTCCATACAGTGAGGTAGAGGTGACAGAGTATTAAAGTATTAAGTGTATTAAATAAGTCCATACAGTGAGGTAGAGGTGACAGAGTATTAAAGTATTAAGTGTATTAAATAAGTCCATACAGTGAGGTAGAGGTGGATCTGGCGCTGCAGCAGAACAGAGTATTAAAGTATTAAGTGTATTAAATAAGTCCATACAGTGAGGTAGAGGTGGATCTGGCGTTGCAGCAGAACAGAGTATTAAAGTATTAAGTGTATTAAATAAGTCCATACAGTGAGGTAGAGGTGGATCTGGCGTTGCAGCAGAACAGAGTATTAAAGTATTAAGTGTATTAAATAAGTCCATACAGTGAGGTAGAGGTGGATCTGGCGCTGCAGCAGAACAGAGTATTAAAGTATTAAGTGTATTAAATAAGTCCATACAGTGAGGTAGAGGTGGATCTGGCGCTGCAGCAGAACAGAGTTCTCCCAGTAGCGCTCCTTCACACTGGCGGCTCTCTTTCCCTCGTTGTCCAGCAGGCCTGACAGGTGAGACAGCTGGACGTTCTTCAGACCCTCGCTGGCCTTCTCTGAATGAATGAATGAATGAATGAATGAATGAATGAATGAATGAATGAATGAATGAATCTTTATTGTCGTTTCTTGTCGGAGACCAACCCCTTACGGGATTATAAGACACCAAAAACATAAACATACAGTAACACTTCCACACATAACCTACATGAAGCATTAATTTGCTAAGACAGAGCAAAAGTAAACAGAACAGAAATAAATACAAAATAAGATAAAACATACATCCATCAGGTATAGGTTTTCTTTGACCGTATATCCAAGGCTTTTTCTATAAATTCTGCTAGTGCAAATATCTTGTGTTCAAAGAGAAACAAAAAGTTTCACACATACTCACTGGTCCCTCTGTGTTCAGGAGGTTTCACACTACATACAGTTACATACATACAGACCCTCACTGGTCCTTCTCTGTGTTCAGGAGGTTTCACACTACATACAGTTAAATACATACTGTCATATGTCGGTCAGCCAACACTTCCACAAGCATTTATACTTTGCTGTGAAACCACCTGCTTTGACTGTTATCAAGTGACAACCCCCAATATAGGTTACTTACAGTATATGGATTGACACAGATAAGTCATAAACCCGAAAATCAACCCATTGACAGAGATTTGCTCCACATTTTTGTGACTTTTTAAAGATATCACACCTAAATATCAGACCTTTTCTTTTTCCCTTTTCCTTTTATCAGATCTAGAAGCTCATATCACACCACCGAGTGGTGCGATATGAGCTTGTACATCTGATATTTTTCAACAGCGCAAGTACAACATAATGCTCAGAACGCCAAAAGGCGTTCACAGTCAAAATGGGCTTTAAGCCCTGTGGTCCACAGTGGTTAGGAGACCAGTGGTTTTCAACCAGTGGTCCAGGGACCACCAGTGGTCCTTGAGAGGGTCCCAGGTGGTCCCCAGCTAAATGATGGAAAGTTTGTTAACCTGATGTAACTCCTTGAGAGGTTAAAAAGTGAAAACAAACGGACTCTTGCGGGTCCATTTGGTTTCACTTTTTTACGCTCTCAAGAGTTAAAATATTCATTCATTCAGAATTAGTCTACACAACTAGAGAAGGTAGAAGATTAATGGTCATTTTAATCCATGTTTGCATCTCCCCTGATAGAAGGAATTAAAAGAAAAAGAAGAGTTCATCTCTCCTACCCCATTCAGGCTGATAGAGGGAATTAAAACAAAAAGAAGAGTTCATCTCTCCTACCCCATTCAGGCTGATAGAGGGAATTAAAACAAAAAGAAGAGTTCATCTCTCCTACCCCATTCAGACTGATAGAAGGAATTAAAACAAAAAGAAGAGTTCATCTCTCCTACCCCATTCAGGCTGATAGAAGGAATTAAAACAAAAAGAAGAGTTCATCTCTCCTACCCCATTCAGGCTGATAGAAGGAATTAAAACAAAAAGAAGAGTTCATCTCTCCTACCCCATTCAGGCTGATAGAGGGAATTAAAACAAAAAGAAGAGTTCATCTCTCCTACCCCATTCAGGCTGATAGAAGGAATTAAAACAAAAAGAAGAGTTCATCTCTCCTACCCCATTCAGGCTGATAGAAGGAATTAAAACAAAAAGAAGAGTTCATCTCTCCTACCCCATTCAGGCTGATAGAAGGTATTAAAACAAAAAGAAGAGTTCATCTCTCCTACCCCATTCAGGCTGATAGAGGGAATTAAAACAAAAAGAAGAGTTCATCTCTCCTACCCCATTATTACTTTTCGGTTTTTTAATACATCAAATGGATGCAACCTGGGACGTGTCTTCAGTGATGTATCCCAAGCTCATTGGGGTTTCGGGTCTCTCGAACATCATACCCCTCACTCAGGTGACCCAGCCGGGGTTCATGACGCCCCGACTCACGTCCCAGTAGCTGCCCCTGATCAGTCCCACAAGGGAAAGGCCAAGGCCGTCCAATCCACCGCCCCTGAAATACTCCGCCAAAACTGGGAGGTTCTGATGCTTGGAGGGACTAGGCTCTGTGGTTTGACACCTGTCCGTGCCTCTCCTACGTCTCACCAGGCCCAATCCTGCTCTCACCAGGAGGCACAGGACCTGTGCGTTGCACCAGACTCCCAGCATCGGAAGTGGAAGAGACTCCATGAGCGGTGGACAAACGGCCCTCCTAAAGGACTAACCAAGGGTTTTTGGGCGTCTTCCTCACGGACGACACAGGCTGGGGTGCTAGCCCATACTGCTAACCCGGGTGCCGTCTACATTCCGGCTGCCACCCGTCTCTCCGGTGGTCACCAAGTCTTTCCCTGGTTGTCACGTAGTCTATTCCTATGAGTCACTATAAATAGGTTGATCGGTTTTTTAATACATCAAATGGATGCAACCTGGGACGTGTCTTCAGTGATGTATCCCAAGCTCATTGGGGTTTCGGGTCTCTCGAACATCATACCCCTCACTCAGGTGACCCAGCCGGGGTTCATGACGCCCCGACTCACGTCCCAGTAGCTGCCCCTGATCAGTCCCACAAGGGAAAGGCCAAGGCCGTCCAATCCACCGCCCCTGAAATACTCCGCCAAAACTGGGAGGTTCTGATGCTTGGAGGGACTAGGCTCTGTGGTTTGACACCTGTCCGTGCCTCTCCTACGTCTCACCAGGCCCAATCCTGCTCTCACCAGGAGGCACAGGACCTGTGCGTTGCACCAGACTCCCAGCATCGGAAGTGGAAGAGACTCCATGAGCGGTGGACAAACGGCCCTCCTAAAGGACTAACCAAGGGTTTTTGGGCGTCTTCCTCACGGACGACACAGGCTGGGGTGCTAGCCCATACTGCTAACCCGGGTGCCGTCTACATTCCGGCTGCCACCCGTCTCTCCGGTGGTCACCAAGTCTTTCCCTGGTTGTCACGTAGTCTATTCCTATGAGTCACTATAAATAGGTTGATCGGTTTTTTAATACATCAAATGGATGCAACCTGGGAAGTTTGTTAAGCTGATAGAAGGAATTAAAAGAAAAAGAAGAGTTCATCTCTCCTACCCCATTCAGGCTGATGGAAGGAATTAAAACAAAAAGAAGAGTTCATCTCTCCTACCCCATTCAGACTGATAGAAGGAATTAAAACAAAAAGAAGAGTTCATCTCTCCTACCCCATTCAGGCTGATAGAGGGAATTAAAACAAAAAGAAGAGTTCATCTCTCCTACCCCATTCAGGCTGATAGAAGGAATTAAAACAAAAAGAAGAGTTCATCTCTCCTACCCCATTCAGGCTGATAGAAGGAATTAAAACAAAAAGAAGAGTTCATCTCTCCTACCCCATTCAGGCTGATAGAAGGAATTAAAACAAAAAGAAGAGTTCATCTCTCCTACCCCATTCAGGCTGATAGAAGGAATTAAAACAAAAAGAAGAGTTCATCTCTCCTACCCCATTCAGGCTGATAGAGGGAATTAAAACAAAAAGAAGAGTTCATCTCTCCTACCCCATTCAGACTGATAGAAGGAATTAAAACAAAAAGAAGAGTTCATCTCTCCTACCCCATTCAGGCTGATAGAAGGAATTAAAACAAAAAGAAGAGTTCATCTCTCCTACCCCATTCAGGCTGATAGAAGGTATTAAAACAAAAAGAAGAGTTCATCTCTCCTACCCCATTCAGGCTGATAGAGGGAATTAAAACAAAAAGAAGAGTTCATCTCTCCTACCCCATGAAGACTGATCGGTTTTTTAATACATCAAATGGATGCAACCTGGGACGTGTCTTCAGTGATGTATCCCAAGCTCATTGGGGTTTCGGGTCTCTCGAACATCATACCCCTCACTCAGGTGACCCAGCCGGGGTTCATGACGCCCCGACTCACGTCCCAGTAGCTGCCCCTGATCAGTCCCACAAGGGAAAGGCCAAGGCCGTCCAATCCACCGCCCCTGAAATACTCCGCCAAAACTGGGAGGTTCTGATGCTTGGAGGGACTAGGCTCTGTGGTTTGACACCTGTCCGTGCCTCTCCTACGTCTCACCAGGCCCAATCCTGCTCTCACCAGGAGGCACAGGACCTGTGCGTTGCACCAGACTCCCAGCATCGGAAGTGGAAGAGACTCCATGAGCGGTGGACAAACGGCCCTCCTAAAGGACTAACCAAGGGTTTTTGGGCGTCTTCCTCACGGACGACACAGGCTGGGGTGCTAGCCCATACTGCTAACCCGGGTGCCGTCTACATTCCGGCTGCCACCCGTCTCTCCGGTGGTCACCAAGTCTTTCCCTGGTTGTCACGTAGTCTATTCCTATGAGTCACTATAAATAGGTTGATCGTTTTTTTAATACATCAAATGGATGCAACCTGGGACGTGTCTCCTACCCCATTCAGGCTGATAGAAGGAATTAAAACAAAAAGAAGAGTTCATCTCTCCTACCCCATTCAGGCTGATAGAAGGACAGGAGGCTGAAACACTTCTTCCTGAGATGTTTCTCCAGCTCTCCAGGTAAACTCTGCTTCATCTTCTGCACATCCTGGTGGAGAAGACACACAACACACACATGATGCACATGAGAGAAGCAGTAAAATCTATCTGCACTCAAGCCACATCAAGTACTACTACTACAATCCTATAAGAAGATTCCTATAGGATTTTGGGGAAAATCGGATTTGGATTTTCTTAATCATAAAAGTGAGTGAGTGAGTGACAACAGCAGAAGATTTAAAACCACATCTAAAAGCCAGAATAGAATAGAATAGAATAGTTTTTATTGTCATTATACAAGAGTACAACGAGATTAAGCCACCACCAGTGACAGTGCAAAAAGATAAAAGCAAAGATAAAAAGAGCTGAGGTATAAAAAAAATACAGTGAGGTAGCATGTGTCGCATGTGTGGAGTTCAGAGCAGCTATGGCCTTTGGAAAGAAACTGTTTTTAAGTCTGTTAGTCCTTGCTCTGATGCACCTGTAGCGCCTTCCGGAGGGCAGCAGGACAAACAGATCAGAGCCGGGATGGGAGCCATCCCCGACAAAAAGCCAGAATACAGGTGTCTGGAGCTGTGCTTTAAAAATGTCTACAGAGGCTGCCTGCTGTCGAAAGGTATAACAGGAGTTTGTTCCACATTGTCGTCAGTAGAAACAGAAACAGTGGTTTATCCTTGGTATATTTTAGGCACATATTTTAGGCTTGGGACATATCTAGGGGTGGGACAATTCACTTACCTCACAATACAATATTTAAAGTTCTGAATCGATTTATAATGCGATTCTTAAATTCAATATACAGTATACCCTCAAAAATTACTTTGCTATAACTATACTAGAATTTTAAAACAATTCTAAAGTATTTGGACCATGTCACCAGGCAACTAGAATGTTCAGCCAACTAGATCATTTTAAAAGCAATTTTAAACACCACATGCAGTACCTAAATGTCAGATAATACAGGAGGCAGCAGGATGTTATTGCATTGCTGAAGACAAGCTTTTCCAAAACCTGGCTGTCAAAAGCAAGGCATTTCTGGACAGAAATGTAGCTCCAAACATTTCTATGGTGGAGCTTTTTATGAAACAAAAACTGCAGATATATATAAGGAGGACAATTCAACCCTCTACAATACATTGTTCTCTCAAGTAAGCGTGTGAACTGACAGACCTTCTCTGAGGGCATGAGGTCCAACACCTGGCGTGGGTTCAGACCCAGCATGTAGGGCTGGTCTGGACTGGTAGTGGTGCTTGGATCCAGTTGTCTGGAACACTGTGCCACCAGCAGACACCGCTCCACTGTCTCATGGAACTGCAAACACACACAAACACACATTATTACATTAGAGTTCTGATTATTGTCAATATCATAATCAAGCAATATTACACAAGAGAGTGTGGATTAATATTATTATTGACAGGACAGTGATGAGGCTGTTCACCTCAGGCCTCTTCCACAAAACTGAAGTGTCAATAATCACATTAATACAGGTCCTCGAGTGTAATAAAAAAATAATAGACAGACAGACATGTACTGTGTATATATATATACACACACGACAGGTAACAAAACAAAACACACCAGTCTGAATTTATATTGTGTGGTAATTAACGATCAAAATAAAAATGTTTCGACCAGTGTTTCCCTGCAAATGTAATAATTCATTTGACAAACATAAAATAGACCCTGTTGATTGTGAGCTCTGTCTAATCAACATTTGTTGCATGATGGGACTATGGGGAGCAACACTGTGTTGTTTGAAAGGTGTGGGCTGTGGAGTGTTTTACTTCAGTGTGATAAGGCCCAGTGGATGTACAGCGATCAATGTAACTGCACATGACCTGGAATAGAATCGACAGATTGGTCATAATCGATTCCATAATGTGTCCTAATTAATCCAGTACAGTACCAGTCATTGTCGGTCATGCTTTGTATATTTAAGTCCCTGTGCAATTTTGTCACAAATAAAAACAAAGTCTTTAATTATGTGCAAAAAGAAGAAAGCGATCCGAGTACTCAAAAGTTATTACTAGTAATACTATTCATGGGGAGAAGACTTAGTGGAGTCGAAAAACATGTTGGTTAATTTTATCTCATAAAGTACTTGCTTTTATTCATGCTCTTTTTTTTTTTTGAGAGCTCAGATCACACTCTCCTTGTTGCATTTCCAGTCCCTTGGATCTTTGAAGCCCCGTCTTAAACCTTGTATTATTCTGTGTGTCTCCGCTGAGCTCCTGGTTGCTTTTTTTCTCCTTTTTGATTCAGCAGCACCTTTAGCATTTCTAGTTGAGGACCCCTGCCCTAAAGGCTTGTCATATTTCTTCTATACAATATTCTTTTCACAGAGTTTCTATGATGCGCTCCCCACACATGTATGTTTGTGAGTGCACTAGTGCAGGGGTTTTCAACAGGTGGTCTGGGGACCACCAGTGGTCCCTGAGAGGGTTCCAGGTGGTCCCCAGCTAAATTGCTTAACCAGATGTAACTCTTGAGAACATAAAAATGAAACCAAATGGACCCTTGCGGGTCCATTTGGTTTCATTTTTACACACTCAAGAGTTAAAATATTCATCATCATGTTGTTGATCTGTATGTTTGATTGTTTTGTTTCCACAAGTCCAGCCTGGAATTGTGGACAAAAGCAAATTAAATATTTAGTCTTGGGGTCTGTAGTGCTTAATGTCCTCAAATGGTGGTTTGTGGCCAAACTGCTGAAGTAATTGGTGGGCCCTGGTATGAAAAAGGTTGAAAACCCCTGCACTAGTGGACTTGCACCATCAAGGGACAGTCCGTTGTACTGATTCCACTACCATGTTGTGGTCATGGGGTACGGCGGCCTGCTGTCTCCTGATGCGCTGCTCCTGGGTTATTTCACACAGCTGAGTGTGGAGGCTCTCTGCATGCAGCCAGCGGCGCCTCTGGCACTGTAGCTTCTGCTCTGCCTGGACAATGACACACAGACAGTGTTAAACACACACACCAACCAGCACACGTCTACACATGTGTTAAACACACACACACACACACAAGCACACGTCTACACATGCAGTCAGACATCGCCATGAGGCACACTTCCTCTAGCATTTAAATTACGTTGTAGAACCTGGAGTTAATGCTCAATTAACAGATGCACTTGCTCATCAATCAAGTACTACTTGCCCTCAGGCCATGGCCACTTGATCCCCTCCAAAAATGTTGTTATTTACCATTTCATTTTACTGTAACTTTGTGTTAATGACTAAAAAACTGCACTATAACATGAAAGTGGTCTTAGAACCTAATGCATTTTATGGGGAAACCTTTTCATCGGCAAGGACCCCAACATTTTGAAAAGATAAGACAACTTCAAGGACCAGAAGTTATGGACAGCCATAAAGCTGCTCCCAAGTCCCAAACATACATACAGTACATATTAAATTTCAGGTGCATTTGCAACCAAAAGGGCCCTTTTGATTGAGCCCTGGCTTGAGAAAACCTATGGCTTCCGCAACCTGGTGGTGATGTTTCTGCCAGAGCGCACGCCATAGACACTTCACACTCAGTGTGTAAGCTGTGTGTGGATCCATAAAAAAAAATGTGCAGCTGCCCCGATCGGGTAACCAGTAGTAGACTTCACCTGCCCTAGCATTATATTTACCCTGCATGGATAACTGCGTTGCACGATAAGAATAAAGAATCATTGATTTAACTGTTCTGTCTTGTGTGTTTACACTGGCATTTGCATCCCTCAGTGAAATACCTTCTCCAGGGTGGTCTTGGTGCTGGCGGTCAGCCCAGTGCTGTCCATATGCTGAGACATGGTGGCCAGCAGCCTGCAGAACTGAGGGTTCTGGGTCAGGTCATCCTCTGTCACATCACACAGGGTGAAGAAGGACAGCACTGGAGCAGGAAAAACAACATCAATGGACTGTTTCACCACTTTTCTACCTATCTTCACATAATGGGTCCTCACTAGTGTTCGGTGTTGGGCAATATTACTAATTACCCCTTTAGAAGAGTAATAATATCACATTACTTATGACTTGCACTAAGAGTGCCGTAATATATAATATATAATGTATTCCTTATACATTATATAACTTTTGCACAACACCACCCACAAAAAAGATAAGTAAAATAAGTAAAACAACACAATATTTACAAAATAATCTTTATAATCCTAATGTAAGGAGGACACACAAGTTCTTCCTTTATGTTTCAATGCCGCAATGTTGACACTAGATGTCTTTGACTGTAATAATAATAATAATAATAATAATAGGTTGCTGTTCATCACTGTTTTTAGGTCACAGTAAAGTGTCATTACTGTAGCTCATCTCCTTCACCAACGCAACACTGTTGAAAGCAGCAGCATGATGAAAGTAACCAGTAATATTAGTAGAACTAACTGTAATATTATTACTGTTTCGCAGGACGTAATCTCGCTATATTACTTGTTACAGAGAAATGTTATAATATTACTAGTTTAGAGAACGGAGAGGAACGCCCGCACACTGTTTATATGCTCCAAAACACACTTTTATTTAGTTCAGGCAACAACTGCACTGCAACGTTTCGACCCTAAGGTCTTCGTCAGGCAAATTTGATTTGATTTGCCTGACGAAGACGCGCACGCACACACACGCGCGCGCGCACACACACACACACACACACACACACACACACACACACACACACACACACACACACACACACACACACACACACACACACACACACACACACACACACACACACACACACACACACACACACACACACACAGTGGTGGGGTCCAATAGCCAGCATGTCAGAATCGCAAACAGTCCAAATCTTGGGCTAGGGGTCCTCATAGACACAGAACAGAAGTTACCTTGTTGATGCAAGTTGTATCCTTCCAGGTCTGCTGCTGCTGCTGCTGCTGCCATCATCCACTAAGATCAGTTATTACAGTCAGTAAAGTTACAGTTTAAACATTACTACAGTCTATCGTTGTCTTTGTTTGTGTTTACTGTCAATCCAAACCAAATGGACCTCCTCCTCCTTCTCCACTCCGAACCGAACCGAACCGGTTACCGCTCAGTGCCTGAAGAACGGACAATGTTGTAAACATGAAGTTACTTCCTGAATCAAAGGACTCGCGCCTGCCTCACCAACAAGCGTTCTTATTGGCTGACTAAACCTCGCGTCACCACTGAGGCTTTCCATTGGCTGACTGAGCCAAACTGAGGCTTCCCATTGGCTGAGTGAGCCCACGTGCTCTTCTTTATTGCTAAGGCTCTGGCGGCCTCCACTGGTCATACCATGTAAATACACCAAGCATTGATATCATGACACAACTGTACATTTTCACTGGTGTTTGTTTAAAAAAATGCCACAATGTCTGTCTCACACTAGATATACACAAAGTCAATTAAATTCTAAAGAGCTTTATTGGCATAATAAAACAAGTGTTTACGTTTCCAAAGCAAGTCTGTGGTCTGGGGGCATATGGGGCAGATACTAGACCTTGGAGGCCATCACGACAGAGGCTGTAGCCACCTGCTATACAGTAGTACTACTATAGTAGTATAGGCTTCAGTATACCGATAACTCAACAGTTGGCCTTAGTGCCTCGATTAGATTGATTATGAGTCTAGTCTATCTGACCCCATAGAAGTGCTGTGTGTGTCATTTGAATTGTTGTCATTGTAAACAACAGGTAGTCCATTTTGAACTTGCCCCTATGTATAAGCCAGCTGCAGTATGTTTATAACTGACACAGAGACATTTACGGTCGAAACTCATCCTAGAGACGTGCATACTTTTTGGTGGAGAGGGAGAAAGAGATTACAGTGATTTTGGATGTTCAGTGATCAGTCCAAGACGTGGATGTTCTAACAGCAGAAGTGCAGAGCTTCTGTAAGTTTCTGATGTTTATTATTGTTGAGCTATACTGTATACACTATCATTATTTTGTCCCTTTGTAAATGATAGACAGCACAGTCAGAAACACTAGTCAGCAGACAGTACAGAGAGGACCAAAGTTAAACACACTTATTAGGTAATATCATGTGTCATAGTAGTAGATGATGTTTGTGTTTCCATTGTTGAGCGCTGTCATTGTTTTTATGCTCTTAGAATAAAACACATTCCAGAAGCAGCGCCTCATGCAGCTGGAATAGACTCTGCAGTTTTCTGTAACACAACAAATAAGGTAAATACTCATTGTTTTGATTATTTTTATGAAAATGTTCTTGCATGCTCTATACATTCAATATAGTGCAGGTGACATGGTGAAATTAACATTTAGAGTTGGTTTAACTATGGTCAAATGGATGTTATAGGAATGTTATGTTATTGCAGGTGGTTATTAACATCAGTTTTGACTAAACAGTGACATCCTGTGGTGTACTGAGTTTTACTGAGGTTATATAGGCCAGGCAATCAAAGATATTACCCATAATAAATAGCAAAAGTAATCATTCAAGGTGTTTCATGATCCTTAGGTTAGTCAAAATAACAATGAAAATGATTATTATTGGTAATTCATTGAAATGAATTATGTAATGTGTCAAACTAGCAGTTATTTGTGATTCGGAATTCCAACGTCAACAGGACTAGCCCTGATCAAGACCTGCATGTTGGTGTAATAAAGGTTGTGCTCGGATCTCCAACAAGACTTTTTTCTTGTACTAATCTGAGAGCCCCCCAAAATAATGCACGACCCCCAGGTTGAGAACCGCTGATGACTGTACATGAATAA
This sequence comes from Benthosema pterotum, assembly GCA_039105355.1. NCBI lineage: Eukaryota > Metazoa > Chordata > Actinopteri > Myctophiformes > Myctophidae > Benthosema > Benthosema pterotum. Next base: position 36,923,588 of record CM076986.1, read on the forward strand.
ATACACACATACTGTACCATCTCTCTCTCTCTCTCCCCTCTCTCTCATGCATGGTTACAATCTATGTCTGACCTTGGTATTACTTTTCTTTTCTTGATGACAAAGTCAACAGTATTGTATATCCATAAACAAGCACCGACAGGAGATGAGCACAGCCCCTATAATACACTTGGCTACATAGTTCTAATGTAGAATAGTATCCTGTATTTTGTAACAGAGTAAAAACTGTTACTAAATTCAACTGAACTCTGAATCAGTTTGTGTGTGTGTGTGTGTGTGTGTGTGTGTGTGTGTGTGTGTGTGTGTGTGTGTGTGTGTGTGTGTGTGTGTGTGTGTGCGTGTGCGTGCGTGCGTGCTCGCACTGTGATTACAGTCCGTGTGTGTAGTAAATGACATACATTGTGTCACAATGTTTATCAGCAGCAATGTGCAGATTATTATTAAACCTGATAGCATGTGGAATTAATGTTTTACCAGACCTGGGCTGTGGAAACTAAACTGATTATAGGCCTAAAGATTGAAGTTTTAATCTAAATGTAACCTCTTTGACATATTGTCAACTTCTATTAAACATGATCATTGTGATTGGTGGGATTATTCACAGGAGAAAATGACTAACACACACACACACACACACACACACACACACACACACACACACACACACACACACACACACACACACACACACACACACACACACACACACACACACACACACACACACGCCTAACATGGACCCTTTGAAAACTGCTGGACTGTAATCATTATTTTGTCCAATTTGTGATATAACAGTAATTACAAAAAAAAAACTATAATAACAGCAGATTATTATAACTCACTGTGTGTTAATGTTTTCCAGGTCAACCAACAGCTGTAGACAGGATGGACAGTGGAACCTCAGCTACCATCACAGGTGAGATATTAACCTGTTTAAACCTGTTAATTTTAGCTAGAAATAGTAACATAAAGAAAACCTTAATAGGATTTAGTGGTTTTAGCATAGGATTAACTAGTTCTAGCCTAACGACATAGCAGATTTACAATCATGGCAGTTTTGTGCCATGCACTGTGTCTCACAAATACATATTTGGAAAATACTCTGTGTTGAGTGTTTGAAAAATGTTTACATTTTAAAATGTTGACTATGACTATTGTATGACTATTGTAATCATGTCGTAATTGATCAAAATAGATTAAACAGAAAAACTGATACTGGTTTAGTCACATCTGTGATCTTAATGAATACTATGTTTATTTTTTCCAACCAGGGAAGAACAGTGAGCCGTCAGAACTGAACATTGTTCTGATCGGGGGGAGACGCAGTACAAAGAGTTCAGTAGGAAACATCATCCTGGGCAGAGATGGTTTTAAAACAAACAGAATAACAACTAAGAGTGTGATGAGACAAGAGTTAGTGTCAGGGAGACAGGTCAGTGTGGTCGACACTCCAGGATGGGACTCTCATTTACCCCTAGATCTGACCCCAAAACTGACCCAGTTAGAAATCCAACAGAGTGTGTATCTGTGTCCTCCAGGACCACATGCCTTTGTCCTAGTGATGCCATTAGACGTCCCATATTTAGGAACAGGGATGTCAGCAGAGGAGCATGTGAGTCTTCTCCTCAGTGACAGAGCGTGGAAACACGCTATGATGGTGGTCACTGTAGATGATAAAACCACCATGAGACCTGATCTCATTAGATCTGACCCTGAGTTAAGATACCTCACTGAGAAATGTAAAGGTCGCTTCCATGTTCTTAACATTAGTGACAGAGGAGATGGTAGTCAGGTCACACAGCTGATGGAGAAGATAGATCAGATGGTGAAGAGTAATGGTGGTCACTATGAGACAGAAGAACATGTCTCAGAGGAACTGAAGGAGAAGGAGAGAACTATCAGCAGAAGAGCAGAACAAAGGAGGACAGACGCTCTGAAACCAACTACTGGACGTCCAAAACATACTGGTAGGATTTGTTTTACTTTAGAGAACACACTCTAGGTAGTAATGTACAATTATTATTAGGCTACTCTTTTTATTTTTTCCATCATCATCTCCTCCTGCAGCATCAGGGAGGACGTTAAATGTCTTGATCATGTTGCTGGTACTGTAGTCCTACAGCAGCATCTGAACCAAACGTTTATGGTGTTCTCTGCACTAAACATGTGTGCTGTTGTGTGGACTGAGGGCCTGGAGCAGAGGATACTTCTCACTCCAGAGCGCCTGCTAGGTAGATTAAACATAATTATCTACCTATCCATCTACCCCACCCACCCGGGGGAGAAAAAACACACCACCCAAGGGTGAATTGCAACGCACTCTCCTGGGGTGAACCGGAGCAAAAAGCAGACCCTCTATTTATTGTGCCACCACACAAACATGTGTTCACTATCTCCTATTTTTTCCCCCCAACCTCCAGGGACCCCCATGTTAAAGACCTCAGAATCACGCAGCAGGTGCTCTCACAAAGTCCCAGAGAGACTTTTTTCTTCACCCTAAGGCCCCAACTTCAAAAGTACAAGGACAACTGAAAAAAAAAACTTCCGTTTTAAAACTCCTCACCTCTGTCCTGCATGCCAGGAAGAGTGGCTTCAAACCGTGGACCTCCACGCCACCCGCATTTAAAAAGAGTTTAAAAGCTGCATTTACGTAAGCCACTTTTTCTCGACATTCAGGATTTAATCTCATATTCAAGAGGTCACTGTCGTCAGGATTTACATTTTCACCATTATTTACACCCTTTTTTACACCATTTACCAAAACCAGTTCAAGCTCACAACACAACTTGTTGTGTTAATTGTGAGCTTGCAGATCTGCTATTTTGTGCTATTTGCAGTGTGATGAATTGTGAAGTAATAATTATATGTCACAGGTTTTTAAATGATAAGCTGTTTAATTGGAAGTAAGCAATGTTTTCTCTGACAGGGCTGACTGACCTCAGGATTGTGTTGTTGGGAAGGCAGTACTCTGGGAAGAGTTCAGCAGGAAACACCATTCTGGGAGGAAGTGGTTTTAAAGTTAGTCAGGCAGGTCAGAGGTCAGTGCAGTGTGAGGTGAGACAGGGCAGCGTAGCAGGGAGACATGTGACAGTGGTGGACTCACCAGGCTGGTGGTACAACCGTCCACTACAGAACACCTCAGAGATGGACAAACTGGAGATCCAGGACAGTGTGTGTCTCTGTCCTCCTGGACCACATGTTGTTCTTCTGGTCGTTCCTCTTCTTAGAGCATTCACCAAAGCACAGAGAGTAGCAGTAGAGGAACACATGACCCTTCTGTCACAGAGTGTGTGGAATCATGCTATAGTTCTGTTCACCTATGGAGACTTTCTGGGAGACAGAAGCATTGAGCAGTACATCAAGGCTGAAGGAGAAGACCTCCGCTGGCTTGTTGACACCTGTGGGAACAGGTACCATGTCTTCAACAATGAGAAGACAGATGACACTCAGGTCACAGAGCTGCTGCAGAAGATGGAGGAGATGGTGGCAGGAAACAGAGGTGGACACTATGAAGATGGTGGAGATGTTTCAGAGACGTTGTCAGAGAGGAAGAAGATCAGAGAGGAACATGTCCACACATTCATGACCAAGACACAGAGTCAAAGAGCTGCTCTGAACGCTCTGTTTGAAGGTAATGTTTATTAGTGTGTGTGTGTGTGTGTGTGTGTGTGTGTGTGTGTGTGTGTGTGTGTGTGTGTGTGTGTGTGTGTGTGTGTGCGCGTGTGCGCGCGCGCGCGCGCAAGTGTGTGCAAGTGTGTGTCTGTGCACGTTCACACATGCATCCCAATACTAATAGAATGTGTAAATAAACAAAAACATTATTTTACACAGCATTGGTGTCCCGTCACACATCATCGTATCAATTCACATTTGACTGTGTGTGTGTGTGTGTGTGTGTGTGTGTGTGTGTGTGTGTGTGTGTGTGTGCGCGCGCGCGTGCGTGCGTGCGTGTGTCAGGAGAACATCAGAGTCTACCAGATGTGAAGGTGATGCTGGTTGGTGGAGAACAGGATCAGAGGAGCAGAGCTGGAGGTCTCATACTGCAGAAGTCTGGTGTGTTCAAACCAATTATACACAAGGTGAGTTATATTACAATAATGTGATTTACAGTAGTACTTAAACTCTGAAGATAATGTAGCAGTATATACAGTATATCTGCTGCCATGAATGATCATGTGATCAGTGTCATTTTTGTGTGTTGGCTATTCAGAATAATAGATGCACAAGCTCATGTGTCGCTTCTGATATTTCTTTTTTTTTCTTCAGGAGTTTAAAACCCAGACTAAACTGACAGAATGTGTCAGACAACAGAGACGAGTTGCTGGAAGAACAGTGAGTGTGGTGAACTGTCCAGACTGGTCCACTACACCTCCATCACAGAAGACCAAAGATGTCCTTCTACACGGTGTGACTCTGTGTTCTCCTGGACTCCACGCTGTCCTGGTGACTGTTGATGTCAGCTCCAGTTTCTGTGAAGCTGACAGGAGATCCGTGGAGGAACACATGATGCTGCTGGGGGACAGAGTCTGGAGACGTGCTCTGGTTCTGTTCACAGAGGGATTCTGGCTGGGAGGGAGACGTGTTGAGGAGTACATCGAGTCTGAAGGAGAACCTCTGAGGAGGATCCTGGAGAAATGTGGCTACAGGTACCATGTCCTACACTCCAACGACTGGGACATTTCACAGTCACAAGTCCCAGAGCTGATGAAGAAAATAGTAGACATGGTGATGAGGGACAGAGGACACTTTGGACAGAGGACACTCATTAAAAGACTGAGAGGAAGAACAGAAGAACAATGGAAGAAGAGAGAGCAGGAGATCAGAGAGAGGATGTTGAAGTTTGTGGCAACAATGGATCCAGAGCCAGAAGAACCATCCCTGCCAGCTGTCAGGAGAAGGAACAGCATGGACCTAGAGGATGCACAGAGCATGGGCTTCCCTCCCCATAGTGAGTATTTGTGTGTGTGTGTGCGTGTGTGTGTGTGCGCGCGCACGCGCGCATCAGTTGTAAATGTGTTTCTGTGTGTTGTCTTGTGTTCCAGTGAGTGGAGGAACTCGCTCTTCAGGATATGACACCACCAGTGAAGCTCCAACCCTCACTGATGCTGATGTAAGTGTGACAGAGGAAGATGTTTCAGAGATGAATCTTCAGTCTGACATTAATCACACATTTTAATTCTCATCTCCTTACTTAATGACTTAATGTTTCCTTGTATTTTCAGTCTGTGGTGACAGGACTAGAAGAATCATCCCTGCCAGCTGTCAGCAGAAGGCACAGCATGCCGTTTTATCCTCCAAGCAGTGAGTATCAATATACTGTTTACATTATGATGTCATCACCGACAGCTGGAAACAATGCATGTCCAATAATGTTACTTTTAAGGAAATAGGAAGACTATTCCTGTTTAATGATTCCAATAGACTTGAACAGAGCACTGCAATGTGACAGTTAACTATTGCCCTGGTCAGTAAGTTGCCATGCAAACCATGTATTGTATGTTGTCTGTGTTCCAGTGAGTGTGTTTTTAATGTCATTGTAAATGTATTGTCTTGTGTTCCAGTGAGTGTGTTTTATCGTTATTGTAAATGTGTTGTCTTGTGTTCCAGTGAGTGTGTTTTATCGTTATTGTAAATGTGTTGTCTTGTGTTCCAGTGAGTGTGTTTTTATCGTTATTCTAAATGTATTGTCTTGTGTTTCAGTGAGTGGAGGAACTCACTCTTCAGGATTTGACACCATGAGTGTGATTTCAAGTCAGCCAGAGACTGATCTAACTGTGAGAGATGAATATGTTGATGTATTAAACTAAAACATTGTTGATGAACAAAAGCTTTTGTTGCAAATTAACACCTTTGCAGTGATTTATATAAAATATACTGTAAATCATATGTACACACTGATGATTGATATACTGTCTCTCTCATAATAGGATGATATTTAATATTTGATACCTTTTCATATATTCTAATGTTCCCTCTCTTTCCTGTTGATATTGTGACAAGGAGAGACAACAGAAGACTCTGTTTGAGAGACTGACGGGAGTTAAAACTCTAACAGCAGAAGAATGGAAGAAGAGAGAGGAGGAGGTGATCGACACCATGTTGACGTTCGTGATGAAGGAGCCACAAGAACCAAGTAGTGAGTCTTACTGTTGTCCTCTTATGTGGACATACATTACTTAGTATAATGTGTGTGTTTGTGCATTTAATACAATAGCAAGATTGGATGCATTTTCATTAAAGACGGATTAGTAGACTGCTGAGGAGATGAACATTTAGGGTGACCAGATGTCCCCTGTTGCGAAGAGAGCCTCATTTTCAAGACTTTTTTCAGCCGTCCGACATATTGAGACCCTGTCCCTCTCTGTGACTGATAGCCATCAGTGTACAAAAGCTATAATTGCTATTCTCTTTTCCAGCAAGATGTGTTTTTTGAAAGATTTTTTTTAATTTATAAAAAGCAAGAAACTTACTTTACAAACCTATACCACGAATAAGACCAATACACAAAAGACATTATGAACCACACCATACCATACAGAAACAGTAAACAACAGCCACAGTACATGCCCCAGGCTCATACTCAGACTTTACATACTTTACCTGTCCCATTTTTTTCATCAATTACACAAGGTACACAATCACCACAAAAACAAATATACAAATGATGTATATCACAGCTAAGTGGTTAACCTGACCTTGTTTTTCTATTGTTCAAAGCCTGTTATAATAGTCTAGCATGAAAGAAATATCCCCTAGGCTACAGTAGGCCTACCAGTACGTCAACCATACCACCTATGAGCAAAAGTAAATTTTAAAACAATATGAGGTTGTGTTTTTATCTAATTGTAGTATTTGTTGTGTTGCAGTGAGTGTTTTTATTCTAATTGTAATGTGTGTTGTGTTGTCTTGTGTTACAGTGAGTGTTTTTATAATTGTAATGTGTGTTGTGTTGTCTTGTGTTACAGTGAGTGGTGACACACCTTCTGCCAAGGTCTCTGATTGGCTGAACAGACATCCTGGACCAACAGCGCCCTCTTCAGGAGATGACACCATGAGCATGGCTCCCAGCCAGGCAGACACTGAAAGACACTGAAATGCTGTGAACAGGACTAGCAAAGGTTTATTTTTCCTGGTCAAAAGAGTTGAATTGAGTTTTAATGATAAAAAAAACACTCAAATGTAAAAGGTTATCAGGTTGACTGGACACAATGGACCTGGCCATCACCATTGAAATAAACGTACAGATGTCCATTTGTATTAATATGAACATATTTATACATTGGTTGGCATTTAAATCAGTTTAGGTTCATGTATATTTGTTTTGATTCGTGTGTTGTATGTAAATGCATTTTATCATGTACAGTATATTTCTATAAGGGCCTATAGTAAAATATTCAAGTTTAAGTGCAGAGGGAAATTAAACTAAACTAAGGCCTGACCGATATATCGTCCAGCATCAGGTTGATATTTCCTTATTTCAGTTATATTGACATGTCTATATCTCTTTTTAATCTCTACATTTACAGCCATGTGAGCTGTCATTGAAGAGAACATGGTTGTACTTTAACGTTATTGGTGTTCAAGCTCAAGTTTATCATGCCATGTTTTATGTTGTCTGTAACATCCATCCTGCATATTAATGTACACTGTTCTGTTTCATCTATCATGGAATAAATAACTACTTCATGGAAGAGACAATGCTGGACATTATTTTGTTTACAAAAATATCTTTCTATACCCATGATTAATAGACACACATACTGTATTTGTGCAGTTATACATTTTAAACATTAAAGTGTGTTTTATTATTCATTGTAAATGTGTCTGTTTTTTTTTATTTTATTTATTTTTTTTTTATTTTTTTATCAGGGAACGTTATTACACTTCTGGTATAAAATTGGACACAAACAAGTCAAGAGGTCAGATTATGTTTTGATGTACATTCAACCCCATTCACTTTTAAACATGTTTTACTGCTACATTAACACCATAGTCTAATTAATGTAAATGACCTTAAGGGACTTCTACTGTTTGTTATTGTGTTTACAGTTGGGAGTGTTGAGTGTGTTTGCTAGATGAGTAGCTTTGACAGCACTGTATGGTTTCAAGTGTGAGATTTGCGTTTGCCATAAACACTTCTGGTGCAGATGTGTGCACATCTGAGAGGGCCAGGAGTCAGGACATGTGTTCCAGATGTGTGACACATCTGGGAGTGCCAGGAGTCAGGACATGTGTTCCAGATGTGTGACACATCTGAGAGGACCAGGAGTCAGGACATGTGTTCCAGATGTGTGACACATCTGGGAGGGCCAGGAGTCAGGACATGTGTTCCAGATGTGTGACACATCTGGGAGGGCCAGGAGTCAGGACATGTGTTCCAGCACTGCCTGTGGTCTAGCCAGCAGCTCACAGTGACTATACTGCAGGGGCGGATTGGCCATCTGGAGTACAGGGAGTTTTCCCGGTGGCCTGCGCCACCTAGTGGCCTGGACAAGATCCAAAATGCACTAGTGGCACACTTCCAAAATGCACTAGAATGTGCTAGATGCTCGCCAGGAACATACAGATCAAAATGACCATTAATCTTCTACATTCTCTAGTTGTGCAGATTAAGTTGGGCTAATTCACATGATGAATATTTTAACTCTTGAGGGTGTAAAAATGAAACCAAATGGACCCGCAAGGGTCCATTTGGTTTCATTTTTACGCTCTCAAAGAGTTACATCTGGTTAACCAGCTGCCCCACCCACCCTGGCCTGGCAAAAGCAAAATTGAAAATATGTGCCAATCTGCCCCTGCTATACTGTAGCTTACAATATCCTTCCTGGGATTGGAACCTGCAGCTCCCCCATGATGAGAGCGCTGACATTTGGACTGTTCAACTACAATCATTAGGGTGACCAGATCCAAACTGTTCATTTGAGGTACAGAAGTATCACTCATTGTGTGGGACAACTTGTTGCTGTCTTACAGTATGTCATATTCGACTATAGAGACCTAATGTTGGCCATCATTTTGTTATTAAACATCTCTGGTGTCTCACATTTTGTTTTAAAATACTAACGTTGGCCATGGGTTAATTTTGGTCATTGGTCATGAGTTCATTGATAATGTAACCTATAGATCTAGAGGGGTATAGGGGCTTATTTCTCCTGTTATCTCATGCATCTTACAGGAAAAGCAACAATAAGAGATCTTCACCACAGAAAGACAACTCCTATGGGACTAACTATGAGGACATTTGAACACTGATGTCTGTCAGTCACAGTGAGGGACACAGTCTGAAGTCTGCCTGAAAAATCAAAAGAAATCTAACATTACCAGAAAACTAACATAACCAGACATGTCTGGTAATGGTAGTTTTCCTTTGAGTTTCATGCAGTACCTCTTGTCATCCAGTTGGTGTCCTACCTGACCATGTGATCTACAGGTCAGAGCAGTAAACAACCTTTAGTTTTCTTATACGTTCAACATTCATAACTTGTATGCTACTGGCTGGTTGTATTCTTTTTGGAAAGAATATGACAGACACCCCGATGGAATAGTACAGGGGTTTTCAACAGGTGGTCCGGGGACCACCAGTGGTCCTTGAGAGGGTTCCAGGTGGTCCTCAGCTAAGTTGGTTAACCAGATGTAACTCTTGAGAACGTAAAAAATGAAACCAAATGGACCCTTGCGGGTCCATTTGGTTTCATTTTTACACTCTCAAGAGTTAAAATATTCATCATGCGAATTAGTCCTAATCTACACAACTAGAAGATTAATGGTCATGGATAGAAGCAAAATAAATCTTTAGTTTGGGGGTCTGTGGGTCTAAAAATATCCTCAATTGGTGGTCCGTGGCTCAAATGCTGAATAAAAGGTGGGCCCTGGGATGAAAAAGGTTGAAAACCACTGAGATAGATGGACAACACCTCGAAGACGTAGAGCAGTTGACTTATAGGAGTCATAGTTTACACAGAGGGAGGAGGCATGAAGGACCTGAGGAGTACAGTGTCAAAAGCTGGTGGTTCATTCATCAGACTGAGAAACATTTGGACAGATAGAGATACTTTTATTATCCCACAGCCAGGAAATCAGTCGCCCAGTGGCAGCACAGCAGTTAAAGGGACATTTCACCCTTTTTAAAGGTAGGGTAAATGATTTGAAATTCATGGTGTAGTACCAGCCTATTGCACTAGGGGCGTCCAACAGTAGCTACACTATGTGAACCTGCTGCTCGATCCTGATTGGAGGAGAATTCGCCACCACCTGGGGAACTTTTATTAGCTCCTCTGCTAACGTGGGGGAGGGGGAAACTCCATATATGGTTTCCACACCTTATAATAGAGCATTTTAACAGATTTTTTTGTGGGTGATATCTGACAAAAGTGAAATGACTTCCCCTACCTTTAACAAAAACATATATATTAACAACATTTTAGAGCACTTTCCCGAGGGTCTTTATGTGTGTAATATTTGGTTTTAGATATTGCACATTTTAGCGGTGAGTCCAGTGTCTCATTTTAATCAACACTACTTCTAGGACTACATGTTGTGTTGGTGAGATACCCCACCGACCCACCCACCCACCCACCCACAAGGAGGAGCAGTGCACCAAAGCATTGTGGAGTAGTGTCTGTGACACACACACACACACACACACACACACACACACACACACACACACACACACACACACACACACACACACACACACACACACACACACACACACACACACACACACACAATTATAACTCACTGTGTGTTAATGTTTTCCAGGTCAACCAACAGCTGTAGACAGGATGGACAGTGGAACCTCAGCTTCCATCACAGGTGAGATATTAACCTGTTTAAACTGGGAATGCATACATTTTAGATAGAAATAGTAACATAGAGTTACTGAAGGTTATAAGGGTTAGAGAAAACCCTTATAGGGGTATCAGTGGTTCTAGCACAGCACATGCTTACATTTTAAAATGTTTAATATTTAATGACAAATCCTCCCTGGTACATAATAAAAGTTTTAGAACTATTGTAATTGTGTCTTAATAGATTAAAATAGATGAAACATGCAAACTGATACTGTTTTTTTTTTTTTTTTTTTTTTGTGGTCTTTATGAATACTATGTTTATTTTTTCCAACCAGGGAAGAACAGTGAGCCGTCAGAACTGAACATTGTTCTGATCGGAGGAATAAACAGTGGAAAGAGTTCAGTAGGAAACATCATACTGAGCAGAGACGTTTTTGACACAATCAAATACACAACTAAGAGTGTGATGAGACAAGAGTTAGTGTCAGGGAGACAGGTCAGTGTGGTTGACACTCCAGGATGGATGTCTAATTCACCCCTAGATCTGTATGGAGAGAATTATGTGCCTAAAATAAATTCACACGTGACGAGGTCCACACACGTGTTTTGAATATTTACTAATCTCTCACGATGATTGACAAAAGTCTTTTCGGGTTTTGCAAATGTTTTTTGTATTTTTACAAAAAAATATTAGATTTGTGTGTGTGTAAATCCTGAAAAAACATTCGTAAATCCTCAATTCTGCTCGTGAATTTTAATAAAGTATTTGTCATTCTCTTTTCTTGTTGAATCATTTTGACACAAATTTCATGCTCGTTTATGATAATTTTCACAAATGTATTGTAATTATTCTGCGATTTAGTAGTTTGTATCCAAGATTTACAAAAGTGTCTTCAAGATTTACCAATCTTTCTCTCTGATTCACAAACTAAATTCCATGATTGACACATATTTCTTTGCGTTTCGCAAATGTTTTTTGTATCTTTACAAAAAAATATACGATTTGTGTGTGTGTTAATCCTTAAAAAACATTTGTAATTCCTCAATTCTGCTTGTGAATTTTAATAAAGTATTTGTCATTCTCTTTTCTTGTTGAATAATATTGACACAGATGTCATGCTTTTTCATGGTGATTTTCACAAATGTAATGTTGTATCCACAAAAGATATCTTGTAACTTGTAAGTTGGATTTTTACAAATATATGAATATTTGTAGGTATATTATTAGATTTACAGGCACATTCATCACCAATATCTGTAAAGCATCAACTCTGTGTGTTGCCACCAGGTGGCCACCATGCATTTGTGAGAAAATCAAACTCATTTGTCAACCCCATTTTAGACACAAACACACCAAGCACGCTGGGATGTTTGTGTCAAAAAGATTGATTGGCTGCCTTGTTTCTAGGCTACCTCTAGGCCAATGGGAGACTTGACTTGCCATAAAACCCATAGTCTGAAAGACGCTAGGGCCATTATTGAGAATGGGGACAGAAGTAGGGACAAGTGGACTCCGAGTCAGGCAACAGTCCAGTTGTAATGATCTCAAATCCTTTTATTAGAGATAGTTTTGTAGTAAACTGCATAAAGACAACACTTTAGAAGCCGAAAATAGCTCTTATTTGCGCAGCCCTTGTTGAAAGTTTGCCCCTATTCTACCCGAACAAGGCACAATGTGCCTCGGTTGTCAGCCAGACAGTGTTGCCAACTTGGCGCATTTGTCACTATATTTCGTTTTCTTTCCAGACCCCTCTATCGCCAAAATTAGTGAAAAGCTCCTGGCGGAAAATCTAGTGCTTTTTGGCTGCTGAGTTGGGGTGAAATTGATTGACAGGCGCCATAAATAAAACCCTCATTTTCACCATTTTCCTCCTATGACAGTGGTTTTCATCCAGTGGTCCCCAGGCTAAATGATGGACAGTTGCTTAACCACATGTAAATCTTTGAGAGCGTGAAACCAAATGGACCCTTGCAGGTCCATTTGGTTCCATTTGCAGTCAAGCGGGCAGCAGCAGGCTGCGGGCAGCAGGCTGCCCGCGAAGCTGTTGCGTTGCCTTGTTTTACTGATTGTTTTTAATTATCGAAATAGGGATCTTAATAATGCCACTTGCGCATAGGCCTAACAGAGAGAGAGAGAGCGACAAAGAGAGAGAGAGAGAGAGAGAGAGAGAGAGACATTATTGCACAGACGACCCTCTCAAGGACTTCTGGTGGTCCGCGGACCACCGGTTGAAAACCACTGTTCTAAGCAGAGCTAGAGGGTTTACATGGTTGAGTAGTTAGAGTTTGCAGTAGTTAGCAAGTTAGAAATTATAAATGCAATCTCAATCTGTAATTCCAGCATAGGCCTGCGCACTGACCTATATTGAATGCCATTGCCAGGGTCCATTTGGTTACCATCGCGATTTGATTCCCCTGTATGAGAAGCTACTGTATATTTACCGGTAGCACAACATGATAAAGAGAATATAGCCTATACGTATTTTCTATTACACCACCACCTAACCCCCTAGCTCTGCTTAGAACCGTGGTATTCAACCGGTGGTCCGCGGACCACCAGAAGTCCTTGAGAGGCTTCCAGGTGGTCCCCAGACCAGTAACCGTAAAAATGAAACCAAATCAAATGGACCCTTGCGGGTTCAATTATAGACGTGAATTTCAACCAAATTGGATCGTCTCTCTCTCTCTCTCTCTCTCTCTCTCTCTCTCTCTCTCTCTCTCTCTCTCTCTCTCTCTCTCTCTCGAAGCGCACCACACACACGCCCGCTTGACTGCAAATGTTTCACGCTCTCAAAGATTTACATGTGGTTAAGCAACTGTCCATCATTTAGCCTGGGGACCACTGGATGAAAACCACTGTCATAGGAGGAAAATGGTGAAAATGAGGGTTTTATTTATGGCGCCTGTCAATCAATTTCACCCCAACTCAGCAGCCAAAAAGCACTAGATTTTCCGCCAGGAGCTTTTCACTAATTTTGGCGATAGAGGGGTCTGGAAAGAAAACGAAATATAGTGACAAATGCGCCAAGTTGGCAACACTGTCTGGCTGACAACCGAGGCACATTGTGCCTTGTTCGGGTAGAATAGGGGCAAACTTTCAACAAGGGCTGCGCAAATAAGAGCTATTTTCGGCTTCTAAAGTGTTGTCTTTATGCAGTTTACTACAAAACTATCTCTAATAAAAGGATTTGAGATCATTACAACTGGACTGTTGCCTGACTCGGAGTCCACTTGTCCCTACTTCTGTCCCCATTCTCAATAATGGCCCTAGCGTCTTTCAGACTATGGGTTTTATGGCAAGTCAAGTCTCCCATTGGCCTAGAGGTAGCCTAGAAACAAGGCAGCCAATCAATCTTTTTGACACAAACATCCCAGCCTGCTTGGTGTGTTTGTGTCTAAAATGGGGTTGACAAATGAGTTTGATTTTCTCACAAATGCATGGTGGCCACCTGGTGGCAACACACAGAGTTGATGCTTTACAGATATTGGTGATGAATGTGCCTGTAAATCTAATAATATACCTACAAATAGTCATATATTTGTAAAAATCCAACTTACAAGTTACAAGATATCTTTTGTGGATACAACATTACATTTGTGAAAATCACCATGAAAAAGCATGACATCTGTGTCAAAATTATTCAACAAGAAAAGAGAATGACAAATACTTTATTAAAATTCACAAGCAGAATTGAGGAATTACAAATGTTTTTTAAGGATTAACACACACACAAATCGTATATTTTTTTTGTAAAGATACAAAAAACATTTGCGAAACGCAAAGAAATATGTGTCAATCATGGAATTTAGTTTGTGAATCAGAGAGAAAGATTGGTAAATCTTGAAGACACTTTTGTAAATCTTGGATACAAACTACTAAATCGCAGAATAATTACAATACATTTGTGAAAATTATCATAAACGAGCATGAAATTTGTGTCAAAATGATTCAACAAGAAAAGAGAATGACAAATACTTTATTAAAATTCACGAGCAGAATTGAGGATTTACGAATGTTTTTTCAGGATTCACACACACACAAATCTAATATTTTTTTGTAAAAATACAAAAAACATTTGCAAAACCCGAAAAGACTTTTGTCAATCATCGTGAGAGATTAGTAAATATTCAAAACACGTGTGTGGACCTCGTCACGTGTGAATTTATTTTAGGCACATAATTCTCTCCATAGATCTGACCCCAAAACTGACCCAGTTAGAAATCCAACAGAGTGTGTTGTGTCCTCCCGGGCCACATGCCTTTGTCCTAGTGATGCCATTGGACGTCCCATCTGTAGGAACAGGGATGTCAGCAGAGGAGCATGTGAGTCTTCTCCTCAGTGACCGAGCGTGGAAACACGCTATGATGGTGTTCACTGTAGCTGATAAAACCACCATGAGACCTGATCTCATTAGATCTCACCCTGAGTTAAGAGACCTCACTGAGAAATGTGAAGGTCGCTTCCATGTTCTTAACATTAGTGACAGAGGAGATGGTAGTCAGGTCACACAGCTGATGGAGAAGATAGATCAGATGGTGAAGAGTAATGGTGGTCACTATGAGACAGAAGAACATGTCTCAGAGGAACTGAAGGAGAAGGAGAGAACTATCAGCAGAAGAGCAGAACAAAGGAGGACAGATGCTCTGAAACCAACTACTGGACGTCCAAAACATACTGGTATGATTTCATTTGCTTTAGAGGACACTCTCTACGTTATTATTATTATTATTACCCATATTATTATTATTTGTGGTGTGATAAATGTGACGTGAGAAACACATCCACACATTCACAACTGAGACACAGATACAAAGAGTCGGATTTGGGCCGAATGTCACATTTTTTACGTCTTGGGTCAATTTAGCTAGTGGACCCCTTTAGCGTCCACTAGAGCTAAATTACAAACATCAAAATCTATTAGACTCAATTATCTTCGCCCACCAAAGATGAGACTTTATTTAAAGGCCATATACTCTTTCTCTCTCCTCCTCCCAAACAAATGAAACACGTGCTGCAGTCAGGCTACCCTTTTTATTTTTCTCCATCATCATCTCCTCCACCTCCTGCTGCATCAGGGAGGATGTTAAATGCCCTGATCATGTAGCTGGTAATATAGTCCTATAGCAGCACCTGAACCAAACGTTTATGGTGTTCTCTGCACTAAACATGTGTGTGGACTGAGGGCCTGGAGCAGAGGATACTTCTCACACCAGAGCCCACTAGGTGGATTAAGCTACGCCCCATAATTATCTACCTATCCACCTACCCCCACCCACCTGAGGGAGAAAAAACACACCACCCCAGGGTGGATTCAAACGCCCACTATCCTGGGGTGAACCCAGGAGAGTATTTATCGTGCCACTGCATGCAACATGTGTTCAAAACGATTTCCTATTTTTGTGACCTCCAACTCCCCCCCCAACCTCCAGGGACCCCCATGTTAAAACCCATTTAGGCCTGACCTAAGGTTTTTGAAAAACCTGAAATATTTATATTTCAGCATCAAATAAAGTTAATTATGGAATACTGTACATACTGTACAGAATCCAATTATGGATTCCCGGCCTGAAAGGGTTAAAGTGCTCATAACCACGCGGCAGGTGCTCTCACTAAGTCCCAGAGAGACTTTTTTCTGTACCCTAAGGTCCCAACTTTGAAAGTACAAGAACAACTGAAAACTGTAAACCCTCCCGTTTTAAAACTCCTCACCTCCCTCCTGCATGCCGGGAAGAGTGGCTTCGAACCGGGGACCTCCACACTGCCCGCTGAGCCATCGGGTCGTTGACCGGGGAGTCAACGACCCCCCTGCTCCCGAACCCCTGAAAAACACAAAGTGAATTTTAAAAAAAAGTTAAATCTGATGCCACACTTACTGTATGTGAGCCACTTAAGTAAAGTCAGGATTTGCCACACATTTTCACCATTATTTACACCCTTTTTACACCATTTACCAAGACCAGTTCAAGATCACAACACAACTTGTTGTGTTAATTGTGAGCTTGCAGATTTGCTATGTTGTGCTATTTGCAGTGTGATGAATTGCGAAATAATAATTATATGTCAAAGGTTTTTAAATGATAAGTGGTCTAATTGGAAGTAAACAATGTTTTCTCTGACAGGACTGACTGACCTCAGGATTGTGTTGTTGGGAAGGTGCTGCTCTGGGAAGAGTTCAGCAGGAAACACCATTCTGGGAGGAAGTGGTTTTAAAGTTAGTCAGGCAGGTCAGAGGTCAGTGCAGTGTGAGGTGAGACAGGGCAGCGTAGCAGGGAGACATGTGACAGTGGTGGACTCACCAGGCTGGTACTACAACCGTCCACTACAGGACACCTCAGAGATGGACAAACTGGAGATCCAGGACAGTGTGTGTCTCTGTCCTCCTGGACCACATGTTGTTCTTCTGCTTGTTCCTCTTCTTAGAGCATTCACCAAAGCACAGAGAGTAGCATTAGAGGAACACATGACCCTTCTGTCACAGAGCGTGTGGAATCATGCTATAGTTCTGTTCACCTGTGGAGACCGTCTGGGAGACAGAAGCATTGAGCAGCACATCGAGGCTGAAGGAGAAGACCTCTGCTGGCTTGTTGACAGCTGTGGGAACAGGTACCATGTCTTCAACAATCAGAAGACAGATGACACTCAGGTCACAGAGCTGCTGCAGAAGATGGAGGAGATGGTGGCAGGAAACAGAGGTGGACACTATGAAGATGGTGGAGATGTTTCAGAGACGTTGTCAGAGAGGAAGAAGATCAGAGAGGAACATGTCCACACATTCATGACCAAGACACAGAGACAAAGAGCTGCTCTGAAAGCTCTGTTTGAAGGTAATGTTTATCTGTGTGTGTGTGTGTGTGTGTGTGTGTGTGTGTGTGTGTGTGTGTGTGTGTGTGTGTGTGTGTGTGTGTGTGTGTGTGCGTGCGTGCACAAAAACACAAAATGTGCTGTCTTGTACCGTCATATGACGCTGTTACTTATACCCATAGTACTGTGTGACATGCCTGTTGTATCATGAAAGCACGTCAGAATTTTGCAGGTGCTCTAATGCACCTACGGTATAATATTTGTGTCCTTTTAGGCATATCCTTTGTGTGAACATAAATAAGTGGTTAAAATATGTGTGTGTGCGTGCGTGCGTGCGTGCATGCGTGTGCATGTGCATCTATCTGCATGTATATAGAAATAGAACAGATGATGCATGAATAAACAGACAAAAAACATAATTTACACAATTACAATTATCTATGAAGGTATCAATGAAATCTATGAACTAACTGTGTGTGTGTGTGTGTGTGTGTGTGTGTGTGTGTGTGTGTGTGTGTGTGTGTGTGTGTGTGTGTGTGTGTGTGTGTGTGTGTGTGCGCGCGCGCGTGCGCGCGCGTGCGTGTGTGTGTGTCAGGAGAACATCAGAGTCTACCAGATGTGAAGGTGATGCTGGTTGGTGGAGAACAGGGTCAGAGGAGCAGAGCTGGAAATCTC
Organism: Benthosema pterotum; assembly: GCA_039105355.1. Lineage (NCBI taxonomy): Eukaryota > Metazoa > Chordata > Actinopteri > Myctophiformes > Myctophidae > Benthosema > Benthosema pterotum. Next base: position 36,941,861 of record CM076986.1, read on the forward strand.
ATACTGCAGAAGACTGTGTTTAAACGAACTCCACTCAAGGTGAGTAATATTACATGAATGTGACGTTATAATTATAATGAATGACTTCACTCAATGTAAACAAACAGTAGAGATCAAATATATTTTCTGAAGATAATATAATAATAATAATAATTATGTAACTGTATATACCAAAGGGTAAACCTGTAGAGAGCTGAGCAGTCCTGCCCCTTTCATGCCATTGCCTCGGCACATAAGTAAATTCTCTGTTCATTTTCTTCAGACTTTTCAAAAATAATTTAAAGATAATACGACTTATAGATAAGATGATTATGTCATGGACGAAGACAACTCAGGTCACATTATTTTCATGTAGGAAAAACAAAACAAAAAGTGTTGTATCTTGTTGTTTTTTTATTCTTATGATTGTTCAGCAGCATAATTGTCTATATATATTAAGGGAAAACAGTCTATGAGGAAAATGAATGGGGATTTCACTTCTGGTCCACGGGCGATATCATGGAAGGGGAGAGGGGACTGCACAGCTCAATATGCTGTCATAATGTCCATTGTCCATGTCCATGTCCATTGATCATGTGATCAGTATCTCAGTGATAAAGATAAGTGTGCCATTTTAAATTAATGCATTGGCTACTGCAAAATAGCACATGTACAAGCTCAACATTTATCTTCAAAATGTGAAAACTACTAATTTAGAAGGTATCTGTAGAATCAGCATTACTGCGCATATACTGTGGAGAAGATAGATTGTTAAATTGCCAGTTTTCAGATTCTGATTCAGACAACAGAGACTAACATACAGTAAACCTCATATTCCAGGAGTTTAAAACCCAGACTAAACTGACAGAATGTGTCAGACAACAGAGACGAGTTGCTGGAAGAACAGTGAGTGTGGTGAACTGTCCAGACTGGTCCACTACACCTCCATCACAGAAGACCAAAGACGTCCTTCTACACGGTGTGACTCTGTGTTCTCCTGGACTCCACGCTGTCCTGGTGAATGTTCCTGTCTGGTCCAGTTTCTGTGAAGCTGACAGGAGATCAGTGGAGGAACACATGGAGCTGCTGGGGGACAGAGTCTGGAGACGTGCTCTGGTTCTGTTCACATGGGGATACTGGCTGGGAGGGAGACGTGTTGAGGAGTACATCGAGTCTGAAGGAGAACCTCTGAGGAGGATCCTGGAGAAATGTGGCTACAGGTACCATGTTCTACACGGTAACAAGTGGGACATTTCAGAAGTCAGAGAGCTGATGGAGAAAATAGAAGGCATGGTGATGAGGGACAGAGGACACTTTGGACCTCTAAGACAGATGACCCTGATTGAACGACTGAGAGGACAGAAAACCTTAACAGAAAAACAATGGAAGAAGAGAGAGCAGGAGATGAGAGAGAGGATGTTGAAGGCTGTGATGACGGAGCCAGAAGAACCAACCCTCCCTGTCAGGAGAAGGAACAGCAGGATACCACCTCCAAGTAGTGAGTATCAATACCCTTCAGTCTGCAGCATATTGCCATTGATGTATGTGCATGTGCATGTGTATGTGTGTTTGCATGCACATGCACGCCTATATTTGCGTGCATGTGTGGGCACATGTGTTTGCATGCACATGCACACATAGATTTGCATGCATGCATGCATTGTGTGTGTGTGTGTGTGTGTGTGTGTGTGTGTTTGTGTGTGTGTGTGTGTGTGTGTGTGTGTGTGTGTGTGTGTGTGTGTGTGTGTGTGTGTGTGTGTGTGTGTGTGTGTGTGTGTGTGTGTGTGTGTGTTTGTGCGCGTGCATGCATCTGTGTGTGTTTATTGTCATATATAAATTAGGGCTAGGACGATATAGGTGGCGATATTAGGCCTTCGATAATGAATATATCACAATATTTGATATATTGCAATATTTGCCCTATATCAATATATTGCATGAATTTCATCAACGATATATCATGATACTGTAATTGCAGCTGAAAAACAAAAACAAAAAACAATAAATGAATGAATAAAAACTAAAAGGCAAAAATCAGAACTTACTATATGCATATCCTCAATTATTAATTTTAGCTTTTGTTTGTCTCATAACAGGGTTTTTGTTTTGTTTTTTATTTTGAGTTTGTTTTTTGGGAATGAAGCAGCTATAGAAGTCATTTAACATTTTTCCTCCCGGACCCATTTTTCCTCCTGGAATTATCCCTGTTGAGGATGCTCTGCAACAGGTTTTTCCTCACGATATTTGCTGAGTAATATAGGATATATTGCGGGAGGATGTATACGATATTGTCGCGATAACGATATTTCAGCACAACCCCAATATGAATGTCTTTCTGTGTGTTGTCTTGTGTCCCAGTGAGTGGAGGAACTCGCTCTTCAGGATATGACACCACCAGTGAAGCTCCAACCCTCACTGATGCTGATGTAAGTGTGACAGAGGAAGATGTTTCAGAGATGAAACTTTAGTCTGACATTAATCACACATTTTAATTCTCATTTACTTAATTTATGTTTCATTGTATTTCCAGTCTGTGGTGATGGGACTAGAAGAACCATCTCTGCCAGCTGTCAGAAGAAGGAGAAGCATGCAGTATCCTCCAAGCAGTGAGTATCTATTATGTTTACATCATGATGTCATCACTGACAGCTGGAAACCTTGTAAGTACAATAATGTTACTTTTCAGGAAACAGAAAGAATATACCTGTTGAATAGATCCAAAAGACTTGAAAAGCACATTGCAATGTGACATTACTGCCGTTAGAGGTCACTATCGCCTTGGTCACTAAGATATTAACTGGTATAGGAAAATAACACATTGTGTTGCTAAAATATGGGAATTAATTAGCACTGTATTGTATGTTGTCTTGTGTTCCAGTGAGTGGAGGAACTCACTCTTCAGGATTTGACACCATGAGTGACATTTCAAGTCAGACAGAGACTAATGTAAGTTGTAGAGATGAACATGTTTCATAAACTAAAACTTTGTTGACAAATAACTGATGCAAACTGATATATTTGCATTACTGGTTTAAAGAAGAATCAGATTTAAGTACAGATGATTGATCTGATATCGGTTTGATATTTGCACCTTTTCATATTCCAATGTTCCCTCTCTTTCCTGTTGATATTGTGACAAGGAGAGACGACAGAAGTCTCTGTTTGAGAGACTGACAGGAGTTAAAACTCTAACAGCAGAAGAATGGAAGAAGAGAGAGGAGGAGGTGATCGACACCATGTTGACGTTTGTGATGACGGAACCACAAGAACCAAGTAGTGAGTCTTACTGTTGTCCTCTTATGTGGACATACAATCTACATCATTTATTAAAATGATGTTTGTGCATTTTGTATAATAGCAAAATTGGATGTATTTTTGAAGAATGATTAGTAGGCTGTTCAAAGGCGATGGACATTTAGGGTGACCAGAGTACCTCAGTTCCAAGACTTTTCAGGAATCCCACAAATAGAGAACTGTCCCTCACTGTGTCCGTCACTAACCCTAACCCTTAATTAAAAGTTAGTCCTCTAATAGTAGTTTCTCACAAACAACCCAACCCACAAGACAATAACAAGACATTAGGAAGGGTACACTATCAACCACACAAAAATCATACAAAAACAGTAAACGGCCACAGTATTGCAATGAATTGCATAAGTTAGTCACTCGAAAACATTTATACAAATAAGAAGTTACTGTAACTTGATATTGTTTTCTTACTGTTCAAAGCTGTTTATAATAGACTAACATGAGACAAATCCAATAGGCTACATTAGGCCTATCAGTAAGTCAACCATACCACCAAAAAGGAGCAGTTATTTAAAACAAAATGTGAGGGTTTGTTTTTATTCTAATTGTAATGCGTGTTGTCTTACTGTCTTACAGTGAGTGGTGACACACCTTCTGCCAAGGTCTCTGATTGGCTGAACAGACATCCTGGACCAACAGCGCCCTCTTCAGGAGATGACACCATGAGCATGGCTCCCAGCCAGGCAGACACTGAAAGACACTGAAATGCTGTGAACAGAACTAGCAAAGGTTTATTTTTCCTGGTCAAAAGAGTTGAATCGAGTTTTAATGATAAAAAAAAACACTCAAATGTAAAAGGTTATCAGGTTGACTGGACACAATGGACCTGGCCATCACCATTGAAATAAATGTACAGATGTCCATTTGTATTAATATGAACATATTTATACATTGGTTGGCATTTAAATCAGTTTAGGTTCATGTATATTTGTTTTGATTCGTGTGTTGTATGTAAATGCATTTTATCATGTACAGTATATTTCTATAAGGGCCTATAGTAAAATATTCAAGTTTAAGTGCAGAGGGAAATTAAACTAAACTAAGGCCTGACCGATATATCGTCCAGCATCAGGTTGATATTTCCTTATTTCAGTTATATTGACATGTCTATATCTCTTTTTAATCTCTACATTTACAGCCATGTGAGCTGTCATTGAAGAGAACATGGTTGTACTTTAACGTTATTGGTGTTAAGGCTCAGGTTTATCATGCCATGTTTTATGTTGTCTGTAACATTCATCCTGCATATTGATGTACACTGTTCTGTTTCATCAATCATGGGATAAATAACTACTTCATGGAAGAGACAATGCTGGACATTATTTTGTTCTCTTTTACAAAAATATCTTTACCATCTATACCCATGATTAATAGACACACACATATTTGTGCAGTTATACATTGTAAACATTAAAGTGTGTTTTATTATTCATTGTAAATGTGTCTGTTTTTTATCAGGGAACGTTATTACACTTCTGGTATAAAATTGGACACAAACAAGTCAAGAGGTCAGATTATGTTTAGATGTACATTCAACCCCATTCACTTTTAAACATGTTTTACTGCTACATTAACACCATAGTCTAATTAATTATTAATGTAAATGACCTTAAGGGACTTCTACTGTTTGTTATTGTGTTTACAGTTGGGAGTGTTGAGTGTGTTTGCTAGATGAGTAGCTTTGACAGCACTGTATGGTTTGGACTAACTATGAGGACATTTGAACACTGATGCCTGTCAGTCACATTGAGGGACAGAGTCTCAGCTTTTGGGATGCCTAAAAAATCAAAGGAAAAACATTACCAGAAAACTAACATTACCAGAAAACTAACATTACCAGAAAACTAACATTACCAGAAAACTAACATTACGAGGTGCATGAAGGACCTGAGGAGTACAGTGTCAAAAGCTGGTGGTGCATTCATCAGACTGAGAAACAGTTGGACAGATATACAGGATACTTTTATTATCACAGCTGGGAAATCAGTCGCCCAGAGGCAGCACAGCAGTTAAAGGGACAATTCACCCTTTTTACAAAAACGTATATATGTTAATGACATTTAGAAGATTTAGAAACACTTTCCTGAGGGTCTTTGTGAGGTTGCCCGGTTGGCAGGAGGCTCCAAAAACAGTTGAAGATGTCTTGCAAGTTGCACCAGGCTACGCCCTGTACAGGCCCTAGCAACACACACAAGGTATACACAGCTTGGCTGTTAGACAAAACTGAAGAGCCCCCACAGCAGTCTCCCTTATATAAGGTGGATCCCACCACTGTGAGGGTTCACAATTAAGTCAAAAGCAGTTGAACTACAAGCTCACTTTACTCAAATACAAGCAATATAAATCAACAGTAATAGACATTAGTTGCCTGACCAACATCTGTATGATCTACATAACTTTATATTGTATAGTAATCAGATTTTAATCATCATTTAGGTTTGTAAACCACCCTCCTCCTCCCCACAGCACTTGGCACCTTCCACAAGTACTTCAGCCAATGGCTGCCTCTGCTCTGGTTTGGCAGTGAGGCTGCAACTACATTACCAATTGCACATTCACGTGTCTCGGACCGGGGTGTGACGTCACGTCCTCCTTTTTTGAATGGGTTTCAATGGGCACTTCCTGCTACTTCCTGTCTGAATTTCGGACGGTGGCGAGGCAACAGGAAAGACCGGCCCACGGCCGAAATTCAGACAGGAAGTAGCAGGAAGTGCCCATTGAAACCCATTCAAAAAAGGAGGACGTGACATCACACCCCGGTCCGAGACGGGAATGTGCAATCCAATAGTCTGGATGGGGTCTGAGCTGAGCAGAGACAAAGGTGACAAACAAATGATCAAACAATAAAATGTTTTCTCTGAAATTACTGTTGTATTATTTTGAATTAGCTTCATTATAATGAACCAATGCATTGACAGATCTTATATCATGAATATAATCATTCCGAATAATCAATCATTCCGAATAATAATGAATTAATGCAACCACCAGCCAACTATGGCTGTGAATGACTGTGATGAAGAGCAGCTGGTACAGGATGTGACACAGCACCGACAAGAGTTTGAGTGCATAATAATTCATAATAATTTATAATAAGAATAACTATAAGAATACTAAGAATGAACTAATATGGAAAGGGCTGAACAGACACACTGTTCTGGTTGGACCATATTGTAAAAGACGTATGTACTTTTATGTCCAGAGAGTCATTTAGATTAGAAGGTTAATGATTAACTTTATACTGCTGGACTTACAGGAACTGTCTGGAGGTCTGAAGTTTAGTCAGGACTTGTAACTTCAACCACACCTTGTTGGCAGGTAAGAATTCTGATTTAACTGCAACAGTACAAATATGATTATAAGGAGATTACCTCAACTCACATGTGGAAAAGTGTTTCTCTTACACAAATCCAGTAACGTCTTCATTTTGTTGTACAATGTTTGTTTTCAATACTGTAGCAAATGACAGGAAGCTTTTTAGAGTTATTTTCCGTCAGCGGGAGGAGGGAAAGTTATTATTTATTACAGTATTATTTTCTGAGGTTGTCATAATATTCTTGTAATTATTTCTGAAGTTGTTTTGTAAGCATCATGAGTGAGTTTTGTAAACATTACTTGTATTTATAATAATATCTCCATTTGGCTCTAGTCTGTCAGATGCTTTTCCAGGTCTGAAGCTGATTATGTTTGTCATTGTAGCTGTTTTACATTAATATCAGGATATACAGATGGATAAAGGAAGTGGCAAAGTGAAGTTAGGACTGTCTGTGTGGATGTATGAGCTGTCAATCAGACAGGACATATGGGCTGTCAATCAGACAGGACATTTATATATGAGCTGTCAATCAGACCGGACATATGGGCTGTCAATCAGACAGGACATTTATATATGAGCTGTCAATCAGACAGGACATTTCTGTGTGGATGTATGGGCTGTCATGGCAAAGGTTGTTAATAGGCAGTTTAGGCAATGACTCTTTTCACTACGGCTCCATTTGTGAAAGTACCGGTGCTATGACACAATTGCTGTAGCTGTCAATCGTGAGTGACAGGTTACCATGGTGGCGCTGTACAGTGTGCCAAACAGACGTTGTAGACACTACCTTAAAGTGTACGTTCTGCCATAGGAACGGCTGCAGGTTTATCTATTGAACACAGATCGACTTCCTGTTGCCGTACTGGACGACGTTGCTGTAGTATGATTAAAGTCGCTAGTATAGGAAGAAACTTCACTGGTAGTAAGTAGACATGGTTTACTCCAACCACCAGCACCAACAGAGGTTACATGACGTCCCTGACCAAGAGTCTTACAACAGATAAAAACTATTAAGCCATAGAACACACGTTTTATTTGACTCATATGTATCTCATATTAATCTCATATGACTATAGAGCCTTTGTCATACTGCAAGTCTTTTCAGGACTTTATCCTAGTTTGTTGCTTGGATAAAGAATGTTAATAACAAAGTTCAATTTCTCCTCATTTGTCTGGAAATGAGTATCTGCTTTAATGTGTACATCCACTTCACACAGTTACAGGAAGTGAAGCAAAGTTGGCCACTCTTGCTATTGGCCTCTTGGGTCAAGACCAGAGAGGATTGTTGAGATCAAACCAGATCTAGTGGCTGCAGCGGTCCCCATTCCTCTAAGCCCAAATCATTTCAGGTTAGGTCAGGTTACTTATTTAGTGGATGAGGATTATAACCAAAGTGGGACGCACCAACACTTTTTTATACTATTTTTATTTTATTCTACTTTAACTGCAACTGTTTGTCTGATTCTAGTGACCTTTTAACCTCTGTCACCACTGAGAGAGTGTTGCTTAGTGATTTTTAACTTGCATCCTAATTAACATGGATTTGGCAGATCTCTATGTAAAAGTATTTTCTGCTAGAAATTAATTTTCTGATTATCAAAATGTTTACAAAATAGCTGATTTACAAGCTCAAGATTGGCTATCTTTCATTGTGTAAAATGGAATAAAAAGTGGTATAAATGTCCAATATTTTGCAGTGGACTACCTTGAACATCTTCAATGACCCCTTGAGGTCCCCAGACCTCATTTTACACATCTCGTAGAACGTGCTTTTTTTCCTTTTTCTTTTCAAATTGCATTTAAGACCAAAAAGACACTCTAAGAGTGCTCCACAGTTTGTTTAGATTTTGTTCTCACCTTTGAATAAATTAGAGCTAAGTGAACATTGAGGCATCCCAAAATGTTCTTAAAAACTTCTTAAATGAGGCTAAGAACATTTTTTTCTCTTCTTAAGACCTGGTTGACACATGAGGCCCAATGTACTGACCTCATTGACCTCATCTCATTGTGATTGCTATCATAGCTGTCACAGGGATAAATTATATCAGAGTCCCAGATCAACTTTATTGATCATGAATCCCTTCAGTCCAGAGAAGTTCTGTTGATGTTTAATCTGGTTTTATTCACCTGTTGGACATTATCCTGATCTGACCTGGTTTGACATGTTTATTATTTTATTTAGTGGACTCTGTCTTCTGGCTGCATGCTTTTATTATGGCCAGAATGGAATCCTTAAAGGGACATTTCACCACTGGAACAAACTGCAATCACTCAATATTAATAGTATTAGTAGTAGATAACAGTAGCACAATGTGAGTCCAGGAAGGAAGTAAGAACACATTTTCACTATAATGTTGGTCATGAACATGAGCATTACAACTAAAATATCTCGAAACACATATTACACACCCAGGACCGTGTTTATTGTGTCCTAAATGTTATTAAAATAAGATCTGGTTGCTAAAAGAGGTGAAATGTTCCTTTAACACATGGTGAAGTAGAAGTTGCTGTTGACCTTTTGACCTGCAGTCTAGTGTCCAATCACATCCTAGTAACCACAGTGATGGGGGTGCAAAATTTATGAGCTCTGGACCAAAGGAGAAATGTGTAAATATCAGATCTACAAGTCCACAATGTGCCACAATTGTGCATGTGCGTGTGTGTGTGTGCACAATGATTTAATATAATAATGTTCATGGTTTATATAGTTATTTTATGAACTAATCAAATGGTTGGTTCATTCCTGCTGGACAGTGAACTGAACATGTTGATGAAGTTGTACATCTGAGCTTTGAATTGTAGACCCTAATACTGTTACAGGATAATTAATGTGTTGATTATGAACACATGTGATACATGTTATGAATATTATAATCAGTTTAGTGTAGTTTCCATGTACACCCCAGGCCCGGTAAAACATTAAATACACAGATAATACTTTCACTGTCATCTCCTTCCATGATGATCAAGAAACTCACAATGTTTATCAGCAGCAATGTGCAGATTATTATTATTAAACCTGATAGCAGGTGGAATTAATGTTTTACCAGACCTGGGCTGTGGAAACTAAACTGATTATAGGCCTAAAGATTGAAGTTTTAATCTAAATGTAAACTCTTTGACATATTGTCAACTTCTATTAAACATGATCATTGTGATTGGTGGGATTATTCACAGGAGAAAATGACTAGCGCGCGCGCACACACACACACACACACACACACACACACACACACACACACACACACACACACACACACACACACACACACACACACACACACACACACACACACACACACACACACACACACACACACACACACACAATTATAACTCACTGTGTGTTAATGTTTTCCAGGTCAACCAACAGCTGTAGACAGGATGGACAGTGGAACCTCAGCTTCCATCACAGGTGAGATATTAACCTGTTTAAACTGGGAATGAATCCATTTTAGATAGACATAGCAATGTAGAGTTACTGAAGGTTATAAGGGTTAGAGAAAATCCTTATAGGGTTTATATCAGTGGTTCTAGCACAATATTTTAAAATGTTTAATATATTATGACAAATCCTCCCTGGTACATAATAAAAGTTTTAGAACTATTGTAATTGTGTCTTAATGGATTAAAATAGATGAAACATACAAAGTGATACTGGTTTAGTCACATCTGTGATCTTAATGAATAAATACTATGTTTATTTTTTCCAACCAGGGAAGAACAGCGAGTTGTCAGAACTGAACATTGTTCTGATCGGGGGGAGACGCAGTCCAAAGAGTTCAGTAGGAAACATCATCCTGGGCAGAGATGGTTTTAAAACAAACAGAAGAACAACTAAGAGTGTGATGAGACAAGAGTTAGTGTCAGGGAGACAGGTCAGTGTGGTCGACACTCCAGGATGGGTGTCTTCTTATCCCCTAGATCTGACCCCAAAACTGACCCAGTTAGAAATCCAACAGAGTGTGTATCTGTGTCCTCCAGGACCACATGCCTTTGTCCTAGTGATGCCATTGGACGTCCCATATGTAGGAACAAGGATGTCAGCAGAGGAGCATGTGAGTCTTCTCCTCAGTGACCGAGCGTGGAAACACGCTATGATGGTGTTCACTGTAGCTGATAAAACCACCATGACACCTGATCTCATTAGATCTGACTATGAGTTAAGATACCTCACTGAGAAATGTGAAGGTCGCTTCCATGTTCTTAACATTAGTGACAGAGGAGATGGTAGTCAGGTCACACAGCTGATGGAGAAGATAGATCAGATGGTGAAGAGTAATGGTGGTCACTATGAGACAGAAGAACATGTCTCAGAGGAACTGAAGGAGAAGGAGAGAACTATCAGCAGAAGAGCAGAACAAAGGAGGACAGACGCTCTGAAACCAACTACTGGACTTTCAAAACATACTGGTATGATTTGATTTACTTTAGAGGACACACTCTAGGACTAGGTAGTAATGTACAATTATTATTACCCGTATTATTATTATTACCCTTATTACATTTGTGGTGTGATGAATGTGACGTGAGAAACACATCCACACATTCACAACTGAGACACAGATACAAAGAGTAGGATTTGGAGCGAATGTCACATTTTTTCCGTTCTTGGGTCCAATTTAGCTAGTGGGCCTCTTTAGCGTCCACTATAGCTAAATTACAAACATCATTATACGCATTTATCTCCGTCCACAACGATGAGACTTTGTTTGTTTGATTTGTTTGAAAATAAAGGCCATATACTCTTTCTCTCTCCCTCCCAAACAAATGAAACACACGCTGCAGGCTACTTTTTTACATCATCATCTCCTCCACCTCCTGCAGCATCAGGGGGGATGTTAAATGTTAAATGTGTTGATCATGTTGCTGGTACTGTAGTCCTACAGCAGCACCTGAACCAAACGTTTATGGTGTTCTCTGCACTAAACATGTGTGCTGTTGTGTGGACTGAGAGCCTGGAGCAGAGGATACTTCTCACTCCAGAGCACCCACTAGGTGGATTAAGCCACACCCCATAATTATCTACCTATCCATCTACCCCCACCCACCTGGGGGAGAAAAAACACACCACCCCAGGGTGGATTCGAACGCCCACTATCCTGGGGTGAACCCAGGAGAGTATTTATGGTGCCACTGCATGCAACATGTGTTCAAAACGATTTCCTATTTTTGTGACCTCCAACTTTCCCACCAACCTCCAGGGACCCCCACGTTAAAGTGCTCATAACCACACGGCAGGTGCTCTCACAAAGTCCCAGAGAGACTTTTTTCTGTACCCTAAGGTCCCAACTTCAAAAGTACAAGAACAACTGAAAACCCTCCCGTTTTAAAACTCCTCACCTCCCTCCTGCATGCCGGGAAGAGTGGCTTCGAACCGGGGACCTCCACACTGCCCGCTGAGCCATCGGGTCGTTGACCCCCCCCTGCTCCCGAACCCCTGAAAAACACAAAGCAAAATTTTAAAAAAGTTAAATCTGATGCCACACTTACGTGAGCCACTTTTTCTCCACATTCAGGATTTGATCTCATATTCAAGAGATCACTGTCGTCAGGATTTGCCACACATTTTCACCATTATTTACACCCTTTACACACCATTTACAAAAAACAGTTCAAGATCACAGCACAACTTGTTGTGTTAATTGTGAGCTTGCAGATCTGCTATTTTGTGCTATTTGCAGTGTGATGAATTGTGAAGTAATAATTATATGTCTCAGGTTTTTAAATGATAAGCTGTCTAATCGGAAGTAAGTAATGTTTTCTCTGACAGGACTGACTGACCTCAGGATTGTGTTGTTGGGAACGTACAACTCTGGGAAGAGTTCAGCAGGAAACACCATTCTGGGAGGAAGTGGTTTTAAAGTTAGTCAGGTAGGTCAGAGGTCAGCGCAGTGTGAGGTGAGACAGGGCAGCGTAGCAGGGAGACATGTGACAGTGGTGGACTCACCAGGCTGGTTCTACAACCGTCCACTACAGGACACCTCAGAGATGGACAAACTGGAGATCCAGGACAGTGTGTGTCTCTGTCCTCCTGGACCACATGTTGTTCTTCTGGTCGTTCCTCTTCATAGAGCATTCACCAAAGCACAGAGAGTAGCAGTAGAGGAACACATGACCCTTCTGTCACAGAGCCATGCTATAGCTCTGTTCACCTATGGAGACCTTCTGGGAGACAGAAGCATTGAGCAGCACATCGAGGCTGAAGGAGAAGACCTCCGCTGGCTTGTTGACACCTGTGGGAACAGGTACCATGTCTTCAACAATCAGAAGACAGATGACACTCAGGTCACAGAGCTGCTGCAGAAGATGGAGGAGATGGTGGCAGGAAACAGAGGTGGACACTATGAAGATGGTGGAGATGTTTCAGAGACGTTGTCAGAGAGGAAGAAGATCAGAGAGGAACATGTCCACACATTCATGACCAAGACACAGAGACAAAGAGCTGCTCTGAAAGCTCTGTTTGAAGGTAATGTTTATCAGTGTGTGTGTGTGTGTGTGTGTGTGTGTGTGTGTGTGTGTGTGTGTGTGTGTGTGTGTGTGTGTGTGCGTGCACACGTGCAAGTGTGTGCAAGTGTGTGTCTGTGCACGTTCACACATGCATCCCAATACTAATAGAATGTGTAAATAAACAAAAACATTATTTTACGCAGCATTGGTGTCCCGTCACACATCATCGTATCAATTCACATTTGACTGTGTGTGTGTGTGTGTGTGGGGTGTGTGTGTGTGTGTGTGTGTGTGTGTGTGTGTGTGTGTGTGTGTGTGTGTGTACAACACAAAAAACAAAATGTGCTGTCTTGTACCGTCATATATGACAGAGATGCTGTTACTTATACCCATAGTACTGTGTGACATGCCTGTTGTATCATGAAAGCACGTCATCATTTTGCAGATGCTCTAATGCACCTACGGTATAATATTTGTGTCCTTTTATGCATATCCTTTGTGTGGACATAAATAAGTGGTTAAAATATGTGTGCGTGTATGCATGCGTGTGCATGCGCATGCATGTGAGTGTGTGTGCGTGTGTGTGTGTGTGTGTGTGTGTGTGTGTGTGTGTGTGTCAGGAGAACATCAGAGTCTACCAGATGTGAAGGTGATGCTGGTTGGTGGAGAACAGGATCAGAGGAGCAGAGCTGGAAATCTCATACTGCAGAAGTCTGGTGTGTTTAAACAAACTCCACTCAAGGCGAGTAATATTATATGAATGTTAGGTTATAATTATAATGAATAACTTCACTCAATGTAAACAAACAGTAGAGATCAAATATGTTTTCTGAAGATAATATAATAATAATTATGTAACTGTATATACCAAAGGGTAAACCTGTAGAGAGCTGAGCAGTCCTGACCCTTTCATGCCATTGCCTCGGCACATAAGTAAATTCTCTCTTCATTTTCTTCAGACTTTTCAAAAATAATTTAAAGATAATACGACTTATAGATAAGATGATTATGTCATGGATGAAGACAACTCGGGTCATATTGTTTCCATCTAAGAAAAACAAAACAAAAAGTCTTGTAACCTGCCGTTTTGTTATTCTTACTAATAATTTTGATTGTTCAGCAGCATAATTGTCTATATATATTCAAAAAGTCTATGAGGAAAATGAATGGGGATTTCACTTCTGGTCCACGGGCGACATCATGAAAGGGGGGAGGGGACTGCACAGCTCAATATGCTGTCATAATGTCCATTGATCATGTGATCAGTATCTCAGTGATAAAGATAAGTGTGTCATTTTAAATTAATGCATTGGGTCCTGCAAAATAGCACATGTACAAGCTCAGCATGTTTTATGTTCAAAATGTGAAAACTACTAATTTAGAAGGCATGTGTAGAATCAGCATCATATCTTAATGATTTAATAAACTCTGAGCATATGATGTGAAGATAGATTGTTAAATTGTCAGTTTTGAGTTTCTGTTTCAGACATCAGAGACTAACATACAGTAAACTTCATATTCCAGGAGTTTAAAACCCAGACTAAACTGACAGAATGTGTCAGACAACAGAGACGAGTTGCTGGAAGAACAGTGAGTGTGGTGAACTGTCCAGACTGGTCCACTACACCTCCATCACAGAAGACCAAAGACGTCCTTCTACATGGTGTGACTCTGTGTTCTCCTGGACTCCACGCTGTCCTGGTGAATGTTCCTGTCTGGTCCAGTTTCTGTGAAGCTGACAGGAGATCAGTGGAGGAACACATGGAGCTGCTGGGGGACAGAGTCTGGAGACGTGCTCTGGTTCTGTTCACATGGGGATACTGGCTGGGAGGGAGACGTGTTGAGGAGTACATCGAGTCTGAAGGAGAACCTCTGAGGAGGATCCTGGAGAAATGTGGCTACAGGTACCATGTTCTAAACTCCAACGACTGGGGCATTTCACAGTCACAAGTCCCAGAGCTGATGGAGAAAATAGAAGACATGGTGATGAGGGACAGAGGACACTTTGGACAGAGGACACTCATTAAAAGACTGAGAGGAAGAACAGAAGAACAATGGAAGAAGAGAGAGCAGGAGATCATAGAGAGGATGTTGAAGTTTGTGGCAACGGATCCAGAGCCAGAAGAACCATCCCTGCCAGATGTCAGGATAAAGAACAGCATGGACCTAGAGGATGCACAGAGCATGGGGAAACCTCCAAGTAGTGAGTAATATTCTGTCTGCAGTATATTGTATGGCTGTGCTTAATTGCGTGTGTGTGTGTGTGTGTGTGTGTGTGTGTGTGTGTGTGTGTGTGTGTGTGTGTGTGTGTGTGTGTGTGTGTGTGTGTGTGCGTGTGCGTGTGTGTGTGTGTGCATCAGTTGTAAATGTGTTTCTGTGTGTTTCTTGTGTTCCAGTGAGTGGAGGAACTCGCTCTTCAGGATATGACACCACCAGTGAAGCTCCAACCCTCACTGATGCTGATGTAAGTGTGACAGAGGAAGATGTTTCAGAGATGAAACTTTAGTCTGACATTAATCACACATTTTAATTCTCATTTCTTTACTTTATGTTTCATTGTATTTCCAGTCTGTGGTGACAGGACTAGAAGAATCATCCCTGCCAGCTGTCAGGAGAAGGCACAGCAATCAGTGGAATCCTCCAAGTAGTGAGTATCAATATCCTGTTTACATCATGATGTCATCACTCTCAGCTGGAAACCTTCCATGCCCAATAGAGCTGAGCAGTCCCGCCCCCCTCGTGACGTCGCCCTTGTTCCAGAAAAGGATTCCTCATTCATATTTCTCAAAGACTTTTAGGGAATGATTCATATAAGAAACGATTACGCCATGGACAAAGCCAACTCGGGTCGTGACATTACATTTATAGTCATGATTTGTCACAACCCGACTTGGTTTTGTCCATGGCGCAATAGTCTTTATTTATTAGTCATTTCTGAAAAGTTTAGAGGAAAATGATCGTGGATTCCATTTCTGGAATACAGGGGTGGGACTGCACAGCTCTATAATGTTACTTTTCAGGAAATGTAAAGAATATTCCTGTTTCAATGGATCCTCAATAGATCCAATAGACTTGAACAGAGCACTGCAGTGTGGTTTACTGTAGCAGAAGAATGTCACATCTAGTCACAATATGCAAACTCTGTGTTACAAAAACATTGTTAACACTATACCAGGACATACCATGTATTGGATCATGTTGTCTTGTGTTCCAGTGATTTTATTTTTATTGTCATAGTCATTGTGTTGTCTTGTATTCCAGTGAGTGGAGGAACTCACTCTTCAGGATTTGACACCATGAGTGTGATTTCAAGTCAGACAGAGACTGATGTAAGTGTAAGAGATTAATATGTTTTAAATATTAATTTAAAACCTTGTTCAAGAATAGATTTATCTTCATACAACGTATAAAAGACTAATATTTTAATAGATATACAGTAGAGATGGCCGATATTGACTTTTTTGCCGATATCCGATATCCCGATATTATCCAACTACTAATTCCCGATACCGATATCAACCGATACCGATATATGCGGCCTCCAGTGGTGGAAAAATAACAGAAACTATTACTATACAAATATTTAATATAAATAAACATTTAGTATAAATACGAATTCATGTTATAGCCTAGAAATACTCCATACAACTATAAATTCAACATGTAGCTTACTTCAGTAAAGAACAAAAGTAATGGTATAAACATGACCGTAGTGCTGAGTCTACATCTCTGTAAATAGTCATAATTTCCAGTTTGTAAATACCGATACCGATATTTTCCGATATGAAATTTGAAAGGGGTTGAAAGGGGTTAGGGTTAGGGCTTTTATCGGCCGATAATATCGGAGGGCCGATAATATCTGCCATCTCTAATATACAGTTGATTAATATACCACCTATATTTTGAAATGATATTCGCGCTTTTTTATATATTCCAATGTTCCCTCTCTTTCCTGTTGATATTGTGACAAGGAGAGACGACAGAAGACTCTGTTTGAGAGACTGACAGGAGTTAAAACTCTAACAGCAGAAGAATGGAAGAAGAGAGAGGAGGAGGTGATCGACGCCATGTTGACGTTGGTGATGACGGAGTCACAAGAACCAAGTAGTGAGTCTTACTGTTGTTCTCTTATGTGAACATACATGTGTTTTCATGCAATGCATTTTGTATTTTCATTAAAGAATGATTAGTAGTCTGCTCTGAGGAGACTAACATTTAGGGTGACCAGATTGCGTTCCTAATTTCTAAAGCTTTTCAGGCGTCTGACATATTGAGACCCTGTCCCACATTGTAACTGACAGCCATCAGTGTTCAAGTACCCTAGTTAAAAGATAGTCCTCTAATAGTTGGTTTTCTGTTTTAAAGCTCTGTAAAACTAGCATGAACTGTATCACCTAGATCAGGGGTTTTCAACCTTTTTGACTCCAGGGACCACCATTTATTCAGCATTTGAGCCACGGACCACCATTTGATTACATTTTCACACCAAAGACCTAAAATTAAAGAATTATTTTGGTTTTGTCCACAATTCCAGGCTGGGTTTTGCCAACAAAACAGTGTAAACTTCTTAATTAAGTGGTGCTAATTCAGATGATGAATATTTTAACTCTTGAGAGTGTAAAAATGAAACCAAATGGACCCACAAGGGTCCATTTGGTTTCATTTTTACATTCTCAAGAGTTACACCTGGTTAACTAACTTTCCATCATTTAGCCTGGGGACCACCTGGAACTTTCTCAGGGACCACTGGTGGTCCCCGGACCACCTGTTGAAAACCCCTGACCTAGACTACAGTAGGCCTAGCAGTAATTCACCCAATATTAGCATAGAATGTGAGGGCTTGTGTTTTTATTCTAATTGTAATGTGTGTTGTCTTGTGTTGCAGTGAGTGTTTTTATTCTAATTGTGTTAACACACATTACAATTAGAATAAAAACACTCACTGCAACACAAGACAACACAATTGTGTTTTCTTGTATTGCAGTGAGTGTTTCTATTCTAATTGTAATGTGTGTTGTCTTGTGTTACAGTGAGTGTTTTTATTCTAATTGTAATGTGTGTTTTGTTGTCTTGTGTTACAGTGAGTGTTTTATTCTAATTGTAATGTGTGTTGTGTTGTCTTGTGTTGCAGTGAGTGTTTTTATTCTAATTGTAATGTGTGTTGTGTTGTCTTGTGTTACAGTGAGTGTTTTTATTCTAATTGTAATGTGTGTTGTGTTGTCTTGTGTTGCAGTGAGTGGTGACACACCTTCTGCCAAGGTCTCTGATTGGCTGAACAGACATGCTGGACCAACAGCGCCCTCTTCAGGAGATAACACCATGAGCATGGCTCCCAGCCAGGCAGACACTGAAAGACACTGAAATGCTGTGAACAGAACTAGCAAAGGTTTATTTTTCCTGGTCAAAAGAGTTGAATCGAGTTTTAATGATAAAAAAAAAACACTCAAATGTAAAAGGTTATCAGGTTGACTGGACACAATGGACCTGGCCATCACCATTGAAATAAATGTACAGATGTCCATTTGTATTAATATGAACATATTTATACATTGGTTGGCATTTAAATCAGTTTAGGTTCATGTATATTTGTTTTGATTTGTGTGTTGTATGTAAATGCATTTTATCATGTACAGTATATTTCTATAAGGGCCTATAGTAAAATATTCAAGTTTAAGTGCAGAGGGAAATTAAACTAAACTAAGGCCTGACCGATATATCGTCCAGCATCAGGTTGATATTTCCTTATTTCAGTTATATTGACATGTCTATATCTCTTTTTAATCTCTACATTTACAGCCATGTGAGCTGTCATTGAAGAGAACATGGTTGTACTTTAACGTTATTATAGCTCAGGTTTATCATGCCATGTTTTATGTTGTCTGTAACATTCATCCTGCATATTAATGTACACTGTTCTGTTTCATCAATCATGGAATAAATAACTACTTCATGGAAGAGACAATGCTGGACATTATTTTGTTCTCTTTTACCAAAATATCTTTACTATCTATCTATACCCATGATTAATAGACACACATATTTGTGCAGTTATACATTGTAAACATTAAAGTGTGTTTTATTATTCATTGCAAATGTGTCTGTTTTTATCAGGGAACGTTATTACACTTCTGGTATAAAATTGGACACAAACAAGTCAAGAGGTCAGATTCTGTTTAGATGTACATTCAACCCCATTCACTTTTAAACATGTTTTACTGCTACATTAACACCATAGTCTAATTAATTATTAATGTAAATGACCTTAAGGGACTTCTACTGTTTGTTATTGTGTTTACAGTTGGGAGTGTTGAGTGTGTTTGCTAGATGAGTAGCTTTGACAGCACTGTATGGTTTCAAGAGTGACATTTGTGTTTGCCATAAACACTTCAGGTGCAGATGTGTGACACATCTGGGAGGGCCAGGAGTCAGGACATGTGTTCCAGATGTGTGACACATCTGGGAGGGCCAGGAGTCAGGACATGTGTTCCAGATGTGTGACACATCTGGGAGGGCCAGGAGTCAGGACATGTGTTCCAGATGTGTGACACATCTGGGAGGGCCAGGAGTCAGGACATGTGTTCCAGATGTGTGTCACATCTGGGAGGGCCAGGAGTCAGGACATGTGTTCCAGCACTGTGGTCTAGCCAGCAGCTCACAGTGACTATACTGCAGGGGCGGATTGGCCATCTGGAGTACAGGGAGTTTTCCCGGTGGCCTGCGCCACCTAGTGGCCTGGACAAGATCCAAAATGCACTAGTGGCACTTCCAAAATGCACTAGAATGTGCTAGATGCTCGCCTGGAATATACAGATCAAAATGACCATTAATCTTCTACATTCTCTAGTTGTGTAGACTAAGTTGGGCTAATTCACATGATGAATATTTTAACTCTTGAGGGTGTAAAAATGAAACCAAATGGACCATTTTTTTTGTTTTGTTTTTTGTTTTTTTTTTATGCTCTCAAAGAGTTACATCTGGTTAACCAGCTGCCCCCCCCCCCCCCCCAAAGAGGGGCCTGGCAAAAACAAAATTGAAAATATGTGCCAATCCGCCCCTGCTATACTGTAGCTTACATTATCCTTCCTGGGATTGGAACCTGCAGCTCCCCCATGATGAGAGCGCTGACATTTGGACTGTTCAACTACAATCATTAGGGTGACCAGATCCAAACTGTTCATTTGAGGGACAGAAGTATCACTCATTGTGTGGGACAACTTATTACTTACAGTATGTCATATTCGACTATAGAGACCTAATGTTGGCCATCATTTTGTTATTAAACCTCTCTGGTGTCTCACATTTTGTTTTAAAATACTAACGTTGGCCATGGTTTAATTTTACATTTCACCCTTTTTTTTTTACAAAAGCTTATATCTTAATGACATTTAGAAGATTTAGAACACTTTCCCGAGGGTCTTCATGTGTGTAATATTTGGTATTAGATATTGTAGATTTTAGCGTGAGTCCAGTGTCTCTGATTTAATCAACACTACTTCTAGGACTACATGTTGTGTTGGTGTGATACCCCACCCACCCACGCACCCACCCATAAGGAGGAGCAGTGTCTGTGACACCCCCCCCCACCCCACACACACACACACCCACACCCACACCCACACCCACACCCACACACACTTAATAATTCATAATAATTTATAATAAGAATAAGTAAGAATACTAAGAATGAACTAATATGGAAAGGGTTGAACAGACACTGTTCTGGTTGGACCATAATGTAAAAAGACGTATGTACTTTTATGTCCAGAGAGAGTCATTTAGATTAGAAGGTTAATGATTAACTTTATAGCCTACTGCTGCATTTACAGGAGCTGTCAGGAGGTCTGAAGTTTAGTCAGGACTTGTAACTTCAACCACACCTTGTTGGCAGGTAAGAATCCTGACTGAACTGCAACAGTACAAATATGATTATAAGGAGATTACCTCAATTCACATGTGGATGTATTATTACGTTGTATTTCTCTTAAATCCAGTAATGTCTTTGTTTTGTTTGATACTGTTTGTTTTCAATACTGTAGCAAATGGCAGGAAGCCTTTTAGAGTTATTTTCCGTCAGCGGTCGAGGGATGAGGGAATATTATTTATTACAGTATTATTTTCTGAGGTTGTCATAATAATCTTGTAATTATTTTCTTAAGTTGTTTGGTAAGCATTATGAGTGAGTTTTGTAAACATTACTACTATTTATAATAATATCTCCAGTCTGTCAGATGCTTTTCTGAAGCTGATTATGTTTGTCATTGTAGCTGTTTTACATTAATATCAGGATATACACATGGATAAAGGAAGTGGCAAAGTGAGGTTAGGACTGTCTGTGTGATGTATGAGCTGTCAATCAGACAGGACATTTCTGTGTGGATGTATGGGCTGTCATGGCAAAGGTTGTTAATTGGCAGTTTAGGCAATGACTCTTTTCATTACGGCTCCATTTGTGAAAGTACCGGTGCTATGACACAATTGCTGTAGCTGTCAATCATGAGTGACAGGTTACCATGGTGGCGCTGTACAGTGTGCCAAACAGACGTTGTAGACACTACCTTAAAGTGTACGTTCTGCCATAGGAACGGCTGCTATGGCAAGCAGGTTTATCTATTGAACACAGATCGACTTCCTGTTGCCGTACTGGACAACGTTGCTGTAGTATGATTAAAGTCCCTAGTATAAGAAGAAACTTTACTGGTAGTAAGTAGACATGGTTTACTCCAACCACCAGCACCAACAGAGGTGACATGACGTCCCTGACCAAGAGTCTTACAACAGATAAAAACTATTAAGCAATAGAACACACGTTTTATTTGACTCATATGTATCTCATATTAATCTCATAATAATCTCATATGAGTATAGAGCCTTCGTCATACTGCAAGTCTTTTCAGGACTTTATCCTAGTTTGTTGCTTGGATAAAGAATGTTAATAACAAAGTCCAATTTCTCCTCATTTGTCTGGAAATGAATAGACTCCTATCTGCTTTAATGTGTCCACCCACTTCACACAGTTACAGGAAGTGAAGCAAAGTTGGCCACTCTTGCTATTGGCCTCTTGGGTCAAGACCAGAGAGGATTGTTGAGATCAAACCAGATCTAGTGGCTGCAGCGGTCCACATTCCTCTAAGCCCAAATCATTTCAGGTTAGGTCAGGTTACTTATTTAGTGGATTAGGATTATAACCAAAGTGGGACGCACCAACACTTTTTTATACTATTTTGATTCTATCCTGCTTTAACTGCTACTGTTTGTCTGATTCTACCTTTTAACCTCTGTCACCACAGAGAGTGTTGCTTAGTGATTTTTAACTTGCATCCAAATTAACATGGATTTGGCAGATCTCTATGTAAAAGTATTTTCTGTGAGAAATGAATTTTCTGATTATCAAAATGTTTCTATCTTTCATTGTGTAAAATGGGATAAAAGTGGTATAAATGTTCAATATTTTGCTGTGGACTGCCTTGAACATCCTCAATGACCCCTTGACGTCCCCAGACCGCATTTTACAAATCTCGTAGAAGGTGCTGTTTTTCCTTTTTCTTTTCAGATTGCATTTAAGACCAAAAAAGGCACCCTAAGAGTGCTCCACAGTCAGTTTAGATTTTGTTCTTACCTTCGAACAAATCAGAGCTAAGTAAACATTGAGGCATCCCAAAATGTTCTGAAAAAAACTTAAATTGGGCTAAAAACATTTTTTTCTTAAGAACGGTTGACACATGAGGCCCAATGTACTGACCTCATTGACCTCATCACATTGTGATGGCTATCATAGCTGTCACAGGGATAAATTATATCAGAGTCCCAGATCAACTTTATTGATTATAAATCCCTTCAGTCCAGAGAAGTTCTGTTGATGTTTAATCTGGTTTTATTCACCTGTTGGACATTATCCTGATCTGACCTGGTTTGACATGTTTATTATTTTATTTAGTGGACTCTGTCTTCTGGCTGCATGCTTTTATTATGGACAGAATGGAATCCTTAAAGGGACATTTCACCACTGGAACAAACTGCAATCACTCAATATTAGTAGTAGTAGATAACAGCAGCACAATGTGAGTCTAGGAAGGAAGTAAGAAGACATTTTCACTATAATATTTGTCATGAACATGAGCATTACAACTAAAATATCTCGAAACACATATTACACACCCAGGTCAGGTCCTAAATGTTATTAAAATAAGATCTAATTGCTAAAAGAGGTGAAATGTTCCTTTAACACATGGTGAAGTAGAAGTTTCTGTTGACCTTTTGACCTGCAGTCTAGTGTCCAATCACATCCTAGTAACCACAGTGGTGGGGGTGCAAAATTTATGAGCTCTGGACCAAAGGAGAAATGTGTAAATATCAGATCTACAAGCCAACAATGTGCCACAATTGTGCATGTGCGTGTGTGCGTGCACAATGATTTAAATAGACTAATTCTAAAAATGTCTCTGAAATACTAACCTAAGTGTATGGAAAACTTCAAATTATTGTGTAACATCACCAAATTTTGACATTTTTGATACTGTACATACTGTACAGAAATATGGTGTTCCCGTCAACGAGGGTAAAACTACACTATTCACTATGTTAATATAATAATGCTTATGGTTTATATAGTTATTTTATGAACTAATCAAATGGTTGGTTCATTCCTGCTGGACAGTGAACTGAACATGTTGATGAAGTTGTACATCTGAGCTTTGAATTGTAGACCCTATACTGTTACAGGATAATTAATGTGTTGATTATGAACACATGTGATACATGTTATGAATATTATAATCAGTTTAGTGTAGTTTCCATGTACACCCCAAGCCTGGTAAAACATTAAATACACAGATAATACTTTCACTGTCATCTCCTTCCATGATGATCAAGAAACTCACAATGTTTATCAGCAGCAATGTGCAGATTATTATTATTAACCCTGATAGCAGGTGGAATTCATGTTTTACCAGACCTATGCTGTGGAAACTCAAACTAAACAGGTTGAAGTTTTAATCTAAATGTAAAGTCTTTGAAATGTTGTTGACTTCTATCAAACTTGAGCAATGTGATCAGTGGGATTATGCACAGGAGACAATCACTCACACACACACACACACACACACACACACACACACACACACACACACACACACACACACACACACACACACACACACACACACACACACACACACACACACACACACACACACACACACACACACACACACACACACACACACACACACACAATTATAACTCACTGTGTGTTAATGTTTTCAGGTCAACCAACAGCTGTAGACAGGATGGACAGTGGAACCTCAGCTTCCATCACAGGTGAGATATTAACCTGTTTAAACTGGGAATGCATCCATTTTAGATAGACATAGTAACATAGAGTTACTGAAGGTTCTAAGGGTTAGAGAAAACCCTTATAGGGTTTATATCAGTGGTTCTAGCACAGCACATGCTTACATTTTAAAATGTTTAATATTTTATAATGACAAATCCTCCCTGGTACATAATAAAAGTTTTAGAACTATTGTAATTGTGTCTTAATGGATTAAAATAGATGAAACATGCAAACTGATACTGGTTTAGTCACATCTGTGGTCTTTATGAATACTATGTTTATTTTTTCCAACCAGGGAAGAACAGTGAACCGTCAGAACTGAACATTGTTCTGATCGGAGGAAGAAACAGTGGAAAGAGTTCAGTAGGAAACATCATCCTGAGCGGAGAAGCTTTTGACACAATCAAATACACAACTAAGAGTGTGATGAGACAAGAGTTAGTGTCAGGGAGACAGGTCAGTGTGGTCGACACTCCAGGATGGATGTCTTCTGATCCCCTAGATCTGACCCCAAAACTAACCCAGTTAGAAATCCAACAGAGTGTGTATCTGTGTCCTCCAGGACCACATGCCTTTGTCCTAGTGATGCCATTGGATGTCCCATATATAGGAACAGGGATGTCAGCAGAGGAGCATGTGAGTCTTCTCCTCAGTGACAGAGCGTGGAAACACGCTATGATGGTGTTCACTGTAGCTGATAAAACCACCATGAGACCTGGTCTCATTAGATCTGACCCTGAGTTAAGATACCTCACTGAGAAATGTGAAGGTCGCTTCCATGTTCTTAACATTAGTGACAGAGGAGATGGTAGTCAGGTCACACAGCTGATGGAGAAGATAGATCAGATGGTGAAGAGTAATGGTGGTCACTATGAGACAGAAGAACAT
Organism: Benthosema pterotum; assembly: GCA_039105355.1. Lineage (NCBI taxonomy): Eukaryota > Metazoa > Chordata > Actinopteri > Myctophiformes > Myctophidae > Benthosema > Benthosema pterotum. Next base: position 36,967,135 of record CM076986.1, read on the forward strand.
GTCTCAGAGGAACTGAAGGAGAAGGAGAGAACTATCAGCAGAAGAGCAGAACAAAGGAGGACAGACGCTCTGAAACCATCAACCACTGAACTTCCAAAACATACTGGTATGATTTGATTTACTTTAGAGAACACACTCTAGGTAGTAATGTACAATTATTATTATTACCCGTATTATTATTATTTGTGGTGTGATAAATGTGACGTGAGAAACACATCCACACATTCACAACTGAGACACAGATACAAAGAGTCGGATTTGGGCCGAATGTCACATTTTTTACGTCTTCTGTCAATTTAGCTAGTGGACCCCTTTAGTGTCCACTAGAGCTAAATTAAAAACATCAAAATCTATTAGACGCAATTATCTCCGCCCACAAAGATGAGACTTCATTTGTTTGAAAATAATATAGTCTTTCTCTCTCCTCCCCCAAACAATTTAAACACGCGCTGCAGTCAGGCTACACTTTTTATTTTTCTCCATCATTATCTCCTCCTGCAGCATCAGGGTCAAGGGTGTTAAATGTTAAATGTGTTGATCATGTTGCTGGTACTGTAGTCCTACAGCAGCACCTGAACCAAACGTTTATGGTGTTCTCTGCACTAAACATGTGTGCTGTTGTGTGGACTGAGGGTCTGGATAGAGGATACTTCTAGCTCCAGAGCCCACTAGGTGGATTAACCCACACCCCATAATTATCTACCTATCCATCTACCCCCACCCACCTGGGGGAGAAAAAACACACCACCCCAGGGTGGATTCGAACGCCCACTATCCTGGGGTGAACCCAGGAGAGTATTTATCGTGCCACTGCATGCAACATGTGTTCAAAACGATTTCCTATTTTTGTGACCTCCAACTTCCCCACCAACCTCCAGGGACCCCCACGTTAAAGTGCTCATAACCACGTGGCAGGTGCTCTCACAAAGTCCCAGAGAGACTTTTTTCTATAAGGTCCCAATTTAAAAAGTACAAAAACAACTGAAAACTGAAAACCCTCCCGTTTTAAAACTCCTCACCTCCCTCCTGCATGCCGGGAAGAGTGGCTTCGAACCGGGGACCTCCACACTGGGTCATCGGGTCGTTGCCCCCCCCTGCTCCCGAACCCCTGAAAAACACAAAGCAAAATCTTAAAAAAGTTAAATCTGATGCCACACTTACGTGAGCCACTTTTTCTCCACATTCAAGATTTGATCTCATATTCAAGAGGTCACTGTCGTCAGGATTTGCCACACATTTTCACCATTATTTACACCCTTTTTTTACACCATTTACCAAAACCAGTTCAAGATCACAACACAACTTGTTGTGTTAATTGTGAGCTTGCAGATCTGCTATTTTGTGCTATTTGCAGTGTGATGAATTGTGAAGTAATAATTATATGTTACAGGTTTTTAAATGATAAACTGTCAAGTTGGAAGTAAACAATGTTTTCTCTGACAGGACTGACTGACCTCAGGATTGTGTTGTTGGGAGGGTGGCGGTCTGGGAAGAGTTCAGCAGGAAACACCATTCTGGGAGGAAGTGGTTTTAAAGTTAGTCAGGCAGGTCAGAGGTCAGCGCAGTGTGAGGTGAGACAGGGCACCGTAGCAGGGAGACATGTGACAGTGGTGGACTCACCAGGCTGGTGGTACAACCGTCCACTACAGGACACCTCAGAGATGGACAAACTGGAGATCCAGGACAGTGTGTGTCTCTGTCCTCCTGGACCACATGTTGTTCTTCTGGTCGTTCCTCTTCATGCAGCATTTACCAAAGCAATGAGAGTAGCAGTAGAGGAACACATGACCCTTCTGTCACAGTGCGTGTGGAATCATGCTATAGTTCTGTTCACCTGTGGAGACTTTCTGGGAGACAGAAGCATTGAGCAGTGCATCGAGGCTGAAGGAGAAGACCTCCGCTGGCTTGTTGACGCCTGTGGGAACAGGTACCATGTCTTTAGCAATGAGAAGACAGATGACACTCAGGTCACAGAGCTGCTGCAGAAGATGGAGGAGATGGTGGCAGGAAACAGAGGTGGACACTATGAAGATGGTGGAGATGTTTCAGAGACGTTGTCAGAGAGGAAGAAGATCAGAGAGGAACATGTCCACACATTCATGACCAAGACACAGAGACAAAGAGCTGCTCTGAAAGCTCTGTATGAAGGTGATGTTTGTGCGTGTGTGCGTGTGTGCGTGCATGCGTGCGTGTGTGCACAATGTGCATGTGTGTGCGTGTGTGTGTGCATCTGCACACATTACTACATGCTTGAATCCAACATACTAATATAATGTGTAACTATACAAAAACATTACACAGACAGTCACACATCACAGAATAATGTTACATCATTGTCATTGTGCACATCTTTGATGCTGATGATGCACACTTACAGAGTTACGTTTTGTAAAACTTGGTATTCTTCCTCTGCCATGACAGTGGAAACATGAATAAATCAATGAATCATCAATAACTGTGTGTGTGTGTGTGTGTGTGTGTGTGTGTGTGTGTGTGTGTGTGTGTGTGTGTGTGTGTGTGTGTGTGTGTGTGTGTGTGTGTGTGTGTGTGTGTGTGTGCGTGCGTGCGTGCGTGCGTGCGTGCGTGCGTGCGTGCGTGTGTGCCAGGACAACATAAGAGTCTTCTAGATGTGAGGGTGATGCTGGTTGGTGGAGAAGAGGCTCAGAGGAGCTTGGTGGGAGAACACATACTGCAGGAGAATGATCTATTTAAACCAACTCTATACAAGGTGAGTAGTGTGATATCAATGTGATGTTGTAATGTAAGGAATGACTTGATACTCACAGTAACTAAACAGTAAAGCCATCAACTATGTGTTCTGATGATTAGGTATAGATCTGCTGTCATGAATGTCAATTTGTAATGTGATCAGTGAAGTGTCAGTGATTAATGTGCCATTTTAGATTTGTGTTATTAAAATAGCAGATGTACAGCTCACTGTGTCACTTCTGCTATTTCATTTTCACGAGATTAAAATCCTGCAGACTAAACTGTGAATGTGTCAGACATAGAGACTAACATACAGTAAACTTCATATTCCAGGAGTTTAAAACCCAGACTACACTGACAGAATGTGTCAGACAACAGAGACTAACATACAGTAAACTTCATATTCCAGGAGTTTAAAACCCAGAATAAACTGACAGAATGTGTCAGACAACAGAGACAAGTTGCTGGAAGAACAGTGAGTGTGGTGAACTGTCCAGACTGGTCCACTACACCTCCATCACAGAAGACCAAAGATGTCCTTCTACACGGTGTGACTCTGTGTTCTCCTGGACTCCACGCTGTCCTGGTGACTGTTGATGTCAGGTCCAGTTTCTGTGAAGCTGACAGGAGATCAGTGGAGGAACACATGGAGCTGCTGGGGGACAGAGTCTGGAGACGTGCTCTGGTTCTGTTCACAGAGGGATTCTGGCTGGGAGGGAGACGTGTTGAGGAGTACATCGAGTCTGAAGGAGAACCTCTGAGGAGGATCCTGGAGAAATGTGGCTACAGGTACCATGTTCTAAACTCTGCAAAGTCGGACATTTCACAGTCACAAGTCACAGAGCTGTTCGAGAAAATGGAAGACTTTGGACTCAGTAAAAGACTGAGAGAAAGAACAGAAACACAATGGAAGAAGAGAGAGCAGGAAATCGTAGAGAGGATGTTGAAGTCTGTGGCGACGGAGCCAGAAGAATCATCGCTGCCAGCTGTCAGAAGGAACAGCATGGAGTTGGACCCTCCAAGCAGTGAGTATCAATATCCTGTTTACACGATGTCACACTGTCAGCTCATGTCAAGATGTGCGCATGAACGGAACGCGTAAACAATTTAAAAAACTTAAAATTAAAAAAAAAAAAAAATAATAATAATAATAATCTTCTAAAACATTGTGGCCGTTAAGCATCTCAAATCCTGAAGGTAATGGACAAATCGTTATTTAGGAAAGGGGAGGTAGGCAATCCGAGTCATTTTTTTTTTTACTACATTTATCTTTTATGTTAGTAACCTAAATGAAAATGGCGTCACCAGAACAGGGTTGCTAAACTTCTAGTACATTTCTGTTCTTTTTTTCACATCATGCAACAACAAGCTAATTTGTAAAAAGTAATGAGGCATGTTTGGAGTAACATTATACAGTATATTACCCATTTTGGCAGAGTAATTTTGTTACACTACTTTTGCAGGCAAGGTAATAACATTACAGCAATATGTAATATGTCACTGCCCAACACTGATTGTGAGTGTGTTTATTGTCATGGCAAATGTGTTTCTGTGTGTTGCCTTGTGTCCCAGTGAGTGGAGGAAGTCGCTCTTCAGGATATGACACCACCAGTGAAGCTCCAACCCTCACTGATGCTGATGTAAGTGTGACAGAGGAAGATGATTCAGAGATGAAACTTTAGTCTGACATTAATCAAACTGTATTTTCAGTCTGTGGTGACGGTGCTAGAAGAATCATCCCTGCCAGCTGTCAGGAGAAGGAGAAGCAATCCGTGGCGTCCTCCAAGCAGTGAGTATCAATATTCTGTTTACATCATGAAGTCATCACTAACAGCTGGAATCCTTGTAAGTGCAATAATGCAATCCAATAATAGGCTACAGGGTGTTGTTGTGTCTTATCTAACTAGAAGTATGAATGAAGTCAGTATTTGTAGACATTTATGTACATCTATAGTCCATCTAACACCCTGCAAACTTTGAGTCGGTCAGACCCACAGAGTTCTCTTCCCAGACTCTGGAACGCTAGGCCCCCAGCCCAGGCTCCATCTGATATCACACCATTATGTCTGGGCATACCTGATGATAAAGAACTCAAAATACTATATATATAGGCATAAAGTGCTTTTTATTGTCATTGTAAATGTGTTGTCTTGTGTTCCAGTGAGTGGAGGAACTCATTCTTCAGGATTTGACACCATGAGTGACATTTCAAGACGGGCAGAGACTGATGTAAGTGTGAGAGATTAATCTTAAGCTATAATTTCTCTATCATGACACACATTTGGATTGTTATTGCTTTACTGTAATTTTTACAGTAAAAAGCCCAAAAGCTTAAAAAGCTAATTTTTCTCTCCATATGGGCTGGCTCCAATTTGTTTTCAATTCATCAACATTCATTATAGAGAGCGTTAGTTACAACTTATTATATATTGGATCATATTTTTCCACTATTGGTTTTATATGAAAAAATAAGTCAGATTTAAGTACTGATGAATGAATGATAATGATAGCAATTATGTGACATACGGTACCTGTATATTAGTGCCTTTTCATGAATTAACTAATATTCCCTCCATTTGATTTCCTCTTGATATTGTGACAAGGTGACACGTTTAAAGACTCTATTTGAGGGAATGGCAGTTAAGCTTACAGCACAAGAATGGAATAGGAGAGAGGAGGAGCTGATTGACAACATGTTGACGTTTGTGATGACGGAGCCACAAGAACCAAGTAGTGAGTCTTATATGTCCTCTTATGTGGACATACATTAGGCTATTCATGTATGTCCACATTGTGCATTTAATACAAGAGCAAGATTGGATGCATTTTCATTAAACAATGATTAGTAGGCTGTTCTGAGGAGATTAATATTTAGGGTGACCAGATGTCCCCTGTTGCTTAAAGAACTTCATTTCCAAGACATTACAGGCATCCCCATTGTGACCCTGTCCCACTGACAGCCATCAGTGTTCAAATTGTAATTTGTGACCCCGTCCCACATTGTGACTGACAGCCATCAGTGTTCAAATTGTAATTTGTGAGTTGTGACCCCGTCCCACATTGTGACTGACAGCCATCAGTGTTCAAATTGAGACCCTGTCCCACATTGTGACTGACAGCCATCAGTGTTCAAATTGAGACCCTGTCCCACATTGTGACTGACAGCCATCAGTATCTGTACTGATATGTGTTGTTGTGTTGTCTTGTGTTACAGTGAGTGTTTTTATTCTAATTGTAATGTGTGTTGTGTTGTCTTGTGTTACAGTGAGTGTTTTTATTCTAATTGTAATGTGTGTTGTGTTGTCTTGTGTTACAGTGAGTGGTGACACACCTTCTACCAAGGTCTCTGATTGGCTGAACAGACATGCTGGACCAACAGCGCCCTCTTCAGGAGATGACACCATGAGCATGGCTCCCAGCCAGGCAGACACTGAAAGACACTGAAATGCTGTGAACAGGACTAGCAAAGGTTTATTTTTCCTAAGAGGTCAAAAGAGTTGAATCGGGTTTTAATGATAAAAAAATAACACTCAAATGTAAAAGGTTATCAGGTTGACTGGACACAATGGACCTGGCCATCACCATTGAAATAAATGTACAGATGTCCATTTGTATTAATATGAACATATTTATACATTGGTTGGCATTTAAATCAGTTTAGGTTCATGTATATTTGTTTTGATTTGTGTGTTGTATGTAAATGCATTTTATCATGTACAGTATATTTCTATAAGGGCCTATAGTAAAATATTCAAGTTTAAGTGCAGAGGGAAATTAAACTAAACTAAGGCCTGACCGATATATCGTCCAGCATCAGGTTGATATTTCCTTATTTCAGTTATATTGACATGTCTATATCTCTTTTTAATCTCTACATTTACAGCCATGTGAGCTGTCATTGAAGAGAACATGGTTGTACTTTAACGTTATTGGTGTTCAAGCTCAAGTTTATCATGTCATGTTTTATGTTGTCTGTAACATCCATCCTGCATATTAATGTACACTGTTCTGTTTCATCTATCATGGAATGAATAACTACTTCATGGAAGAGACAATGCTGGACATTATTTTGTTCTCTTTTACCAAAATATCTTTACTATCTATACCCATGATTAATAGACACACATAGTTGTGCAGTTATACATTGTAAACATTAACGTATGTTTTATTATTCATTGCAAATGTGTCTTTTTTTTTTATCAGGGAACGTTATTACACTTCTGGTATAAAATTGGACACAAACAAGTCAAGAGGTCAGATTATGTTTAGATGTACATTCAACCCCATTCACTTTTAAACATGTATTACTGCTACATTAACACCATAGTCTAATAATTGATTATTAATGTAAATTAGACCTTATAGTTAGGGAAAATTAGCAATATTTTTGGACAATCTGTGAAAAAATTTACTACCAATAGCTTTCTTCACCAATGTGTTCTGATAGGTGTCTAGAATCACCTCTCAATTAGTGCAAGTCCAAATCCCATGGGAAAATCCTGGAGAGCCAATCAAAGTTATGGAGCACAGACTGCTTTGGTGAAAAATATGAACAAAAATTAAAAGTCTAAAATGAAATTGTGGGGTATCTAACTAGGGGTTTTCAGGGGTGCTGAATCCATTCCAAACATTAGTTTTGGGTAAAAATGTCTCCCTGGCCATAAAACCTACATATGTTGGTTATTAAGCTGTAATTAAGCCGCTATTAAGCCATAATGTATTCTATGCAGCATAAGCATAGTGTAGAATAGATCACGATGGTATTGCTGAATTGCTTAAAAATACCATAAGACAAGAGTGTACACCTACTGTGCCCAAGCTCAGTGGGATAGACTGTCTGCCTTTGGGAACGTAAGGAGCACCAAGGGCATGGTTGAAAAATAGTAAGGGGAAATGAAAATTAAAAATGAATTTGTAAGGTGTTTAACTAGGGGTTTTCATGAGTGCTGAATCCATTCCAAACATTAGTTTTGAGTAGAAAACAAGTAATTTTCCATAAGAACATATTTTTATTCCATATTTTTAAAGTAGGAAATGTGCAGTAGTGATGGAACCTGGTCAGTTTAAGCAATAACCAAGTCTACAATAAAACTATTAACTGTAATACAAGTATAACCGCTGAGCCAGTCAACAGATGTAATTCTCTTCTTATCATATTGACATGTTTGACCAAAGAATTGACCAAAGTACTGTACAGTCAATAATTCAATAATGCAAATAGAGCAAATAGGGGCTCCCCCCATGCTCGAAGTGTCCTTGAGCAAGACACTGAACCCTTAATTTCTCTTGATGTACAGGTTGGTGCCTTGCATGGTTTTCTCCAGCAATTGGTCCATGACTGGCTGAATCTAAATAGCCTTGCATAAAGGCACTGTATACAAATGCACCATTTGTGGACAGTTTTTATATTGTGCTCTATTTGTATGATGCTTTGAATTATTAACTGTGTAGCAAAAAACACGATTTTGTAACCCATTTTTCACCCAGTGCAAATTCCTAACGTGATCCTGGGCTCTACACACCCTCCACCATCCTGGGGAGGCAGCGGACTGGCCTCATGCTTCCTTCAATGCATGAGGAGTCCAAGCTGCCTTCTTTTCACCTGACAGGGGGGAGTTTCCCTGGTTGGAGCACCAGGGAAGGGACGTGGAAGGAACACGTTACCAATTCCCGGCCTTCTTCAGGTGTGAACCTGAAGAAGGCCGGCACGGCCGAAACTGTCGTGTGCATCTGTACAAAGAAACTGTAAGCAGAAATTAATAAACTACAACTCTCCTGCAACCTGTCGTGTGACACACCTCCTTTTTGATTAGAACATGGAAACTCCACATAGAAACTGCAGCACTGCACAGACTGTGCAGTACTTTGGTCAATTCTGTTGATTTTAATCAATGGCAACATATTATATATGTATGAAGCTTACATCCACTGATAAATTGCACCCTTGCAATTGTTGAGATCTGTTGAATAGGAAAATTCTGCTTCTGTTAATATTGAGTAATGGTTTCTAACTAGGTAAAATAGGCTAAAGCTGAAACTTAAAAAAAAAAAAAAAAAAAAGTATTCTGATGTTTTGCAAGGAGCTGTTATTGAACAGGTTAAAGAGGCCCAGCTGTTGGATGTGATTATTGACTATTAAACACTGTCCTTGTCGATGCAAAGTAATAAAATGGTTTCTAAAATGAGTAGCAGCAACATGTTAATGTGATAAGAAGAGGATTACATCAGTTGACTGCCTCAGCAGTTATACTAGTATTACAGTTAGCAGTTACAATATATTATAGACTTGGTTATTGCCCAAACTGACCAGATTTCATCAATAGGCTACTGCACATTTCTTACTTTAAAAGTATGTAATAACATATGTTCTGGAAAATGACTTGTTCTTTACTCAAAACTAATGTTTGGAATGGATTCAGCACCCAAGAAAACCCCCTAGTTAAACACCTTACAAATTCATTTTTAACTTTTCATTTCCCATTATTTTTCAACCATGCCCTTGGTGCTCCTTACGTTCCCAAAGGCAGACAGTCTATCCCTACTGTGCTTGGGCACAGTAGGTGTACACTCTTGTCTTATGGTATTTTTAAGAATAGAAGCAATTCAGCAATACCATCATGATCTATTCTACACTATTCTTATGCTGCATAGAATACATTATGGCTTAATAGCGGCTTAATTACATCTTAATAACCAACATATATAGGTTATATGGCCAGGGAGACATTTTTACCCAAAACTAATGTTTGGAATGGATTCAGCACCCCTGAAAACCCCTAGTTAGACACCTCACAATTTCATTTTGGACTTTTAATTTTTGTTCATATTTTTCACCAAAGCAGTCTGTGCTCCATAACTTTGATTGGCTCTCCAGGATTTTCCCATGGGATTTGGACTTGCACTAATTGAGAGGTGATTCTAGACACCTATCAGAACACATTGGTGAAGAAAGCTATTGGTAGTAAATTTTTTCACAGATTGTCCAAAAATATTGCTAATTTTCCCTAACTATCAAGGGACTTGTACTGTTTGTTATTGTGTTTACAGTTGGGAGTGTTGAGTGTGTTTGCTAGATGAGTAGCTTTGACAGCACTGTATGGTTTCAAGAGTGACATTTGCGTTTGCCATAAACACTTCGGGTGCAGATGTGTGCACATCTGGGAGGGCCAGGAGTCAGGACATGTGTTCCAGATGTGTGCACATCTGGGAGGGCCAGGAGTCAGGACATGTGTTCCAGATGTGTGACACATCTGGGAGGGCCAGGAGTCAGGACATGTGTTCCAGATGTGTGACACATCTGGGAGGGCCAGGAGTCAGGACATGTGTTCCAGATGTGTGACACATCTAGAAGGGCCAGGAGTCAGGACATGTGTTCCAGATGTGTGACACATCTGGGAGGGCCAGGAGTCAGGACATGTGTTCCAGATGTGTGACACATCTGGGAGGGCCAGGAGTCAGGACATGTGTTCCAGATGTGTGACACATCTGGGAGGGCCAGGAGTCAGGACATGTGTTCCAGCACTGCCTGTGGTCTAGCCAGCAGCTCACAGTGACTATACTGTAGCTTACATTATCCTGCCTGGGATTGGAACCTGCAGCTCCCCCATGATGAGAGCGCTGACATTTGGACTGTTCAACTACAATCATTAGGGTGACCAGATCCAAACTGTTCATCTGAGGGACAGAAGTATAACTCATTGTGTGGGACAACTTATTACTTACAGTATGTCATATTCGACTATAGAGACCTAATGTTGGCCATCATTTTGTTATTAAACCTCTCTGCTGTCTCACATTTTGTTTTAAAATACTAACGTTGGCCATGGGTTAATTTTGGTCATTGGTCATGAGTTCATTGATAATGTAACCTATAGATCTAGAGGGGTATAGGGGCTTATTTCTCCTGTTATCTCATGCATCTTACAGGAAAAGCAACAATAAGAGATCTTCACCACAGAAAGACATCTCCTATGGGACTAACTATGAGGACATTTGAACACTGATGTCTGTCAGTCACAGTGAGGGAACAGTCTGAAGTCTGCCTGAAAAATCAAAAGAAATCTAACATTACCAGAAAACTAACATAACCAGACATGTCTGGTAATGGTAGTTTTCCTTTGAGTTTCATGCAGTACCTCTTGTCATCCAGTTGGTGTCCTACCTGACCATGTGATCTACAGGTCAGAGCAGTAAACAACCTTTAGTTTTCTTATACATTCAACATTCATAACTTGTATGCTACTGGCTGGTTGTATTCTTTTTGGAAAGAATATGAGAGACACCCTGATGGAATAGTACAAAAGAACAAATCTGAGAAAGCAGGAACATTTTCAGACAGATGGACACCACCTTGAAGACGTAGAGCAGTTGACTTATAGGAGTCATAGTTTACACAGAGGGAGGAGGCATGAAGGACCTGAGGAGTACAGTGTCAAAAGCTGGTGGTTCATTCATCAGACTGAGAAACAGTTGGACAGATAGAGATACTTTTATCATCCCACAGCCGGGAAATCGTTCACCCAGTGGCAGCACAGCAGTTAAAGGGACATTTCACCCTTTTTACAAAAGCTTATATCCTAATGACATTTAAAGATTTAGAACACTTTCCCGAGGGTCTTCATGTGTGTAATATTTGGTATTAGATATTGTAGATTTTAGCGTGAGTCCAGTGTCTCTGATTTAATCAACACTACTTTCAGGAATACATGTTGTGTTGGTGAGATACCCCACCGACCCACCCCCCACCCACAAGGAGGAGCAGTGCACTAAAGCATTGTGGAGTAGTGTCTGTGACACACACACACACACACACACACACACACACACACACACACACACACACACACACACTTAATAATTCATAATAATTTATAATAAGAATGTACAGGTGCCTCTAGAGGGCACTGTAGGACTGTGGTGGTGGCTGGGAATGATATATGAGAGAGAGTGAGAAGAGCTGGGATATACTGGTTTGGTCAATAAAGTTGTATGTAATCCTGACGTGGTTGTCTCTATACTAGTAGGCTAATAGAGTAACTACACATGGTGACAGAAGTGATATACTCACGACAGATAAGAGTCTAAAGTCAGTGATGACCAGTTCAACCACTTTGGAGAAGTCTGGTGAATGAAGGTGACCATCACGAAGCTAAAAGACGAGAGGCTAAAAGACGAGAGGCTAACAGTTAGCGCAGAGGATACGTCTACTCTACAACACTGTCAACATGGAGCATGCGTTTGCTGTCACACCACCGGGACCGTTCGATTTCGAACCTAGCTCATGGCCTGCCTGGATCAGAAGATTTGAACGCTTCAGAATGGTCTCTGGACTAAAGGAGAAAGAAGGAGATTACCAGGTAAACTCTCTGATCTACACAATGGGAGACAAGGCAGACGACATATTGAGCTCACTACGCCTGTCTGAGGATGATTTGAAAAACTATAAAAAAGTCAAAGAGGCTTTCGACGTACACTTCGTTGGAGTACATAACGTCATATTTGAACGTGCAAAGTTTAACAGAAGATGCCAGGAAGCAGGGGAGACTGCAGAGCAGTTTATTACCGATGTGCATAAATTGGCAGAGCATTGCAAGTATGAGGACTTACGTGATCCGAAATCAGAAATGATCCGAGATAGGATTGTTGTTGGAATACGTGATGCTAAACTGTCAGAGAGGTTGCAGTTGGATCCTAAACTGGATCTGGCCTCATGCATTGCACAAGTCAGACAACATGAAGAAGTGAAAAAACAACAGGCTGTTTTACGGCCAGAACAAGAAGATTTCCCTGCCCACATGGATGCAGTCGGTTATCAAAAATCCAAGAAAAACGTGAAGCAGAGAACAAACCAGAGGTACGCTCAGGCCACACAGTTTTCCCCCAGTACAGCCATGCCCTGTGGAAGGTGTGGCAGGATGCCAAATCACTCATGGAGTGAATGCCCAGCAAAAGATGTGGAATGCAGAAAGTGCCACAAAAAGGGACATTTCGCCGCAGTCTGCAGGTCAGTTCAAACCCTTAATGCTATAGAGACAGAGTCAGATGCAGCATATTTGGGTACAGTGACACAGCAGAATCCTCAGATGTCCACATGGAAGGAGATGGTGACTGTGAATGGGGGACCTCTGTGCTTCAAAGTAGACACAGGGGCGTCTGTAACTGCACTGCCTGAAACGGAGTACAATGAGGACAGGGACGGTCCACTTTCACCCCCTAGCAGACCGCTGTTCGGCCCAGATAACCAGCCACTGCACACCATGGGACAAATGGATGCTGTGCTCCAGAAGGGGGACACAGCGATTGAGGATCAAGTTTTCATTGTTAGGGGATTGAATACACCATTGCTGGGCCTCCCTGCTATACTAAGGCTGCACATGATTCCCCAGATCCATAACATTGACGATGCTGGAACACATTTTCGTGGCAAATACCCAGAGGTGTTTACAGGGCTGGGCCTACTAAAGGGGGAATACAAAATTAAACTTAAAAGATCAGCAGTGCCTTATGCCCTCTCTGTCCCCAGACGCGTGGCCATTCCCCTTAGGAGCAAAGTGAAGGAGGAGCTGGCTCGGATGGAGGAGATGGGCGTCATAGCCCGTGTAGAGGAGCCAACGGAATGGTGTGCTGGTATGGTACCAATCGTGAAACCTTCAGGAAAAATACGCATATGCGTGGATTTGACACGCCTCAACGACAGTGTGGAAAGAGAGCGGCTCATCTTGCCAGCAGTGGATGAGACACTGGCAAGGTTAGAAGGAGCAAGAATCTTTACAAAACTTGATGCAACGTCAGGCTTTTGGCAGGTGCCACTACACAAAGACTCCATGCCCCTCACAACATTCATCACCCCAGAAGGCAGGTACTATTTCAAAAGGCTGCCGTTTGGAATAGCATCAGCACCAGAGCATTTCCAGAAGAGGATCTCTCAGCTCGTTGAAGGGATGGAAGGAGTGCTCTGCCATGCTGATGACATCCTGGTGACAGGAAGAGACCGCGCAGAACACGACACCAGGCTGGATCGTGTGCTGACACGGTTCAAAGAGGCGGGGCTTACTCTTAATGACAAGTGTCAGTTTGCCATGACAGAAATCAAGTTCCTCGGGCACGTCATCAATGCACAAGGTGTCCGGGCAGACCCTGATAAAATCAGGGCTATTGTGGACATGCCAGAACCAAACGATGTGGCTGATGTTCGCCGTTTCATGGGCCTAGTGAACTTTGTAGGGAAATTCTCCCCAAACTTACCGGACCTGACAAAGCCTATCCGGGACCTGCTGAAAAGTGACAGCTGCTGGACATGGGACGCGCCGCAAAGAAAAGCGTTTCAAGACACAAAGAAAGAGCTCAGCTCAGAGACTGTTTTGGCCCAGTATAGCCCGACACAAGAGACAGTTGTATCAGCAGATGCTTCCTCCTATGGGCTGGGAGGGGTTTTGACACAGAAACAGTCAGACGGCACGTGGAGACCAGTCGTTTTCATCTCCAGGAGTCTCACTAAAACAGAGTCGAGATATGCACAAATCGAAAAAGAAGCCCTGGCAGTGACTTGGGCCTGTGAGCGGCTCTCTGGATACCTATGCGGCATGGACTTCATGATACGAACAGATCACAAACCACTCATTGCACTCCTCAAATCAAGGGCGTTGGATGACCTTCCTCCCAGGATACTCCGATTCAGACTGCGGCTCCTCAGGTTCACCTTTGACATAATACACGTGCCAGGCAAGAACCTGGTAGCAGCAGATGCACTATCAAGAGCACCCCTGCCAGAGAAACCCACCAAGGCTGAGGAAGAACTGGAGAGAGAATGCAAAGCATACATTGCGAGTGTGATAACTCATTTGCCAGCATCACAAGCAAAACTGGAGCATATCGAGGTAGCACAAAACAGTGACAACACATGCATACGCCTAAGAAACCTCGTGAAAAGGGGCTGGCCTGTTAACAGAAGAGAAGTCCACGAAACGCTGCTTCCCTACTGGCCGGAACGGGCAGACTTGCATGAAGGAGATGGCTTGATTATGAAAGGAGAGAGACTGCTGATCCCAGACCACCTGAGGCCAGAGATTCTACAAAAGATCCACCAGGGGCATCAGGGGATCAACAAATGCCTTGCTAGAGCAAGAGAATCTGTCTGGTGGCCAGGTATCACAACGCAGATAAAACAGATGGTGGAGGGGTGTGAGACATGTGCACGTGAAACCCCAACACCAGTCGAACCACTGATCACAACAGAGTTGCCGAGCGGACCGTGGCAGAGAGTAGCTGCTGACCTTTTCCATTGGAATAATGGTGATTATCTAGTTCTGGTAGACTACTTTTCCAGATATATAGAAGTTTGCAACCTGCCCACTAACACTACAGCAAAGCAGGTAATCGAGAGGTGCAAAGCTGTCTTCTCCAAATTTGGCAGCCCTCTTTATTTTTTTTCTGACAACGGGCCCCCATTCTCCAGCCAGGAGTTTGCTCAGTTTGCTAAAGACTTTGATTTCACACATGTTACGAGCAGCCCCAGATATCCCCGTAGCAATGGGGAAGCTGAGAGGGCGGTTCGTACCGTCAAGTCACTCCTCGCAAAAGGGGGGGACTTCCACGCGGCTCTGATGGCCTACAGGGCCACACCCCTTGTCCACGGGAGTTCCCCTGCACAACTGCTGATGGGGAGGAGGATCCGCACACCAGTGCCCATCTCATCGGGACAGCTACGACCACAGTGGCCGGACCTCGAGGACTTCAGGGAGAAGGATGCTGCTCTGAAGTTGCAGCAACAGAAAACCTACAATCGCAGACACCGCACACAGACTCTGCCTCCTTTACCAGTGGGACAGAAGGTATGGGTCATGCCAACAAAGACACAAGGGACTGTTCTGGGTCCTGCACCCACACCACGCTCCTATGTGGTGGACACACCTGGAGGACAGCTTCGTCGCAACCGTTCTCATCTGAGGGTGGTGCCTATACCGCAAGTATCCACAAACATTACCAGGTCAGGGCGAGTGTCTAAGCCTCCAAATAGACTTGATCTTTGAATGAGGGGTAGGGATGAAAAAAAAAAAAAAAAAAAAAAGAAAAGAAAAAAAACAGAGAGAGAGACAATGGATGTTTTTGAAATGTGAAACAAAAGAAAAGAAAAGAAAGATTTGTGTTTTGAAAAAAAAAAAAAAAAAAAAAGAAAAAAAAAAGAAAAGGTGATGTGAAACAAGAATGCTACAGTATTACAGTTTAAATGTGTTCGTTCAGGAAAAGTTTATATTTTGCTTTTGAGTAATTCCAGGAAGACAAATGCCCTGTTGATATTGTTTGTTAGTTCTAAACATGCTTCTTAACATGCAACATGTTCTGTTGACAGTTTAAAATAGTATAACCTTCAGCTACAAGGGGGAGATGTACAGGTGCCTCTAGAGGGCACTGTAGGACTGTGGTGGTGGCTGGGAATGATATATGAGAGAGAGTGAGAAGAGCTGGGATATACTGCGTTTGTCAATAAAGTTGTATGTAATCCTGACGTGGTTGTCTCTATACTAGTAGGCTAATAGAGTAACTACACAAAGAATAAGTAAGAATACTAAGAATTAACTAATATGGAAAGGGTTGAACAGACACTGTTCTGGTTGGACCATAATGTAAAAAGACGTATGTACTTTTATGTCCAGAGAGTCATTTAGATTAGAAGGTTAATGATTAACTTTATACTGCTGGATTTACAGGAACTGTCTGGAGGTCTGAAGTTTAGTCAGGACTTGTAACTTCAACCACACCTTGTTGGCAGGTAAGAATCCTGACTGAACTGCAACAGTACAAATATGATTATAAGGAGATTACCTCAACTCACATGTGGAAAACTGTATTATTATTTTGTATTTCTCTTACACAAATCCAGTAATGTCTTTGTTTTGTTTGATACTGTTTGTTTTCAATGTTGTAGCAAATGGCAGGAAGCTTTTTACAGAGTTAATTTCTATCAGTGGTTGAGGGAGAATGAAAAGTTATGATTATTTATACAGTATTATTTTCTGAGGTTGTCATAATAATCTTGTAATTATTTTCTGAAGTTGTTTTGTAAGCATTATGAGTGAGTTTTGTAAACATTATTACTATTTATAATAATCTCCATTTGGCGCTAGTCTGTCAGATGCTTTTCCAGGTCTGAAGCTGATTATGTTTGTCATTGTAGCTGTTTTACATTAAAGGGGTGTTACACTTTCAAAAAAACTTTTGGTCAATTTATGGTCTACTCAGCCTCATGTGAACACACCAGACAGTTTATAAGTTACTCCTTTCAGTATTTAGATATTTAATGTTTATTTTAGCGCCTCCAGCTCCTTCCCATAGAAACCCATTATAACTTAAAACTCCATTTTAACCATGACAGATTATTCGAAAACAACCAATTTTTTTTTCTGGTGACTGATATTGTCCTCGGAATACGTGAGAGGGCCGTGGAATTTCATTTACAGTTTTTATTGATTTTTAAAATATTGTTTTATTCATTTGGGTAGGCCTTCCCAAATATGGAGGCGGCTACATTTTCCAAAACAATATTTAAAAAATAAATAAAAACTGTAAATGAAATTCCACGGTCCTCTCACGTATTCCGAGGACAATATGAGTCACCAGAAAAAAGATTGGTTGTTTTCGAATAATCTGTCATGGTTAAAATGGAGTTTTAAGTTATAATGGGTTTCTATGGGAAGGAGCTGGAGGCGCTAAAATGAACATCAAATATCTAAATACTGAAAGGAGTAACTTATAAACTGTCTGGTGTGTTCACATGAGACTGAGTAGACCATAAAATGACCAAAAGTTTTTTTGAAAGTGTAACACCCCTTTAATATCAGGATATACATATGGATAAAGGAAGTGGCAAAGTGACGTTAGGACTGTCTGTGTGGATGTATGAGCTGTCAATCAGACAGGACATTTATATATGAGCTGTCAATCAGACAGGACATTTATATATGAGCTGTCAATCAGACAGGACATTTACCTGTATATATGAGCTGTCAATCAGACAGGACATTTACCTGTATATATGAGCTGTCAGACATTTCTGTGTGGGTGTATGAGCTGTCAATCAGAGAGGACATTTATATATGAGCTGTCAATCAGACAGGACATTTATATATGAGCTGTCAATCAGAGAGGACATTTATATATGAGCTGTCAATCAGACAGGACATTTACCTGTATATATGAGCTGTCAATCAGACAGGACATTTCTGTGTGGATGTATGGGCTGTCAATCAGACAGGACATTTCTGTGTGGATGTATGGGCTGTCAATCAGACAGGACATTTCTGTGTGGATGTATGGGCTGTCATAGCAAAGGTTGTTAATAAGCAGTTTAGGCAATGACTCTTCACTACGGCTCCATTTGTGAAAGTACCAGTGCTATGACACAATTGCTGTAGCTGTCAGTCGTGAGTGACAGGTTACCATGGTGGACAGATCTAGTGGCTGCAGCGGTCCACATTCCTCTAAGCCCAAATCATTTCAGGTTATGTCAGGTTACTTATTTAGCGGATGAGGATTATAACCAAAGTGGGACGCACCAACACTTTTTTATACTACTTCGATTCTATCCTGCTTTAACTGCTACTGTTTGTCTGATTCTAGTGACCTTTTAACCTCTGTCACCACTGAGAGAGTGTTGCTTGGTGATTTTTAACTTGCATCCAAATCAACATGGATTTAGCAGATCTCTATGTAAAAGTATTTTCTGCGAGAAATGAATTTTCTGATTATCAAAATGTTTACAAAATAGCTGATTTACAAGCTCAAGATTGGCTATCTTTCATTGTGTAAAATGGAATAAAAAGTGGTATAAATGTCCAATATTTTGCAGTGGACTACCTTGAACATCTTCAATGACCCCTTGAGGTCCCCAGACCTCATTTTACACATCTCGTAGAACGTGCTTTTTTTCCTTTTTCTTTTCAAATTGCATTTAAGACCAAAAAGACACTCTAAGAGTGCTCCACAGTTTGTTTAGATTTTGTTCTCACCTTTGAATAAATTAGAGCTAAGTGAACATTGAGGCATCCCAAAATGTTCTTAAAAACTTCTTAAATGAGGCTAAGAACATTTTTTCTCTTCTTAGGAGCTGGTTGACACATGAGGCCCAATGGACTGACCTCATTGACCTCATCACATTGTGATGGCTATCATAGCTGTCACAGGGATAAATTATATCAGTCCCAGATCAACTTTATTGATTATAAATCCCTTCAGTCCAGAGAAGTTCTGTTGATGTTTAATCTGGTTTTATTCACCTGTTGGACATTATCCTGGTCTGACCTGGTTTGACATGTTTATTATTGTATTTTGCGGACTCTGTCTTCTGGCTGCTTTTATTATGGACAGAATGGAATCCTTAAAGGGACATTTCCCCACTGGAACAAACTGCAATCACTCAATCAGGGCCGTTGCTAGCCGTTTGGGTGCCCTAAGCACAAATGCTTTCTGGTGCCCCCCCCCCCCCCCCCCAACAAAAAAGACAAAAATGTTGTATTTCTGACAGGGCTACCGTTTCACATAAGCAGTGATGGGCCATTAGCCATCCTGTTGTTTTCAGAACGATCCAACACCTCCAGTCTCCAGAACCAGTTAAACAGGTTTTGACTCATTTGATAACAAAAGCCTGAATTAATGAAGTGTAACACCTTGGAACAACCTTCCTAATGCCATTGTAATGTATAGTTCCCCAAATCCCCCACCACTACTCATTGTTTCTCAGTTGCAAGGGCGATTTTTTTCATGGGTTGACACCAACACTTGCCTGCTTGCCCAGGGAAAGTAAAAAAAAAATGGTCGGGCAAGTGAAGACTGCTACCTGGTTGCCCGATCGGGCAAGTGTGCAACTTAGTGCACTATAACACAACACAAGATAAATTTGTCTTTGAGGCAGTCATTGCACTCTGCCTCTATGTCTTTCCCTGCTTTCTAGCTATAGGCCTACACAATTCCAGGCTGGGTTTGGGAAACAAAACAGGCAAATTAACATACAGATCAAAATGACCATTAATCTTCTACATTCCCTAGTTGTGTAGACCTGGGCTAATTAAGATGATGAATTTTAACTCTTGAGAGTGTAAAATGAAACCAAATGGACCCGCAAGGGTCCATTTGGTTTCATTTTTACGTTCCGATGGCAAGTGCCTCCGAGACCTTAGTGTCAACCCCTGTTTTTCCTTCCCTGAATTCCTGGCCCAAGCTTTAGCCTGGACCAGCAAATTAACCACAGCCCCTGTGAAATCCTACTGAAATCCTCATGTAGGCTGCACCCTTGCAGCCTACACAGAGAGGTGGGGGCGTGTGTAGGGTGAGGTGGTGGTGGGGGGCATCCCTGACCAGTTATGCTTAGGGCCTCCAAAACCTAGTAGTGGTGCTGCGGCCCTGAATAAGCCCGCAGCCTGGCTGAGTATTTTAGCTTGTACTTTCAAACACATACAGCTCGGTCAATTCTCGATCATTTCTTACCATTCAACATGTTATGTTGAAAAAACATGTTCCATGTTTTTTGCTGTATGTGGCGAGCATTTATCCCAAGTCTGCAAAACGTTATTAAATTAAATGTTTAAATTGCAAGAAAAAAGTCGGGAAATTCGCAGCAAAACAGACATCTTTTTGATCATTCATATCTCCTTCAATTCTGGACCATTTTGTACATTTCAAAATGCAGCGTGACGGGCAAAAATCACTCTCCCAGATGCTGTATAGGATATGCAGGTAGGTCTTCTCTACGAAGCGGAATCAAGAAAAATGTAACCGTCGGGATTTCAGTGGAAACGTGAAAGCAGCAGCATTGTCACAAGTTAATTAATGTATTTAATTATATTATATGCCTTACCTAAACACAAGCAAGTGACCGACAGCAGGCAGCTGTCTAGAGCTGTTTATAGGACAATCCATAAATAAGGAGATGAATTGAACTGGCGGTTCTGTGGACATCTCCAATGCTGCGCACAGTCTGTGCCCGCACGTGGCTTTGAAATCCCTTTATCTATTTCCCAAATCTATTTGACGAAATTAGCTTAAGGGACAAACAGGGGGGCACCATGTCTCTGGAGAGGGGCACAAAGCAGATTCAACAGTTTTCTCGGGAAAATGCATATTTATAGATTTTTTATTTTATTTTTAATGGTGCCCTGCCGGTCACGTGGTGCCCAACGCACTGCGCGTTATGCGCGTTGCCCTCGCTACGCCACTGCACTCAATTAATAGTATTAGTAGTAGATAACAGTAGCACAATGTGAGTCAAGGAAGGAAGTAAGAACACATTTTCACTATAATGTTGGTCATGAACATGAGCATTACAACTAAGATATCTCGAAACACATATTACACACCCAGGACACACACCCGGGTGTTTATTGTGTCCTAAATGTTATTAAAAGGATCCCTGCCTAATAAGACAAATGTGCCTTAAAACACTAAACTTGCCTTCTATAACTAAAACATGCAGATAAAAACACCTTCAATACTTTATTTCTTTCATTTTTCACTTTATAGGAGGTGCTCCTGTCGCAGGATGATGATGTCACAGAGCATGTTCATCCATATTTTGTATAGAGCTAGACCACACGTGACATCATCATCCTGCGCCAGGAGCAGTTCCTGTTGAGTGAAATATTCTCTATTTATGAAAGAAATAAGATGCCATTGGTGTTTTCATTTGTTTATTTTAGTTATATAGGGAAAGTATAATTTTTTAAGGGATGTTTATCTTATTAGACAGGGATCCTTTTAAAATAAGATCTGGTTGCTAAAAGAGGTGAAATGTTCCTTTAACACATGGTGAAGTAGAAGTTGCTGTTGACCTTTTGACCTGCGAGTCTAGTGTCCAATCACATCGTAGCAACCACAGTGATGGGGGTGCAAAATTTATGAGCTCTGGACCAAAGGAGAAATGTGTAAATATCAGATCTACAAGCCCACAATGTGCCACAATTGTGCATGTGCGTGTGTGCACAATGATTTAATATAATAATGTTTATGGTTTATATAGTTATTTTATGAACTAATCAAATGGTTGGTTGATTCCTGCTGGACAGTGAACTGAACATGTTGATGAAGTTGTACATCTGAGCTTTGAATTGTAGACCCTATACTGTTACAGGATAATTAATGTGTTGATTATAAACACATGTGATGATACATGTTATGAATATTATAAGTTTAGTGTAGTTTCCATGTACACCCCAGGCCTGTAAAATTAAATACACAGATAATACTTTCACTGTCATCTCCTTCCATGATGATCAAGAAGCTCACAATGTTTATCAGCAGCAATGTGCAGATTATTATTATTAAACCTGATAGCAGGTGGAATTAATGTTTTACCAGACCTGGGCTGTGGAAACTAAACTGATTATAGGACTACAGGTTGAAGTTTTAATCTAAATGAAACTCTTTGAAATGTTGTTGACTTCTATCAAACTTGAGTTTGTGATCAGATCACTTGTGATCAGTGAGAATATGCACAGGAGACAATGACACACACGCACGCACACACACACATGCGCGCGCACGCACACACACACGCACACACACACACACACACCACAGATTATTATAACTCACTGTGTGTTAATGTTTTCCAGGTCAACCAACAGCTGTAGACAGGATGGACAGTGGAACCTCAGCTTCCATCACAGGTGAGATATTAACCTGTTTAAACTGGGAATGAATCCATTTTAGATAGAAATAGTAACATAGAGTTACTGAAGGTTATAAGGGTTAGAGAAAACCCTTATAGGGTTTATATCAGTGGTTCTAGCACAGCACATCAGTACAAATACTGCTTACATTTTAAAATGTTTAATATTTTATAATGACAAATCCTCCCTGGTACATAATAAAAGTTTTAGAACTATTGTAATTGTGTCTTAATGGATTAAAATAGATGAAACATACAAAATGACACTGGTTTAGTCACATCTGTTATCTTTATGAATACTATGTTTATTTTTTCCAACCAGGGAAGAACAGTGAGCCGTCAGAACTGAACATTGTTCTGATCGGAGGAAGAAACAGTGGAAAGAGTTCAGTAGGAAACATCATCCTGAGCGGAGAAGCTTTTGACACAATCAAATACACAACTAAGAGTGTGATGAGACAAGAGTTAGTGTCAGGGAGACAGGTCAGTGTGGTCGACACTCCAGGATGGATGTCTTCTGATCCCCTAGATCTGACCCCAAAACTGACCCAGTTAGAAATCCAACAGAGTGTGTATCTGTGTCCTCCAGGACCACATGCCTTTGTCCTAGTGATGCCATTGGACGTCCCATATATAGGAACAGGGATGTCAGCAGAGGAGCATGTGAGTCTTCTCCTCAGTGACCGAGCGTGGAAACACGCTATGATGGTGTTCACTGTAGATGATAAAACCACCATGACACCTGATCTCATTAGATCTGACCCTGAGTTAAGATACCTCACTGAGAAATGTGAAGGTCGCTTCCATGTTCTTAACATTAGTGACAGAGGAGATGGTAGTCAGGTCACACAGCTGATGGAGAAGATGGATCAGATGGTGAAGAGTAATGGTGGTCACTATGAGACAGAAGAACATGTCTCAGAGGAACTGAAGGAGAAGGGAGAACTATCAGCAGAAGAGCAGAACAAAGGAGGACAGACGCTCTGAAACCTACTACTGGACTTCCAAAACATACTGGTATGATTTGATTTACTTTAGAGAACACACTCTAGGTAGTAATGTACAATTATTATTATTACCTGTATTATTATTATTACCCTTATTGCATTTCTGGTGTGATGAATGTGACGTGAGAAACACATCCACACATTCACAACTGAGACACAGATACAAAGAGTCGGATTTGGAGCGAATGTCACATTTTTTCCGTTCTTGGGTCCAATTTAGCTAGTGGACCCCTTTAGCGTCCACTAGAGCTAAATTAAAAACATCAAAATCTATTAGACGCAATTATCTCCGCCCACAAAGATGAGACTTCATTTGTTTGAAAATAATATAGTCTTTCTCTCTCCTCCTCCCAAACAAATGAAACACGCGCTGCAGTCAGGCTACCCTTTTTATTTTTCTCCATCATCATCTCCTCCACCTCCTGCAGCATCAGGGAGGATGTTAAATGTTAAATGTCTTGATCATGTTGCTGGTACTGTAGTCCTACAGCAGCACCTGAACCAAACGTTTATGGTGTTCTCTGCACTAAACATGTGTGCTGTTGTGTGGACTGAGGGTCTGGAGTGGAGGATACTTCTCACTCCAGAGCACCCACTAGGTGGATTAAGCTACGCCCCATAATTATCTACCTATCCACCTACCCCCACCCACCTGGCGGAGAAAAAACACACCACCCCAGGGTGGATTCGAACTCCCACTATCCTGGGGTGAACCCAGGAGAGTATTTATCGTGCCACTGCATGCAACATGTGTTCAAAAGGATTTCCTATTTTTGTGACCTCCAACTTCCCCCCCAACCTCCAGGGACCCCCACGTTAAAGTGCTCATAACCACACGGCAGGTGCTCTCACAGAGTCCCAGAGAGACTTTTTTCTGTACCCTAAGGTCCCAACTTCAAAAGTACAAGAACAACTGAAAACTGAAAACCCTCCCGTTTTAAAACTCCTCACCTCCCTCCTGCATGCCGGGAAGAGTGGCTTCGAACCGGGGACCTCCACACTGCCCGTTGAGCCATTGTTGCCCCCATCGTTGCCCCCCTCGTTGCCCCCCCCCCCCCCCCCCTGCTCCCGAACCCCTGAAAAACACAAAGCAAAATCTAAAAAAAGTTAAATCTGATGCCACACTTACGTGAGCCACTTTTTCTCCACATTCAAGATTTGATCTCATATTCAAGAGATCACTGTCATCAGGATTTGCCACACATTTTCAACATCATTTACAGCCTATTTTACACCATTTACCAAAACCAGTTCAAGATCACAACACAACTTGTTGTGTTAATTGTGAGCTTGCAGATCTGCTATTTTGTGCTATTTGCAGTGTGATGAATTGTGAAGTAATAATTATATGTCACAGGTTTTTAAATGATAAACTGTCAAATTGGAAGTAAACAATGTTTTCTCTGACAGGACTGACTGACCTCAGGATTGTGTTGTTGGGAAGGGAGTACTCTGGGAAGAGTTCAGCAGGAAACACCATTCTGGGAGGAAGTGGTTTTAAAGTTAGTCAGACAGGTCAGAGGTCAGTGCAGTGTGAGGTGAGACAGGGCAGCGTAGCAGGGAGACATGTGACAGTGGTGGACTCACCAGGCTGGTACTACAACCGTCCACTACAGGACACCTCAGAGATGGACAAACTGGAGATCCAGGACAGTGTGTGTCTCTGTCCTCCTGGACCACATGTTGTTCTTCTGGTCGTTCCTCTTCATAGAGCATTCACCAAAGCACAGAGAGTAGCAGTAGAGGAACACATGACCCTTCTGTCACAGAGCGTGTGGAATCATGCTATAGTTCTGTTCACCTATGGAGACCTTCTGGGAGACAGAAGCATTGAGCAGCACATCGAGGCTGAAGGAGAAGACCTCCGCTGGCTTCTTGACACCTGTGGGAACAGGTACCATGTCTTCAACAATAAGAAGACAGATGGCACTCAGGTCACAGAGCTCCTGCAGAAGATGGAGGAGATGGTGGCAGGAAACAGAGGTGGACACTATGAAGATGGTGGAGATGTTTCAGAGACGTTGTCAGAGAGGAAGAAGATCAGAGAGGAACATGTCCACACATTCATGACCAAGACACAGAGACAAAGAGCTGCTCTGAAAGCTCTGTATGAAGGTGATGTTTGTGCGTGTGTGCGTGCGTGCGTGCATGCATGCGTGTGTGCGTGTGTGCACAATGTGCATGTGTGCGTGCATGTGTGCATCTGCACACATTACTACATCCTTGAATCCAACATACCAATATAATGTGTAAATATACAAAACCATTACACAGACAGTCACACAGAATAATGTTACATCATTGTCATTGTGTACACCTTTGATGCTGACACTTACAGAGTTACGTTTTGTAAAACTTCTTCCTCTGCCATGACAGTGGAAACATGCATGAATAAATCAATGAATCATCAATAACTGTGTGTGCGTGCGTGCGTGCGTGTGTGCCAGGACAACATAAGAGTCTTCTAGATGTGAGGGTGATGCTGGTTGGTGGAGAAGAGGCTCAGAGGAGCTTGGTGGGAGAACACATACTGCAGGAGAATGATCTATTTAAACCAACTCTACACAAGGTGAGTAATATGATATCAATGTGTTGTTGTAATGTAAGGAATGACTTGATACTCACAGTAACTAAACAGTAAAGCCATCAACTATGTTTTCTGATTATTAGGTATAGATCTGCTGCCATGAATGTCAATTTTTAATGTGATCAGTGAAGTGTCAGTGATTAATGTGCCATTTTAGATTTGTGTTATTAAAATAGCAGATGTACAGCTCACTGTGTCACTTCTGCTATTTCATTTTCACGAGATTAAAATCCTGCAGACTAAACTGTGAATGTGTCAGACATAGAGACTAACATACAGTAAACCTCATATTCCAGGAGTTTAAAACCCAGACTAAACTGACAGAATGTGTCAGACATCAGAGACAAGTTGCTGGAAGAACAGTGAGTGTGGTGAACTGTCCAGACTGGTCCACTACACCTCCATCACAGAAGACCAAAGACGTCCTTCTACAGGGTGTGACTCTGTGTTCTCCTGGACTCCATGCTGTCCTGGTGACGGTTGATGTCAGCTCCAGTTTCTGTGAAGCTGACAGGAGATCAGTGGAGGAACACATGGAGCTGCTGGGGGACAGAGTCTGGAGACGTGCTCTGGTTCTGTTCACAAGGGGATGGTGGCTGGGAGGGAGACGTGTTGAGGAGTACATCGAGTCTGAAGGAGAACCTCTGAGGAGGATCCTGGAGAAATGTGGCTACAGGTACCATGTTCTAAACTCCAGTGACTGGGACATTTCACAGTCACAAGTCCCAGAGCTGATGGAGAAAATAGAAGACATGGTGATGAGGGACAGAGGACACTTTGGACAGAGGACACTCATTAAAAGACTGAGAGGACGAACAGAAGAACAATGGAAGAAGAGAGAGCAGGAGATCATAGAGAGGATGTTGAAGTTTGTGGCAACGGATCCAGAGCCAGAAGAACCATCCCTGCCAGATGTCAGGAGAAAGAACAGCATGGACCTAGATGATGCACAGAGCATGGGGCAACCTCCAAGTAGTGAGTAATATTCTGTCTGCCGTTAATTGTATGGTTGTGCTTAATTGTGTGTGTGTGTGTGTGTGTGTGTGTGTGTGTGTGTGTGTGTGTGTGTGTGTGTGTGTGTGTGTGTGTGTGTGTGTGTGTGTGTGTGTGTAGTGTCATTGCAAATGTGTTTCTGTGTGTTGCCTTGTGTCCCAGTGAGTGGAGGAAGTCGCTCTTCAGGATATGACACCACCAGTGAAGCTCCAACCCTCACTGATGCTGATGTAAGTGTGACAGAGGAAGATGATTCAGAGATGAAACTTTAGTCTGACATTAATCAAACTGTATTTTCAGTCTGTGGTGACGGTGCTAGAAGAATCATCCCTGCCAGCTGTCAGGAGAAGGAGAAGCAATCCGTGGCATCTTCCAAGCAGTGAGTATCAATATTCTGTTTACATCATGATGTCATCACTAACAGCTGGAATCCTTGTAAGTACAATAATGCAATCCAATAATAGGCTACAGGGTGTTGTTGTGTCTTATCTAACTAGAAGTATGAATGAAGTCAGTATTTGTAGACATTTATGTACATCTATAGTCCATCTAACACCCTGCAAACTTTGAGTCGGTCAGACCCACAGAGTTCTCTTCCCAGACTCTGGAACGCTAGGCCCCCAGCCCAGGCTCCATCTGATATCACACCATTATGTCTGGGCATACCTGATGATAAAGAACTCAAAATACTATATGTAAGGGATAACACCCGACGAGCCGGTATTTGTTTCCTATTAACTGACCGAGGCGCAGCCGAGGTCAGTTAGTTAGGAAACAAATACCGGCTCGAAGGGTGTTATCCCGCTTATTACATGGCTTACGTCAGTGGTTTTCAACCAGTGGTCCGAGGACCACCAGTGGTCCTTGAGAGGGTGACGGCAACGGCATGTAAACAACCAAATACGTAGCTAACCAAATGGACCCGCTAACGGCGTGCTGGAGCTAATGCAGAAGCGCAGCACGGATTAATATGAACACAGCTGTTTGCACTTTGGGGAACTTGTTTATGCAGCGGTCAATAATGGCGAGGAGCGGTGATTATAGTGTATTATGTGACCGCTCACGTGACGTGAACGCTGGCTTCTGATTGGAGCATTCATTCAAGCCATGTAATAAATAGGCATAAAGTGTTTTTTTATTGTCTTTGTAAATGTGTTGTCTTGTGTTCCAGTGAGTGGAGGAACTCACTCTTCAGGATTTGACACCATGAGTGACATTTCAAGACGGGCAGAGACTGATGTAAGTGTGAGAGATTAATATATGTGTTAGCTATAATTTCTCTTTCATGACACACATTTGGATCGTTATTGCTTTACTGTATTGTTTTTTACAGTAAAAAGCTCAAAAGCTTAAAAAGCTCATTTTTTTCTCCATATGAGCTGGCTCCAATTTGTTTTCAATTCATCAACATTCATTATAGAGAGCATTAGTTACAAATTATTATATATTATATCATATTTTTCCACTATTGGTTTTATATGAAAAAAATAAGTCAGATTTAAGTACTGATGAATGAATGCTAATGATAGCATTTATGTGACATATTAGTGCCTTTTCATGAATTAACTAATATTCCCTCCATTTCCTCTTGATATTGTGACAAGGTGACACGTTTAAAGACTCTATTTGAGGGAATGGCAGTTAAGCTTACAGCACAAGAATGGAATAGGAGAGAGGAGGAGCTGATTGACAACATGTTGACGTTTGTGATGACGGAGCCACAAGAACCAAGTAGTGAGTCTTATATGTCCTCTTATGTGGACATACATTAGGCTACTCATGTATGTCCACATTGTGAATTTCATACAAGACTCAGAGCAAGATTGGATGCATTTTCATTAAACAATGATTAGTAGGCTGTTCTGAGGAGATTAATATTTAGGGTGACCAGATGTCCCCTGTTGCTTAAAGAACTTCATTTCCAAGACATTACAGGCAACCCCATTGTGACCCTGTCCCACATTGTGACTGACAGCCATCAGTGTTCAAATTGAGACCCTGTCCCACATTGTGACTGACAGCCATCAGTATCTGTACTGATATGTGTTGTTGTGTTGTCTTGTGTTGCAGTGAGTGTTTTTATTCTAATTGTAATGTGTGTTGTTGTGTTGTCTTACAGTGAGTGGTGACACACCTTCTACCAAGGTCTCTGATTGGCTGAACAGACATCCTGGACCAACAGCGCCCTCTTCAGGAGATGACACCATGAGCATGGCTCCCAGCCAGGCAGACACTGGTGATGTGAAGAGTGTGAGAGATGAACAGGTTTCATAGATGAACACTTTAATTAGGCTTTTAAGTTAAACGTTGTTCCACACACCGGTGTCACACACCAAGACAGCAGATCTACAAGCTCACACAAATAGTAGTGATTGTGCATTGTTGTTCTTTTCAGTGGACTGAAAATCAGATTCAAACTGGAACACTACAACTTGTTCAAGTTGTTCATGTATTACTGTATTGAGATGAACATTTCCACATTGCTTGGTGTTTAAATCAGTTGTTGGATTTAAATGTATTTTATTCCTATATATAGGATATATATATAGGAATAAAATATTCCTATAGTAAATAATTCAAGTTAAAGTTCACTTTATTGTCACCCAGATAGATGGTTTAGGTATATTGTCCAACTGTGTCAGGCTGATATTTGAATATTTCAGTCTACTGTTTTTGATTAACAGATCAATCCATTCAGGATCCACTCAGTATTAAATTGAAATATTTTTATTTGTGGTAAAATTTCCCAGAGTCATACACTATAGCAGGTGATTTCATTTTGTACTCTTAGTTAAATTAACTTTGCCTTTAAATTGGGTACCATTCTCCATAGGCCTAATTCAGGTCAAACTGTGAGGGGTCCGTGAAATGAAAATGGTTGAAAATCACTACTAGAGCTCTAAAAATCTTCTCATATAGGGGTCCTTGAGATGGTCGTTGAGATTTAAATTTGTGAGAACCACTGACTCACTATAGGATGAATTATCTTTTGTTGAGCTGTTCAATCCCAAGGCATTGCAATATGCTGGCCTACAGATAAGAGACAACTTTTGGCAAATGTTCTTTCACCCAATAGTGGTATACTGTAGGTATTAAAGTGTCATTTTAAGTTTTAAGCATACAATAGCATTCAAATGTTTGGGGTCACTCTGGACAAAGTGGACATGCAATTTTTGATGATTTTTAACCTTTGACCTTTAGCTTTTAACCTAATAAAAGTATATGTTTGTGATCATTAGAATGTCTAGAAGATATACATGCATTCATTATCCCAAAAATACCTAATTTCCTAATCCTAATTTGCATTAGATATATACTGTATATACACACACTTTCCAGTGCTATAATGGTGGTTTTCAACCTGTTTCATACCAGAACACACAATTTATTGTGCATTTTAGTCACGGACCACCATTTGATGTTCAGTTTACGGACCAAAACTAGGGATTTTCAAGTTTGCGCCCACATTTTAGAGATAGCGCAAAATGTTGTTCAAAATAACAATTCTTCTCCATTTTCTAAAGTAGATTCTTGAAAATTAGCTAATTCAAATGTTTACATTTTAATTTATGTGTTTTTTTCAAAGGATACTGGTTCATTTGGTTTAATTTTACGATCTCAAGAGTTACAGATCTATAAGGTTTAATTTGGTTACCAACTGTCCATCATTTAGCTGGGGACCCCCTGGAATTCTCTCAAGGGCCAATGGTTGAAAACCACTGCTATAATCCAAAAGCCATTTTTGTCACACACTAAACCCCTTATCCCTAATATTTTAGCGTTTCTTTTACTATTTTGAAAAACTTTTTGGAATAGTTCAGCGTGCCAATTTATTGACACATTGTGAGCTTGTAGACTGGCCATTTAAACTATTAAAAAAAATCTAAGAAGTTAAGGGATAAAGGGTTTAGCGGTGACGGAAATCTAGGCCATAGTTTATACAATTATGAGGGAAGTCTGGAGGTATCTGGTGGAGCTGTTGTCCCTGCGACCCACCCGACCCCTGCCCCCTTTTTCATTTATTTTTTAATCTACAGTTTGTATAAAGGGCTTAGGTTCAGCTCGCTTCAGGTTGTGTGAGACAATACATGGTTCTGTTAGCTATAACATGCTTTGTGCTAGAAATGAGCAAAGAAGAGCAACTATGGTAAAGATGAAGAAAGATAGGAGCTGACCAGAACTCTCACGTGAGGGGAAACATAGCATGCATCCCACACACACACACACACACACACACACACACACACACACACACACACACACACACACACACACACACACACACACACACACACACACACACACACACACACACACACACACACACACACACACACACAGTGCTGTGACAATACCGTGCACGCCATGTTTAGCATTCAAAGTAGGACATCTTGTGATAACATCTGTACTATAGGCCTACACAGGATGCTGTGCCCCACATGGTTTTGTTTGTCAGCGAGGACTGAAAGCATATAGTCTTCCTGTCCTTGTTAGCTGCACTTGTTCCTAGCAACACAAAGTTGAACAAACAGGGTTCAGAAGTGAGAACAGAACAGAAATTCAATCCCCAGTGATGCAGCACTTTCAAGGAACAGTTTGCAAAAAAAAGCAGAAGAATGTGAGAAAACGTCTATGCTCCAGGGGTGGATTTAGGCATGGGCATGGGGGGGGGGGGGGTGCCCCCCTAAATGCCTAGTCTGCCCCATCAGACCTTTAGCTTTATGCATGCTGCGTGTCTGTTGCAACTTCAACAACAACAATGTTATTATTGATGCTTAATTGCCTAATAAAAGTTCTGTAACCCGTGGCGATGAAGCCGCCCCCATACCATTTTCCCCCAATTGGGGAATGTTACTGCTACGTTCTACTGTCTATCTAACTCCAGTATACACAGTCTCCACGTTGTCTCTCAGTGGTCTCGGTCCACCTCTGTTGTCAAGTCTCACAGAAGCATAATGGAGGCTGTCTTCATTCTGCTCCTTGTATTAAAAAGAAGAAAGAAAAAAACGTTACTATATATATATAGTAACGTTTTTTCACACATCACAATCAGAGGAACAAAAACCTGGTGTGGGCTTTTTGTCTTAGAAGGTACAGTGTATTATAGATATATGTATCAAGTAAACACCTACCCCTGTGTTTGTAGGAGGCGTAGAGGATTGTCCTAAAAAAAAAAAAAAAAGAAAAAAATCCATTTTATAGGTATGAAAGAAAGCCACGTGTTTTACTTTTGATTTAAATACAATTCAAATCGGAAAAAGCGTCAGAAGTCATGGGTCAGATACATACTGTATGATCAGTTATTGGGAATGCAAATATATAATGATATATAATCTTTTGTGACTGCTCTATGTGCAGGGGTTCTCAACCTATGCATCGGGACCCATCGCCACACCACCCATCCTTGTTTTTTCTGTATTCCCATAAAACACCCCCAGAGATACTGTATACTTAAAAGAAACTTCACCACTGTGGATACCTTTCAACTTGCAGATGATGGAAGACAAGACAATGATCAGAATGATGCAAATGCTCAGTGCCACACCCAGGAAGACCTTTCCTCTGTCTGTAGAGATTTAAGTTAAATGTCACTTAAATGTGTCTAATGTATTTGAAAGGCAGCTGCCCATATGGAGAAAATATATATGCAAACTCGCGAAAGTGGCACTTTTCCTATAAAATTAATAATAAAGTTAATATACATTGTAAGATTCATAGTATTTTTGTAAAGTGAAACATCCAATTTTGTAATTTACAAGAATAATATATGCTATGCAAAACAAATATAAGATCTATAGTATTGTTCTTGCAAAGTGGCGTGTATTATAGCAAACTTTCAAGAGTTTACATATAAAGTTTTTCCATATGGGTGTGCTTACTAACACAGGCATAGATTGCTTTGTCATAACGTGCAGCACAGTAGAATGGTTTGAAATGTATCATACTCACTATAAGTTATTTTACCTGCATCCATAGTCTCCCTGTACGAGGTCACAGCACAGTGATAAGCACCAGCAGTGTAGACGGTACAGTTCAGAGTCACAGAGTCTCCTGGTTTTGTCTCTATAGGCTGCTGGATGGTTGCTTGGATGCTGAATGATGGACCTTCCACAGTCAAATTGACACGGAGTGTGATCGCTTCACTAAACTGAAAGTCAGAATGTTCTCTCGTCACACAGTAATACACTGCAGAGTCTGACAACTGCACATCTGACATTTTGAGATGATTTATTCCTTCTCCTAGGACCACAGAGAGACGGGGATTATTCTTATATTTTTCTGACCAAGTAGGTTCCCTAGCATTCTTGAAACGGGATACTAACAGCTCAGGTTTATATCCAACAGTGTGCTTGTACCAGTAGTAGTGTCTGACATCATCTTGACCGGAGCAGTTCAAAGTCACGTTGTCTCCAACAGCAGCCTCTATGACACCCTGCTGATGTTCCAGCACTGACAACTGAGCAAAATAAACTGGAAACAGAAATATATATTATATAGTTTTTATACATTAAGTTACTTTTAAGCTCCACATAGATAATCTTGTCGGTAAATTAAGGCAGAAAATTGGCTTTTTTTCTACCAAAATAGTCCTAGCTTTTCAAGCTTGCACTTAAGGAAGCAGTCTTTCTTTCTTTTGGATTTGGTTTATGGCAATTTAATTCTTTGCCCAATAGGTGAAATCAACATTGGTACATTTTTTAAAGCATATGTATATTTTAATGTAACAATGTATATAATGTATATCTCTCCTGGATTGGAATCTTGTAACATACAGGACACACTCCAGTAAATGGCTTACACTAAAGGTCCCAAGTATAAATACAGAGTTGTGAAAAAATAGCCTTTTGTTATAGAGACCCGACCACATGAAATGACCTACAGCTTTAACACCCATTGCATATGGTCACTTTAAATCTTTAATTGCAGACTTATGAAAATGTACTACCTCACATACTAATGAAGACCTGTTTTTGTTATTTATTTGTATTCTTATATTTTATTGTTTTGTTGTTTTGAACGGTTGTATTTTGTACTGTATCTCAATGACGCTGCAAATGAAGGAAACCTCCATATCTTTTGAGAATAAATAAAGGTTTGAATGAATGAAACATAAATTTAATCATCTGCAATTCTTTTAGGTTTTTTTTTTGTCAAATAATAGTTGCATTTTACCTTCTGTCCATAGAAGTAGACACATTAAATGCAGGGCAGACGTCGGTGCAGCCATCGTCTTCATGTGCTGACTCTCAAACGGAAAGAGTTTATAAACCATGTGACCACAACTAAAAAGTGTCAGTGTGTGGCTGCGTGTGATGAAACAAGCTGTCACTGAGAGGATGACACAGAGGGGGTGTTAGAGACCTTTTATAGGCCATGGCCTACTTGTGCGTGAGCAGAGTGAGCGTTGCCCACTCTTATAATGATCTCTTAATAACGTCACCATTACATCATCACCAAAACCAGCCAATTGAAGCACTTCAAGCTTCACGATCGCAATACAAGTCACAACTGACACTTCACTCCTTCCCTTTTTTGACAGGCTGGAATGGCTTAGGGTTCACTGCATCACCAAGATAACCATGTACCGGGAGTTCAACGAGTCCAATGAACAGGATGTGATTTATTTCATTTCACTATATTACTATGTGGAATGCAATTACCTTTGACTCCTTGAAAAGTGTGTATGTGTACATCTAAATGTTGTCATGAACTGAAAATGCTGGACAATGTTGTAAACACCTGTGAGTGTAAAATCAGGGTGTTTCCTGAGTAACAGTGTATTGACCTGTAGCTTCCTTTTCAATGTACCCATTCTACATACAGTAGTGGGAGATAAAATGTCAATCAGTTCTCTACTAGGCCTGTCCACCAGGGGGTGCCTGGATCACACCTTCTACCTTGTTTTAGGGTTGTGTATTTCTTTGAGCCAAAAGCAGACTTATGTATGTATTCAACAGGAAAAAAATACAATCAGGAATGGAGGGCTGTAGGTTGGGCTAGGTGCAGAGAGGCACAGGGATGACAATAAAGGTCTTATCTATATTATCTTTAAATGCATTATTGAGACAGGTCTTAAATCTATTATTATTGCTATCTCCAATGGGCATTTTGCCATCCATAGTGTTATTGACAGGTGTATGACAAGAAGCGACAGAGATCGGAGGGAAGACAGAGCAAAGGTTTTCTGGATCAGAACTCGAGCCAGCAACACACTGTCATGTAGAACTACCAGCCTAGGTGGGTGGCTAAGCCAGAGTTTTCATTTTATAACATGAATTCAATTTAGCATCGTTTACCTTAGATGTGATTTCTTTCACTACAAGCTCTTGCAGTATGTGATTTACAGCTTTGCTCCTCCCACAGTGCTCTCCAGCGACCAACATCACCCTCACATCTCGTAGACTCTGATGATCTCCTAACAGAAAGGCAGAAACTCCTCATTATTTCACCCCTTTCTCTCTCGATCGCCTGTTAGGAAAGCAGTG
Source organism: Benthosema pterotum (assembly GCA_039105355.1). NCBI lineage: Eukaryota > Metazoa > Chordata > Actinopteri > Myctophiformes > Myctophidae > Benthosema > Benthosema pterotum. The sequence goes on from CM076986.1 coordinate 37,002,574, forward strand.
GCAGTGCAATGAGCTACAGTACTTACTGGTGGAGAGGAACTTTAAGCTCCCCATAATATAAACATGTTTGACTGATCTGACCACTGAGCCAGATAAATAGTGGTATTATACTGTAGTTAAGGTTAACATGTGATCAATAATGTACATTTTTATTGTAGATTTTATTAGTTCAACCCAAGAATAGAATAGTTAACAACAAACTATTTGCACTCCAGCCTTCTTTTCTGAAATGTCAGTTTGAGAATATACAGGCACTATACAACACAAATCAGTATAGAAGCTTCTTCATTTTACCACATTGATAAGACACAGTGCATGGCATAATATAGATAATACATTTTATGAACATTACCTTCAAACAGAGCTTTCAGAACAGATCTTTGTGTGTCCTCGCCATTAATGTCAGGGTATCTCTCTAACCGCTTCCTCTCTGACATCTTCTCACAAGCATCTCCATCAACTTCATAGTGTCCACCCTGGTTTCCTAGTACCATCTCTTCGATCTTTTCCAGCAGCTCTGTGACCTGTGTGCTGCCACCAAAAAACACAAACAAACATGGAAGAACTGTAGTGTTGGTGACAACATGGATAAAGACAGCAATGCCAATCTTCAATCTAAAAAGCCAACACAAGCCGAGGAGCACCTGCCTAAAAGACAGGCAACTTCTCTTGTGTGGTGTGGCAATTTGTTATAAAAAGGCTGACATGGAGCAGACCACAGTGATTTATAATGTGTGTTGTGGCCAGTGTTGGTCAATATTACTTAGGAAAGTAACTTCTTTACTTTACTCGTTACCCCTTAGACAAAGTAATATCATTACTTTACTTATTACTGGAATCGAAGAGTAATATATTACATATTACGTTATTACTTTCCCAAGTTCTCAACACCGCCTTTGAAAAAATAGAGATGTACAACATAATCTGTTTAGCGAGCTCTTTTTAGAACTGAATCCAATTTATTGGAATAATAATAGTCTCCAATCCCACAAACTGCACCTGAAAACAAAGCCAACAAAATCTGTCTCTTTGACTTTTTAAACCTTTTCACAATTGTTTTCAAAGACAGTTGAGGTCTTGTATTTAAAAATAAAATACAAAATAAAGCAGCAAGCGATTTGTAGTGTACATAACTGTGTGCAGGATGCTGCGTGTGGACTGGATCTACAATCTACTGCACATCTCTGTTGTTACAGTACCTGTCGATAGCTTGTAAATCTGTTCTATTTTTGCATGCAACAACAAGCTCATTTTAAAAAAAGTAACTTGGCGTTACTTGCAAAGTAATGCGTTACTTATTACCCATTTTTGCAGAGTAATCTTGTTACTTTACTTTTTGGAGCAAAAGTAATATTACAGTAATATGTAATCTAAAATTAGTTACTGCCCAACACTGGTTGTGGCCAGGTGGAACTTGTTTTATCATCTGAAGAACAACCACAACAAAGACTATGCTGAAAGTCAGTGTTTGAAAGCAGGCAAGGCGTGCAACATTGATGACGAGTCTCCTGCCACTGTTAAGAAGAAAAGCGAGACGCAGACTTTGGAAGAGGTGTATGCCCGTGTAACGCCATACCCACACGGCTCCCGAAGATGGAAAGAAATGACCAATACTGTTGCTGAGATGATGTGCATAGACATGGTTCCTATCTCCACAGTAGAGAAAAGAGGGTTTAAAAGATTTAAAATAATTATCCAGCCAAAACAAGATGAATAAAGTCATCAAGGAGATGACTGTGGTCAAAGTGCAGACCGGAGATCCACAAAGGAATACATTATACACAAACAAGTCAAGAGGTCAATTTATCTTCAGATGCACAACATTCAATCCCTTCCACTTTTAAACACATTTTACTGCTACACCATAGTATAATCTATTTAATTAATAATGTAAATGACTTTAAGGGACTTCTCCTGTTTGTTATTGTGTTTACAGCTGGGGAGTGTTGAGTTGCTAGATGAGTAGCTTTGACAGCACAGTATGGTTTCAAGTGTGACATTAAGGGTTTGCTATAAACACTTCAGGCGCAGATGTGTGCACATAACGGCATTACAACTTATTACTTATTACAGTATGTCATATTCGACCACAGAGGCCTAGTGTTGGCCATCATTTTGTTATTAAACCTCTCTGGTGTCTCACATTTTGTTTTAAAATACTAATGTTGGTCATGGGTGATATGAAGGTACTGTAGCCTAAACCAGAGGGGTATAGGGGATATACCATTTCGGTAACACTTTACTTGAAGGTCACTTTTATAATGCATTATAAGCTAACTTATAATGCATTATAATACATTTATAATGCATAAATGTCCATAACCATATATAACTCCTCATAGCTACATTTATAACATATAACTGTTAGTCATAATGCATTATGATGGTCAAAGGAACAGCACATTATAACTACTATCAATTAGTCAGTTATAAAGGCACATATAGAGGTGATGTACTGCGTCACAATGCATTATAACCATGCATGTGTGAAATATGAAATAATGTCTTATTTAGTTATGAGGAGCTAACAAGTCTTATAATGCATTATAAATGTATATTATAATGTATTAAAAATGAGCTTACAAAGCATTGTAAAGGTGACCTTCAAGTAAATATTTCTCATGTTATCTTAAATACATCTTCCAGGAGAAGCGATAATAAGAGATCTTAACAACAGAAAGAAAACTATTAAGGGACTAAATGAGGACATTTGAACACTGATGCCTGTCAACCACATTGAGGGACAGAGTCTAAGTTTTTGGGATGCCTGAAAAATCAAAAGAAAACTAACATTACCGTTTAACTAACATTACCAGACATGTTTGGTAATGGTAGATTTCCTTTGAGTTTTATACAGTACCTCTTGTTGTCCAGTAGGTGTCCTACCTGACCATGTGATCTAAAGAGCAGTAAACAACCTTTAGTTAGGGTCAAGTCTACATTCATAACTTATATGCTACTGGCTGGTTGTATTCTTTTTTGGAAAGAATATCAGGCAGATACCCGATAGAATAGTACAAAAGACGAAAACAATGAGAACAAATCTAAGAAAGCAGGAAGAGGTAGATCTGTTGAGGAACATGTGAGGGTATACCTACCCTAGGGGACACGGGGAGAACATGTGAGGGTACCTAGCCTAGGGGACACGGGGAGAACATGTGAGGGTACCTACCCTAGGGGACACGGGGAGAACATGTGAGGCTACCTACCCTAGGGGACACGGGGAGAACATGTGAGGCTACCTCCCCTAGGGGACACAGGGAGAACATGTGAGGGTACCTACCTACCCTAGGGAACACAGGGAGAACATGTGAGGTTACCTACCCTAGGGGACACAGGGAGAACATGTGAGGGTACCTACCCTCTGGGACACGGGGAGAACATGTGAGGGTACCTACCCTAGGGGACACAGGGAGAACATGTGAGGGTACCTACCCTAGGGGACACAGGGAGAACATGTGAGGGTATCTACCCTCGGGGACACGGGGAGAACATGTGAGGGTACCTACCTAGGGGACACGGGGAGATCATGTGAGGGTATATCTACCCTAGGGGACACGGGGAGAACATGTGAGGCTACCTACCCTAGGGGACACAGGGAGAACATGTGAGGCTACCTACCCTAGGGGACACAGTGAGAACATGTGAGGGTACCTACCCTAGGGAACACAGGGAGAACATGTGAGGGGAGGCTACCTACCCTAAGGGACACAGTGAGAACATGTGAGGGTACCTACCCTAGGGGACACAGGGAGAACATGTGAGGTGAGGCTACCTACCCTAAGGGACACAGTGAGAACATGTGAGGGTACCTACCCTAGGGGACACAGGGAGAACATGTGAGGGTATCTACCCTCAGGGACACGGGGAGAACATGTGAGGGTACCTACCCTAGGGGACACGGGGAGAACATGTGAGGGTACCTACGCTAGGGGACACGGGGAGAACATGTGAGGGTACCTACCCTAGGGGACACGGGGAGAACATGTGAGGGTACCTACCCTAGGGGACACGGGGAGAACATGTGAGGGTACCTACGCTAGGGGACACGGGGAGAACATGTGAGGGTACCTACCCTAGGGGACACGGGGAGAACATGTGAGGGTACCTACCCTAGGGGACACGGGGAGAACATGTGAGGGTACCTACCCTAGGGGACACAGGGAGAACATGTGAGGGTATCTACCCTAGGGGACACAGGGAGAACATGTGAGGGTACCTACCCTAGGGGACACAGGGAGAACATGTGAGGGTATCTACCCTAGGGGACACGGGGAGAACATGCGAGGGTACCTACCCAGGCTACCCTAGGGGACACAGGGAGAACATGTGAGGCTACCTACCACAATCAATGGCAGATGAACCATGTAACCACTGCCCTTCATGCCATAAGGAAATAGCACGAAGGCTGACTTTAGGATATCCGTATCACTGATACATCAATGTTTCATACATGAAAACTTTATTAGGCTTCAGTTATACTTATTTGAGTAATACAGTTGCACACACCGGTGCCATGCACCAATATTGCAGATCTACAAGCTCACACAACTTTGTTGTTCTTTTTCAGTGGACTGAAAATCAGATTCAATCCGCTAATACTTACACTTTAGTTAGATTTTAGTTTTAGTTCTATAGAAGTACATTTGTGATAATATGAAAAATATCTATAAATTGAACAGGATTGGAATCAATTTGTTTCAAATATTGTATTTATTTATTTTTTAATATGTAGGCTATATACTGTATTTCTATAAGTTGTAGGCCTATAGTAAATAATGCCGGTTTAAGTGCAAAGGGAAATTAAACTAAACCAAGGTCTGACTGATGTATCGTCTAACCAACATGTCAGGCTGAGATTTGCATATTTCAGTCACATTCAGCTAGAATTGCCCCTGCACATTCTGCTGTTTGTTTCCAGCCATAGTTATTTTTTCTAACTCTATGTTTCCAGTGCAGAACTTTTTTTTTTTTTTTTAAGTTATGGCGCCGTCATAAAGGCCATTACAAGGAGTGATAAACACACACATTATCGCGTAGATTCCACTGTGCCCCTCAGTGTCTACATAAACACAATTGTTCAGCGCACACAAAAAGCTCACCAGAATTGAGGTCTAAAATCAGACGCGGGTGTGTGCTCAAAAACACCAGTCCGTTTGAAAATGAACTAGAGGCGGGATTTACTATTCCCCATGTGAATCCACTTGTCATTTAACTCTGTCCTTCCCGTGCAAAAGGAATGCTTGCAATGGAATAAAACTCCACTAGTTCGACACATACTATTGAAATTGAAATTTAGAAAATGTTGTCTTCGACTCTTAACGGTGGCAATATAGATTTTGCCCTAAGTAAATGCACCCTAGTAAATTAATTGGAGCATGGCTAGTGGGCTATATCTGTGCAAGTTATAGCCCATATAACCTTTTAAACAAATCCATGATGTGAAATATCCATAGGCTCCTCCACTGTAACCAAAAAACAGGTGTCGGGCCGAGAGCTGCATTTATTGACTTTATTGAATAAAGAATAATTGTTTTATTAACGCACATGAATGTGTGAATAAAATCAAACAAACAGAAAAAAGCTATGAGATAATAGCATTAGTTTTACCAACAAGGAATCTAATATATTAAGGTCCAGATAAAGGGCAATAGTTGATAGATTAGATTGTGAAAAACGTTCTGCACCACAACAAGCAGTAGTGAACCTTCTTGTCTCACACAACAGGTGTGATCTTCTCTAGCCAGTGTGCCAATTTATACCTGCCGACAAGACCTGACCTTAACCGATCTAAAAGATCATTTCTGGTTGCCTTCCATCTTCATCTTAATTCTTTCAAAGCCCAGCTTTTGGTATCGATCTCCCTCCTCAGTTTGCTGTACTCTTCAGCCAGGATCTCAAAGTCCTTGCCGAGGATCTGGAAGGACGCCAGCTTGTTCTCCACGGAGCGTTTTTGTTCCTGACAGACCTTCAGCTCAGACTCCAGCTTGTCCCTGCAAACAGAGGGACGACAGAGACAGAAAAAACAATGCACAATGAAGACATGCTTACCCTTTTTTATGTCTTTGGCAAAGTGTGCTGGAGTTACAGGTTCTGTGGTTAAACTACTGTTCAGCTGCTGGTACTTTTTGTTTGTTGTAGCAACGCACCGTCTCATACAGTACTACAACAACAACAACAACAAACCTCAACATCATCTCCAGCCATTGAGGTGAGCAGGGGATATAAACTAGCCTACATAATTTCGGAAAACTAACTTTGGGAATTATTTATTATTATCAGTTAGTATTATATTATGTTGTTGTAATTGTTGATTACTCACCTCAAGGTATGGCTTGTAGAGATTGTTCGTTCCTGGGATGAATAACTCTGCTAAACATGTGTGGGTTGCAACCCCAATAACTTTGCTAAAATGCCATATGGCTTGTATGGAACCCTTTCTTTGAGGCCCAGATTCTGAAACTTAGGACCCAGACTAGGGCTTCACAATTAATCGAAATCAAATCGAAAACAAGGTTACAGTGTAAACAAAAAATCATGTTTTCCCCTTTCCTAACACATTAATGGTAGAACTGTGTCACACTTGCTCACATTCTACCTTACTGTAAAAAGCGTTCTGTTAAATAAAAAAGAAATATGCAATGTGTTCTGCTGTTACTTTTAAAAAAGGTAGTCCAAGACTCCAATAAGAGAAAAGAAATACTTGGGGGGGAAAAAAGAAAAGATTTCTACTTCGTGACACACACCTGTAACTGCCACACACCTGTTTTAAGTTCAAAACAAAACTGAATGCCAACAGAAATACACTTCATTTCGGCACTCTTTTGAGCATATGAGTAATGAGTGTAATAGAGTCAGACGTTGTCACTTGCCTAATCTTTCTATGGGCAGATATGGTATCAGCCGTGTATGTATCCAACTCGATCTCCACCATCTCAGTTCTGTTGGGGTAAAAATCATATTGCCATGCACTGTTTATTGTACAATTACAATTTAGGCATTTAGCAGACACTCTTAATCCAGAGTGAATAACATTAAACATGAACAAATGTATGGCAATACATCACATACTGTACATAAAATTAATGTGAATCACTAAGAATGTAACATCTAATTTGAATCCTAACCGTTTCACCGTGCAGAACACTGCAGGTGTGAATGCAATCGCATTAAACATATGGAGTGAATATAGTACTGTGGAATGAAGAAGTTGTTTTTGGCACACATGGGCGAAGGAAAAGGCATCATTACGCACTAACACAGCAACACGTAAAGATGCCTGACTGCTAAATTCCTATAACTTTAACTATTAGAAGTCATGTTATACCAGTATCTCACTGTGTAGTTTATGAATTGAACACAAGCAAACTGTAGCAGATTAAATATTCAACATTATTAGGTGAGGATCAACCTTAGTAACTTTCCTCAAAGGTGGAAAGCCTGGTGATGTTGAGGTTAAAAGGAGAACTGCACACCAAAACATATTCAGCCTCAATCTACCTTGATTCCTGTGCTGTCATATTGGCCTTGATTTTTATCATAGATGCCCCTTACTCTACATTACACCCTGAGGTCTCCCTCCCTCCAATGCAGTTTGCATTGCCACAGGTTGTCTTTATTCTAATGCGGGTATTTTAGTAGCTCCAAACTTTTTTCTTCCACACATCACATCAAAGCACACACTACAGGATAATCAGGCCAGATTATTTCATCCGCAGAGTGACGTAAAACGCATGCATGAGTATCAGTATTCAAATATGTGGAAAAAGAAGTTTCCACATATTACTACAATACCCACATTAGAATAAAGACAACCTGCGTCCATGCAAACTGTGGCAGGGGAGGGCAGTCTCAGGGGTGAAATGTAGGGGGCATCTGGGACAAAAATCAAGTGCAGTAAACAGTATATGATGTCAGAAGGATCAAGGTAGATTGGTGCCCAACATGTTTTGGTGTGGAATTCTCCTTTAACACTCACGACGGGACACATGTTTCCAAGAGTTCACAGTGTGAGCAGGACAGAACATGAGAACAGCAGCACGTCAACCAGTGAGTCAACAAAGTCTGTTACCTGACTTTTTGCATGACCAATTCACATTTGCCCTCAAAGTAGTCCAGTTTCTTCTTGTCCACGTCTGACTGGATCTTCAGCCTGTGGTCCAGAATGAAAGACTGCAGGAGATGGACACACCTCATCAGCTCCTGTGTAAAACACACACCAGGGACAAATAGTTAGGTCCAGGGACCACCAGTGGTCCCTGAGAGAGTTCCAGGTGGTCCCCAGCTAAGTTGGTTAACCAGATGTAACTCTTGAGAACATACAAATGAAACCAAACGGACCCTGGCGGGTCCGTTTGGTTTCATTTTTACACTCTCAAGAGTTAAAATATTCATCATCTGAATTAGCCATTTTGGAATGTATGTTTTGCCTGTTTTGTTTCCCCAAGTCCAGCCTGGAATTGTGGACAAATAAATCTTTAGATTTGGGGTCTGTGGGGCTAAAATATCCTCAAATTGTGGTCCGTGGCTCAAATCCTGAATAAATGGTGGTCCCTGGGATGAAAAAGGTTGAAAACCCCTGACATGGAGGATAGAACCATAATGAAAGACTGCAGGAGATGGACACACCTCATCAGCTCCTGTGGAAAACAACACCAAGGAAAAATAGTTCATAATCAATGGTTGTCCATAAGAACCTGAATTTCCAGCAGGACCAATAGAAAGTTTAGCCATCCATAACAGTGGTTTTCAACCTTTTTCATATGAAGGACCACTATTTATTGGGCCTTTGATTTGAGACACAGACGGCCCACCATGTGGTAAGATTTGGTCTCACTTAACACTTGCCCGCTTGCCCGGGGCAAGTAAAAAAAAATGGTCGGGCAAGTGAAGACTGCTACCTGGTTGCCCGATCGGGCAAGTGTGCAACTTGCACACTTGCCCGATCACAACACAAGATAAATTTGTTTTGAAGGCAGTCATTGCACTCTGCCTCTGTGTCTTTCCCTGCTTTCTAGCTATCCACAATTCCAGGCTGGATTTGGGAAACAAAACAGGCAAATTAACATACACATCAAAATGACCATTAATCTTCTACATTCTCTAGTTGTGTAGACCTGGGCTAATTAAGATGATGAATTTTAACTCTTGAGAGTGTAAAAATGAAACCAAATGGACCCGCAAGGGTCCATTTGGTTTCATTTTTCATTTCTACATCTGCAAAATTTACAATATATTTTTGGGGGGCAAGTGACCATGAGCTGAGTGCAAGTAGAACCTGACTTGCACTTGCCCGATGGGCAAGTGCCTCCGAGACCTTAGTGTCAACCCCTGATTAAGTGTATTAAATAAGTCCATACAGTGAGGTAGAGGTGGATCTGGCGCTGCAGCAGAACAGAGTTCTCCCAGTAGCGCTCCTTCACACTGGCGGCTCTCTTTCCCTCGTTGTCCAGCAGGCCTGACAGGTGAGACAGCTGGACGTTCTTCAGACCCTCACTGGCCTTCTCTGAATGAATGAATGAATGAATCTTTATTTTCGTGTCTTCTCGGAGACCAATCCCTTATGGGATTAGAAGACACCAAAAATATAAACATACAGTAACACTTCCACACAAACGTAAACAGAACAGAAATAAATAAAAAATAAAATAAAACATACATCAGGTATAGGTTTTCTTTGACCGTATATCCCAGGCTTTCTCTATAAATTCTGCTAGTGCAAATATCTTGTGTTCAAAGAGAAACAAAAAGTTTCACACATACTCACTGGTCCTTCTCTGTGTTCAGGAGGTTTCACACTACATACAGTTACATACATACAGACCCTCATCCCAGGGCCTACTATTTATCCAGCATTTGAGCCACAGACTACCATTTGATGACATCTTCACCCCACAGACCCCAATACTAAAGTTTTCTTTTGCTTTTGTCCAGGCTGGATTTTCTCTAACAAAACATGCAGGCAAACATACAGTAAATCAAAAACGATCAAATGGACCCGCAAGGGTCTATTTGGTTTCATGTTTACGCTCTCAAGAGTTACATCTGGTTAAGCAACTTTTAAACTGGTTAACCAACTGAGCTGGGGACCACCTGGAACCCTCTGAAGGATCACTGGTGGACCCCGGACCACTGGTTGAAACCCACTGATTTATAATTTGCTCTGAAACCATCTGCTTTGACTGTTATCAACTGATAATACCCAGTATAGGACGGTTACTTACAAAGGATTGACACGGATGAGACAAAAACTCGAAAATCAACCCATTGTCGAACATGCATTAATCCATTTTGCCGGAGAAATGATTCTACAAATGTCCTGACAGTTTTATGACAGTGGTCCACAATATTTCATGCCAAGGACCCCTGAAATCATCTGTATATCTCCCCTACCCCATTCAGACTGAATGGGGTAGGGGAGATACTGAATTAAAACAAAAATAAGAGTTCATCTCTCCTACCCCATTCAGGCTGATAGAAGGAATTAAAACAAAAAGAAGAGTTCATCTCTCCTACCCCATTCAGGCTGATAGAAGGAATTAAAACAAAAAGAAGAGTTCATCTCTCCTACCCTTAGAGTAACATAGAGCAGTATTCTGATTTTCCCTTCCACCCACTTGCATTAACTTGCTCACCCAGCGCATGAAGCAAACTTCCGGGTTGGAGCAGCAGCGTTGATGCATTGCGAATGGGCCACGCGAACGCGCCCCACATGAACTCTCATGAACGCGACCGTGCGTGTGGGCGTGTGCGTGCGAGTGAATCATGGCCGCGCGTCGCTGACTCGTGTACTTATTAAAGGCTACACTACACGGCTTGTCTAGCCGCCCGAGGAGACCTCTTTTCGGTTTAATTTTCGGAAAGTGCCGCTTGGTGCCGCTTGGAAGTCCACCATGAATGAATGAATAGCTATGCAACGACTATGGTTTTATAATTTATTACAGTATCATGTTTTAAAGCAGTGGTTTTCAACATTTCGCCCCCTGATATGAAATAGGGTCCAATATTTATTCAGCATTTGAGCCACGGTCCGTGAGATTTCTTTTGTTTTTGTTTCTTTTTTTTTCTTTGAGTCAATTCCAGGCTGGATTTCAGAAACAAACATACAAATGACCATTAATCTTCTACATTCTCTAGTTCAGTGGTTTTCAACCTTTTTGATGCCAGGGCCCACCATTTATTCAGAATTTTGCTTTTGTCCATCTTCTAGTTGTGTAGACTTGGACTAATTCACATGCCGAATATTTTAACTCTTGAGAGTGTAAAAATGAAACCAAATGTACCCGCAAGGGTCCATTTGGGGACCACCTGGAACCCTCTCAGGGACCACTGGTGGTCCTCGGACCACCTGTTGAAAACCCCTGCTCTAGTTGTGTAGACTTGGGCTAATTCAGATCATGAATATTTTAACTCAAACCAAATATTATGTGGTTTCATGAATATTTTAACATGAAACCAAATGGACCCTTGCGCTTGCGGGTCCATTTGGTTTCATGCTTACACTCAAAGAGTTCACATCTGGTTAACTAACTTTTAGCACACCCCCACACCCACCCCCACCCCACACACACACACACACACACACACACACACACACACACACACACACACACACACACACACACACACACACACACACACACACACACACACACACACACACACACACACACACACACACACACACACACACACACACACACACACACACACACACACACACACACACACACACACACACACACACACACACACACACACACACACACACACACACACACACACACACAAGGCTGTCAAGGTTTAAATGTGCAAATTATGCACTGACCCCACCTAGTGTCTGTTCTGATAATATGTTCTAAATTCTAATGCTGTACATAAACAAAATGCAAAGGTGATTTTTTGTGTTTAAAATAACATGATAAATATCCTGATAACATTTCCATAGACTAGTCACTAGAGACTAGACTGTCATTAACAGGGGTTGTATACAACTGTTTTTGCATTGCATTTTCATGCCATCAAGAAGTGCCATTATTGGATCTACATATTGCTGTTTGCCGTGTTCATTTTTTATTCAATGATGAGATTAATAGATTATTGTAACATGTAGGCTATTCATCTGTGACTGTCACAGATGCCAATGTTTTAATGAAGAGGTTGGAAACCAGTTTGATTATCTTGGTGAGCACATCAATAGGCTACTAAATCTTATTCAGAGCAAAGCTTCCTTGGGTCAGTGATAACCACACTATATAACCCATGTTATAACTCAGGAGTCCCTGTGGGAGTTGGTCCTTGAAACTAAACAGGTCGAGAATTGCTGCTAGAGCCATCAAAATCGATATTTGGGGGTCCCTCATTTTTTTAATGGGATCCGTATGCTCATCAATGTAAATTTGGGGGTCCTTGGCATGAACGTTTGGGAACCTCTGCCTTGCCTTGGGTGAAAATTCCCCTGGTACTGTAATCAAACTATTTTGGTGTTGACAATATTATTTATTTAAATCGACCTTCTTAAATATATTGTCCAAACAGAATAAATTACACCTAAATTCAAAGTCATTACACCTAAACATGCTATGCATTAAGGGGGAAAATGATGATTTTCAGTGTACTGGAAGAAGACACAAGGCTCCGTGCACCAGCACCACTACCACCACCACCACCAGCAGCAGCAGCAGCGGGCTGTCTATCAGCCTCTCTGCCCAGGGAGGTGACTTGATGACGGGTTAGATGGAGAGACAGATCTATAGCAGAAAATGACTTTCGACTACTTGTAGGTTAGCAAACCAAGTGTTCATATGATTTTATATCCATTTCGATGCTGAATCTGCAGTAATATTTCAGGTACAGCCGCTATTTAAAAAAAACGTTTTTAGAATTCGGAGTTCTACCGAAGCCCATTGTAAGTGAATGAGAAGTCCCAGGCAGTCAAAATGGCACAAGCTATCTTCGTAATATTAATACTTGGGCACCAACCAACTATTTTATAAGAACAATATCGATCTAACTAGCAGATTCGATGAGTTAGATATATTTTATATACACATATTATTGATAACTAAGCCAAAGTCCACCGCTGGCCGGTGTGTGCTGAGCGCTCCGCACCTCCACCTCAGAGCTGACAGTCAGAGCTCAGCTGAAAAGCTTCCTGGAGGGGGCGGGGCCTAGTGCGCGTTCACGTGGCCCATAGTTTGGTCTAAACTGCATTCTCAACTTTGGCCACTATGTCTTTTTTGCTTCACTGTTTCCTACAGAAGTGGTCTCTGTATTTTATTAACTCTATGGGTGTACTCCATGAATTTCCCCATTCAGGCTGATAGAAGGACAGGAGGTTGAAACACTTCTTCCTGAGATGTTTCTCCAGCTCTCCAGGTAAACTCTGCTTCATCTTCTGCACATCCTGGTGGAGAAGACACACAACACACACACGATGGACATAAGAGAAGCAGTAAAATCTATCTGCGCTCAAGCCACATCAAGTACTACTACTACAATCCTATAAGAAGATTCCTATAGGATTTTTGGGAAAATCGGATTTGGATTTTCTTAATCATATAAAACAAATATCATAGGATTTGTTCCAAAATCTTAGAGAATTTTTCGGAATCCTATAGGATTTTTTCACTAGGGAATGATAACAATAATAGCAGTAATGCAATACAGTGACTGACAACAGCAAAAGATTTAAAACCACATCTAAAAGCCAGAATACAATACAGGTGTCTGGAGCTGTGCTTTAAAAATGTCTACAGAGGCTGCCTGCTGTCGAAAGGTATAACAGGAGTTTGTTCCACACTGTCGTCAGTAGAAACAGAAACAGTGGTTTATCCTTGGTATATTTTAGGCACATTGAGCAAGGCAGCAGTGGAGGACCTGAGACATATCTAGGGGTGGGACAATTCAGTTACCTCACGATACAATATTTAAAGTTCTGAATCGATTTATATTGCAATGCTTAATTATGCTGAGATTCGATATATACCCTCACAAATTACTTTGCTATTATTACTAGAAGACTTTAAAACAATTATAAAGTATATGGACCATGTCGCCAGTCAACTTGAATGTTCAGTCAACTACAACATTTTAAAGCAATTTTAAACACCACATACAGTACACATACAGGATGTTATTGCATTGCTGAAGACAAGCTTTTCCAAAACCTGGTTGTCAAAAGCAAGGCATTTCTGGACAGAAATGTAGCTCAAAACATTTCTATGGTGGAGCTTTTTATGAAACAAAAACTGCAGATATATATAAGGAGGACAATTCAACCCTCTACAATACATTGTTCTCTCAAGTAAGCGTGTGAACTGACAGACCTTCTCTGAGGGCATGAGGTCCAACACCTGGCGTGGGTTCAGACCCAGCATGTAGGGCTGGTCTGGACTGGTAGTGGTGCTTGGATCCAGTTGTCTGGAACACTGTGCCACCAGCAGACACCGCTCCACTGTCTCATGGAACTGCAAACACACACAAACACACATTATTACATTAGAGTTTTGATTATTGTCAATATCATAATTAAGAAATATTATACATGAGAGTGTGGATTAATATGATTATTGACAGGACAGTGATGAGGTTGTTCACCTCGGTCCTCTTCCACAAAACTGAAGTGTCAATAATCACATTAATCCAGGCCCACACAACAGTGTTTCCCTGCAAATATAATAATTAATTGGACAAGACATTGATTGTGAGCTCTGAGGTTTGGGGACATCATTTGTTGCATCATGGGACTATAGGGACATTAGGGAGCAACACTGTGTTGTTTGATAAGTTGTGGGCTGTGGAGTGTTATAGGCCCAGTGGATGTATAGCGATCAATGTAACTGCACATGATCTGGAATCGATTATGACAGATTGGTCATAATCGATTCCATAATGTGTCATAATTAATCCAGTACAGTACCAGTCATTGGCGGTCATGCTTTGTATGTTTAAGTCTCTGTGCAATTTTGTGTTTTTGTCACAAATAAAAACAAAGTCTTTAATTATGTGCAAAAAGGAGAAAGCGATCCGAGTACTCAAAAGTTATTACGAGTAATACTATTCATGGGGAGAAGACTTAGTGGATTCGAAACATGTCAGTTAATTTTATCTCATAAAGTACTTGTACTTTTATTCGCGCTCTCCTCATTTTTTAAAAACCTTTGAGAGCTCAGATCGCACTCTCCTTGTTGCATTCCAGTCCCTCGGATCTTTGAAGCACCGTCTAAAACTTTATATTATTCTGTGTATCTCTGCCAAGCTCCTGGTTGCTTTTTTTTTTTTTTTTGATTCAGCAGCACCTTTACCATTTCTAGTTGAGGACCCCTGCCCTAAAGGCTTGTCATATTTCTTCTATACAATATTCTTTTCACAGAGTTTCTATGATGCGCTACCCACACACGTATGTTTGTGAGTGCACTAGTGGACTTGCACCACTGATTCCACTACCATGTTGTGGTCATGGGGTACGGCGGCCTGCTGTCTCCTGATGCGCTGCTCCTGGGTCATTTCACACAGCTGAGTGTGGAGGCTCTCTGCATGCAGCCAGCGGCGCCTCTGGCACTGTAGCTTCTGCTCTGCCTGGACAATGACACACAGACAGTGTTTAAACACACACACACACCAGCAAACGTCTGCACATGTGTTACACACACACCCACCCACACCCACACCCACACACACACACACAACACATGTGTTAAACACACACACCAACCAGCACACATCTGCACATGCAGTTAAGGTAGACATCTCCATGAGGCACACTTCCTCTAGCATTTAAATTACGTTGTAGAACCTGGAGTTAATGCTCAATTAACAGATGCACTTGCTCATCAATCAAGTACTACTTGCCCTCAGGCCATGGCCACTTGATCCCCTCCAAAAATGTTGTTATTTACCATTTCATTTTACTGTAACTTTGTGTTAATGACTAAAAAACTGCACTATAACATGAAAGTGGTCTTAGAAACTAATGCATTTTAGGGGGAAACCTTTTCATCGGCAAGGACCCCAACATTTTGAAAAGATAAGACAACTTCAAGGACCAGAAGTTATGGACAGCCATAAAGCTGCTCCCAAGTCCCAAACATACTTTTAAGTACATTTCAGGTGCATTTGCAACCAAAAGGGCCCTTTTGGTTGAGCCCTGGCTTGAGAAAACCTATGGCTTCCGCAACCTGGTGGTGATGTTTTTGCCAGAGCGCACGCCATAGACACTTCACACTCAGTGTGTAAGCTGTGTGTGGATCCGTAAAAGAATGTGCACCTGCCCCGATCGGGTAAACAGTAGTAGACTTCACCTGCCCTAGCATTATATTTACCCTGCATGGATAACTGCGTTGCACGATAAGAATAAAGAATCATTGATTTAACTGTTCTGTCTTGTGTGTTTACACTGGAATTTGCATCCCTCAGTGAACTACCTTCTCCAGGGTGGTCTTGGTGCCGGCGGTCAGCCCAGTGCTGTCCATATGCTGAGACATGGTGGCCAGCAGCCTGCAGAACTGAGGGTTCTGGGTCAGGTCATCCTCTGTCACATCACACAGTGTGAAGAAGGACAGCACTGGAGCAGGAAAAACAACATCAATGGACTGTTTCACCACTTTTCTACCTATCTTCATATAATGGGTCCTCACTAATGTTCAGTGTTGGGCAATATTACTAATTACCCCTTTAGAAGAGTAATAATATCACATTACTTATGACTTGCACTAAGAGTGCCGTAATATATAATATATAATGTATTCCTTATACATTATATAACTTTTGCACAACACCACCCACAAAAAAGATAAGTAAAATAAGTAAAACAACACAATATTTACAAAATAATCTTTATAATCCTAATATAAGGAGGACACACAAGTTATTTCTTTGTTTCAATGCCGCAATGTTGACACTAGATGTCTTTGTACGTTTGACTGTAATAATAATAATAATCAAGGGTTGACACTAAGGTGTCCGAGGCACTTGCCCATCGGGCAAGTGCAAGTCAGGTTGTACTTGCCCTTAGCTCATGGTCACTTGCCCCCCAAAAATATATTTTGCAGATGTAACTCTTGAGAACGTAAAAATGAAACCAAATGGACCCTTGCGGGTCCATTTGGTTTCATTTTTACACTCTCAAGAGTTAAAATTCATCATCTTAATTAGCCCAGGTCTACACAACTAGAGAATGTAGAAGATTAATGGTCATTTTGATCTGTATGTTAATTTGCCTGTTTTGTTTCCCAAATCCAGCCAGGAATTGTGGACAGCTAGAAAGCAGTGAAAGACACAGAGGCAGAGTGCAATGACTGCCTTCAACACAAATTTATCTTGTGTTGTGTTATAGTGCACTAAGTTGCACACTTGCCCGATCGGGCAACCAGGTAGCAGTCTTCACTTGCCCCACCATTTTTTTTACTTTCCCAGGGCAAGCGGGCAAGTGTTAGTGTCAAGCCCTGATAATAATACCATAATAATAATATGAATAGGTTGCTGTTCATCACTGTTTTTAGGTCACAGTAAAGTCATTACTGTAGCTCATCTCCTTCACCAACGCTACACTGTTGAAAGCAGCAGCATGATGAAAGTAACCAGTAATATTAGTAGAACTAACTGTAATATTATTACTGTTTTGCAGGACGTAATCTCGCTATATTACTTGTTACAGAGAAATGTTATAATATTACTAGTTTAGAGAACGGAGAGGAACGCCCGCACACTGTTTATATGCTCCAAAACACACTTTTATTTCGTTCAGGCAACAACTGCACTGCAACGTTTCGACCCAAAGGTCTTCGTCAGGCAAATTTGATTTGATTTGCCTGACGAAGACGCGCACGCACGCGCACGCGCACACGCACACGCGCACACACACACACACACAGTGGTGGGGTGGGGCCAGCATGTCAGAATCGCAAACACCAAACTCCAAATCTTGGGCTAGGGGTCCTCATGGACACAGAACAGAAGTTACCTTGTTGATGCAAGTTGTATCCTTCCAGGTCTGCTGCTGCTGCCATCATCCACTAAGATCAGTTATTACTGTCAGTAAAGTTACAGTTTAAACATTACTACTGTCTATCGTTGTCTTTGTTTGTGTTTACTGTCAATCCAAACCAAATGGACCTCCTCCTCCTTCTCCACTCCGAACCGAAACCGAACCGAACCGGTTACCGCTCAGTGCCTGAAGAATGGACAATGTTGTAAACATGAAGTTACTTCCTGAATCAAAGGACTCGCGCCTGCCTAAACAACAAGCGTTCTTATTGGCTGACTAAACCTCGCGTCACCACTGAGGCTTTCCATTGGCTGACTGAGCCAAACTGAGGCTTGCCATTGGCTGAGTGAGCCCACGTGCTCTTCTTTATTGCTATGGCTCTGGCGGCCTCCAGTGGTCATACCATGTAATTACACCAAGCATTCATATCATGACACAACAACTTTGATATTTTTTGTACATTTTCACTGGTGTTTGTTTTAAAAATGCCACAATGTCTGTCTCACACTAGATATACACAAATTCAATTAAATTCTAAAGAGCTTTATTGGCATGATAAAACAAGTGTTTACGTTTCCAAAGCAAGTCCTAATCACAGATATCTGAGTGAATTTGATTATTGTATGCATGACTGTTATGTAACATAAACATAGCTTGAGCTAATTTGAATGGAATCATATGGGGAGCAGCCCATATGGAGATTTGTATATATACAAACTCATACAGTATATGAAATCATATAAAACATATATCATTTTGTAATTAATAAGAATTATATATGACATTTAAAACAGATATAGGATCTATAGGCTAGGCCTAGTATTTTTGTAAAGTGGCAAGTAGGCCTATGCATAGCCTATATTGTAAAGAGTTTGCATATATAACATTTATATTAAAAACTGTATATGGGAGGCATCATATCTGTCTGGTAATGCCTCCTGGACACACTAGTTAGGCCAGCTTGTTCATTTCAATGATCAAGACATTTAGAAAACAATTACTTCTGTAAAGCCAGAAGCAGCAAATCACAGTGGAGGTAAAATCATATTATGTAGAAAGGGAAAAGAGAAATATACAAAGAGGGGAAAGGGGGTGGGTGGGGAATTACATTTTCATTTTGTTTATTTATGGTAGCAAGTGTTGTAGTTGTACTTTTAGAAGTGGGGGGGCGCCTCTTAAAGGGAAATTCCACCTATTTTATTTTTTTTTTTTTCTGAGAGTGTACAAATGTGAATCAAATGGACCCTAGCGGGTCCATTTGGTTCCATTTGTACACTCTCAGAAAAAAGGAAACTCATTAACATGGTGAAACACATCTTGATGATGTCATCAAGATGTATTTCACCATGCTAATGATTTTTTCAGACCCAAAAATATTTTAGATGTGAGAAGTGGGGGGACGCCGTCCCCCCGCGTCCCCCCTCCACTACACCCCTGATGGTAGCTCAGAAAATGTGACATTATATCCTGCAGCAGCATTAAAGCGGCACTATTGTCATTTTTCTCCTCTGAATAAAGTGTAATTTTGTCCATGTTAAAGGAATATGTTAAAGGAATTTAACATCAGTCAATCACTTTATTTGGTTGTATTGTGTCTCCCTTACCTAGCCCTATTTACACATTTAGATTGTGTCAAAGGTCACCTAGACACAGAGCTGACCATGGAGGAATATTTTCTCACAGTTTTAGCTGGAAGAAACCTCAAGCAGAAATTAAATGTGTAATATTTAACACAAAGTGGTGATTCTATATTTTATGAAAAAATGTCTAGATGTGCAACAGTAAAGTGGCATACATGTATGTACCCCTTAGAATTATTTGTAGTTTTAATTGACATTTTATTTTCAGCACATCATCATCCTCATAAAGCCTTCATTCAGCCTCATCAGAATATCATCTTCATCACGTCTAACTATGTCATCCACGGTTACACTGACCTTCCCCCTTAACATCCTGAGAGGGGTGTCGGATGCTTGACCTGTCCAAACGAACGGAAACAGTGTGTCAGTGAAAGTGTGCGTGAAGGTGTGTATGTGTGTGTTGGTATCAGGATCACAGAACGACAGCTTTCCTCTGTTCCAGTCCAGCTGGACTCTGATCCTCTGAGGTTTCTGTTTCAGTGAGAGATCAGTGGCCGAAGCTGGTCTGGAGGAGCGTGCTGCTGCACATTTACCTTTCTGCTTCACAGAGAGAGCGGTGAATGACCTTGATGAGGATAATGCCGTGTATTTACCTTTAGAAAACTTTATCAGTCTGTATTTACCCCCTCCGCTTCCTTTCCTCTGAAAATAATCTGCTAACAAGCCCACCTCCCATTCTGTATTGTCTCCGACCTCAACGTCCCAGCTGTGAGTCCCTGAGCTAAACCCCTCAGAACCCAGAACATATGCGTAGTAGTGGTTAAACCTTTCTGTGTTGTCAGGAAGCTGCTGTCTCTCTCCACGTCTCACACTGGTCAGGTCATCAGACAGGATGAGACATGGATGGGCGGTGTTGGGGTCCAGAATGACAGGAGTGTAGGAGGCAATGTCCTTCATCTTGTGCCAGACTCTGAAGGTCAGGTTTTTCAGGTGTTTGGCGACGTCTATCAGTGCTCCGGAGACCGGCTGTGGGTCCAGCAGCGTGAGCTGGACTCTCTTCATTGTGGTCTTGTAGTTCTGCAGGAATGAGATGTGCTCTGCCTTCAGGAGGTCATCTATTTCTCTGATGTTGTTTGAAATGGTTAATATGTCTCTGTTCAGAGCCTCGATCCTCTCCTTCATCATCTGACTCTTCTGCTGCTCTTCCCTTCTCAGGGCACTGAGGCTGGCCTCCTCTTCCTCTTGTAGAAACTGATGAAGCTTCTTAAACTGTTCCTTAATCTGCATCTCTGTGTGTCGGGTCTGGGCCTTAAGGTGTTCTGCGGTTTGGTCACAGTTTGATTTCACTTCAGTGAAGACCCCTAGCTTCTCGTGTAAAGGCTTTAGTAATTTCTGGACTTCCTTCTTGTGATCCAGAGCAGCTTCTTCGATGGGTCTGAAGTGATGATAGGCTTGTCTTTTAGAATCTCGACACACAAGACACACTGGCTCTTGACATTCCAGACAGAACAGTTTGAGTTTCTCAGCGTGCAGACTGCAGAGAATCTCAACCTCTCTCTCCAGTATTAACCCCTCACACAGGTTCTTCAGAGCCAGGTTGCGGGAGAGATTACCTGTTGAATGTATGTCCTTACAAATGGGACATTCCTTTATTACCTTCTCTCGCCACCATACCTGCAGACAGTCGTTGCAGAAGCTGTGGCTACACGACAAGAGAACAGGATAAGTAAAGACGTTGTGACACACAGGACAGGAAAAATCCTTTTCTGAGAGAGACAACTTGGAAGCCATTTTATCTTTTTAGGGAAGCGCACTCAAGACTCAAGATAGGCAGTAAATCAGTCCCTGGACTTGTCCCTGGACTTCTGGAATGGTCCACCATGTTTACCTTTGCTGTGAATCATGGCTCCTGTTAAAGTCCGTTCAGCCAAAAGGTAGTTCCAGAGGTTTGGGTCACTATTTCAGAGTCAGCGAGTTCCAATGCAGTGAATGGAAACACAGTCCGCCTTACTGGAAGTTGTGTTTGATCTGAAAGTCAATATTCAAACTCAGATAAGTTCCACAAGATGTGGAGTTTTGTCAAACCTGATGCTGGGTCTTCTCTGTCTCTGTCTCTCTCTCTGTCTCTCTCTGTCTCTCTCTGTCTCTCTCTATGCACACGCACATCTGTTGTCAGATGATTCCACTCACTCCAGACAACAATGTCTACTCTCTCCTGTATACAGTAAACAAACAGTTTTCCATTTTGCCCTAAAATACGCTGTACAATGTTTGCTTGTTTGTTTCTAAGCCAGCAATCGAAGGCCTGCTTAAAATGTCATGCAGAATAGACTTTTGCACTGCAGAGAAGGTTTAAAGCAACATTCAGGAACATACATTTTAGTTTAGATTGCCAAGTAGTTTTAATCATGTTGTAGATCTTTTATTTTTTTTGGGGCCCATTGTATGCATCGTGTGCAAATAGGCATATACTGTAGTATACAGTAGGCTCTATTTTTGTACACAATAGATTTCTAAATGTCTTTGTCCTTTTTACTATTTTGGAAAAAAACATTTTTGAATAGTTAAAATGGCCACTCTACATCGACACATTGTGAGCTTGTAGATTGGCTGTTTTAACTACTTAACTAAGAGGATATGGGGAGGGAGATGAGGGGGCATAGAGTATAGGAAGAGGAAAGGAAAGGGAAAAAAAGGGAACTTACTACCAATTTAAAAAACAGATTACTTTCAGTTACCTTTGATAATTGAGTTAATCAATTATATAGTTAAAGGTAGGGTAAGTGATTTGAAATTCATCATGTAGTACCAGCCTGGTGCACTAAGGGCGCCCAAGAGTAGCTACACTATTCCATTTGGATTTTGCAAACAAAGCAGTGTAGACTTCTTAATTAAATAGTGCTAATTCAGATGAATATTTTAACTCTTGAGTGTGAAAATGAAACCAAATGGACCCGTAACCATTTGGTTTCATTTTTACGTTCTCAAGAGTTACATCTGGTTAACCAACTTTCCATCATTTAGCCTGAGGAACCCTCTCAAGGACCACAGGTGGTCCCCGGACCACCTGTTGAAAACCCCTGCTCTAAAGAGTCTATGATAACAATACCAAAATGGTAAAGGGTGCATTTATAGAGCTGCACAGTCCTGTCCCATTCATGACGTCGCCCCGGTCCAGAAGTAATTTCCCCTTTTGTTTTTAAAACATTTTCTAAAGACGTTTACACCGCGGGACAAAGTCAACTCGGGTCAGGGTATGACTTTTTGTTTTGTTTTTCTTCATAGTGTTTGTTGTCTTCACAACCTGAGTTGGCTTTGTCTGTGGCATAATCGTCTTTACATAAAATCATTTTTTAAACGTCTCTGAGGAAAAAGAACAGAGAAATTACTTCTGGCTGCGGGCGACGTCATGAGGACTGCACAGCTCTATTACATTCATTACATTCACTCGTTCACACACACATTCATACACTGATGGCAGAGGAGACCATATAATGCACAACCTGCATCTCGCAGCACATGTGTGAGGAGGATCGGACGACCTGAGCCAGTCGCCCAAGACCCATGCACTCCATTGGGTCTTCCATTTAGAAAGGTGCTTAAAAAATAGTACAATCAAACAATAAAATATTTCAAAAGGTATAGAACAGGTGTGAACAAAAATGAGTCTGATTCTATACTGGACATTCAAACTAGCCCGGAAAAGCCTTCTTCTTTTGTTTGGCGACGACATGGGCCTCTGGAATGGATTTGTCTCGAGAGCAGGACCCCGTGTCCTGGAAAGCGGTGCGGTTTCCGGCGTTAGCCAGTGAATGGGCACAAGACATTTGTGCTTCTGCTCTGCTATGGCTCTCTCAAAAGCCACTATACCTTAAAAAACAGGGGAAAAAAGAGGACACGTGTAGCATACCTCCTGTATGCTACTTTGACATGCATGGCTGCCGTCATATGCAAGGGATCCTGTATAATCCTGTGTTATATGCGAACAGTCTACTCTTCAGTCACCTAGGGTCAAGGTGTTCTACTTGCGCTTCTGTTGTCTCTTGTCTTTTCCTCACTTTTCCCTTCACTTTCTGGGCCTGAGGGTCTAGTCTGAGGTTCATCGATGGTCACTGGCTGCACCCTTCCCTTGCGTGTTCTAATCCGTGTCCTGAGGCTCCTTCTGGAGCGACCACGACGTCTCATTTTCTGGCATTCAACCCGGCTACTTCCTTATCCTTCTGAATTCTCACCATGAAGCTTGTGTTTCACTATAGTCGCTTCTGCAACTGCCGCTACTTTCCAACTAACGGCTCCTGACACTGCCAACTGCGGCTAGCCCACTTCGATTCTTAACGGTCCTCGGGCTGTGATTCTGTGCCGTCTTGGTCCCTTTTGAACCTCTTCAAGAATCCGCCGGAGGGGAAAGAGATTTTCTCCCGCCAATTGGGTATTTTCTCTTTCAATTTATCCAGTACGGATAGGGCTTCGGCACGAGCCTTGTCAACGTAGGGATAGATCTGGGTCTGGTTCTCGGACAGCGGCGGGACGGCGAAGAGGAGGATATCGGCGAGGATGAGGATGGTGATGCCGTTGAAGATGGCGCCCACGTAGGTGAACATCCACATGACCACGGCCAGCTTCAGGGACTCCATGAGGTCTTCCACCAGGAAGAGCCGGAGGCCCTGTTTGATGAAGGTCAGCGTGGTGTTCACGTACCTGCTGGAGATCTCGGGCGGGATGCTGACGTCCATGTCCAGCAGCGGCTTGAAGGGGTGCTCGTCGTTGGACTTCTGGACGGCCTGCACGATGAAGTGGTAGCTCCGGAACATGATGCTGATGCAGAGCAGGATCAGCAGCAGGTAGGAGACCACGGTGATGATGCTAAAGCAGGCCAGCGACAGGAGCAGGAGCATGGACATGCCGAACACCACGCCCGACTTCCGCGGGTCGCGCCAGTAGATCAGGTCGGTGAGACAAAACCTCGCGCTTTGGCAGCTGGAGTATTGTCCCTCAACGAGGCCTTGCGCCAACGATAATTGTGGTGAAGACTGCGTCATCACTGGGGTAAATTCTGCCGGTTGTGGTTTCTAGAAATCCAACCCCCACCAAACTCGATCGGTGGTGCGTACGGCCGAAGCTATATGGCCTAATTCTCTTCTTTCACTGTCTCTCAATATCCTTCTCTCTGTATGACTCTCACTAAGTCCATGCGTCGCAGAGTTCAAGTGTAAGACATCGTCACCTTACACCTTATATATAGGCTGACGTCTGACGTCACTCACAGCAGAAACTGTTGTGAGTGACGTCATTTTATTCTTTTGAGGGGCAAAGGCTTCTCCAATAGCTTTCGGAATTGAGTCAGCCTGTACAGACCTCACATGCGTGTCTGTTGGCCACTGGCCTAATTGAGAACGATGCAACTTGTGAATCTCATAATACTTGTTGTCACAGCACCCACTTTAATACAGGACAATGAAGGGAAACTTTGTGGTAGACGAGCAAAACGGCTAGGACTAACCAATCACATAAATTCAGGACTTCAGGAATGATGTATATGATTATGTACAATAAGATAAGAGCGTGACCCAATTCACATGGGTGTGAAGATAATTTTGTGATTTTTACTCACAACACAGTAAAAAGAGAGAGGTTTGGTTTACTAACTGCACAATATCGGGAAGGAAACTAGTATACAGTACACTGTTATTATCTTATGTTTTCTTTATGGAATGATTATTGGCAGGATTACATAATACATGTGGTGCATTGATATGTTTAATTACTTTCTTTCTCAAATGAACTTACTGGATATTCATCATTTAAGAATTTCAACACTATACGTCTCTGAGGCAAATATTATATTCCTTACACTCCACTAGAAAATATTTGAAAATTTAGATTATCATTTGACCTGCTTATTATTACAAAACACATGCTTTAGCAATTGAAAATTGCACACAGCACGCCGCTTTATGACACGTTGCTAGTTCGTAGATCTGCTATTTTTGATGGTTCTGAAAACATGTGAAAGACACACTTGGATAATAATGACTACAATGAATGCGTGTCTGTCTGTCTGTCTGTCTGTCTGTCTGTCTGTCTGTGCTTTCCAATGAACTTCAAACTTGAATTCCCAAAATGCATTATTCCTGAGTAGACTTTGGTTAATGATCTGAAAGATGAAATATAAAATAAACTAGAGAGCAAACTAGCATGTTGTGCATAAGAGGCCGTGGCCCACTTGTGCATGAGCAGAGCGACATTAGTTAAAGGTGTACTTACGTCACCATTACGTCAACACCTAAACCGGCCAATCAGAGCACCTGAGAGGCGACACACCCCGCACCACGCATGATCGCCTAACTTGAGCCTGCTCCACTCAAGTAAGGAAATAAAATTAAATAAATGAAAAAGCACAATTCTCAGTTCTGAAAACAATCGGGTTTTGGAGTGGCACAGCTGTTCCGACGCAGAGTACTGTCTGCCTATCTGTCTGTCTGACTGTCCATCTGTCTGTCCTGAATGTCCTAAAGCGTCATCATGATGTCATTTGGCTTGTTGGGTTGTCTCAGATCCCATTCCGAGACTTTAGTTTTTCCCCTCCTGTGTAGATTTCTCTACCTCTCCTGCACACAAGCTGGTGGTCTTCCTCCCATGTTCGTCTAACGTTCTTCCATCTGAAAGCTTGCAGGCTCTTTGTTGAAACGGTGCGGGTCTCCAACACAACACACACGTCTGAATGGAAAAATCAAACATTCACAATTCCTTGCAACCCCACGTACTACAACACCATCAAAATACGCTGCTGTGTCTTATGTGCTTTGAAACCTTTTTTTGTTGAGTGTATACTGCATACTAATGTAGGAATTGCAAAACAGGAAAACTGGGAATACAACTTCACAATGGCATGACTTCCCTCAGTGAAATTTTTAAGTAAAATCTGAGGCATTTGGACCTCCGTATGTGCGGTCCTGAAGGACCAGTCCTCTTAGCTCGGCCCCAAAAATAAACAACATGACTCACCAAAACAAATACTTCTAGACTGCCTATTCTCGAAGCTGGGAAGGGTCCTAGTTCCCCGGAGCTTCTCTCTAAAACGCAGGTCATGCCATTTTAGGAATGTAGCGGACAGAGTCACTACCATGGCATTTCCGATCCACTTGGATAACATTTTTATTTCAAGACAAAAATAGTACATTTCAGAGAGAAGCGGGGGGCCTGAGGCCGTACCCAGCTTCGAAGACAGACCTTTGCCAAGGTCTAGAAGGCTTTGCTTCAGTCGTTTTGTTTATTTTTGGGGTCTAAAGACACAGCAGCTTGAGGGGGGCTCCTGGCGTGGGCGTCTGTGAGAGACTTTTCTGTAAGCTGGCCCTCTTTACGTGAACTACTCTATTTTTAAAACAGAAGACTTTGACGGGACATGGCACGCGAGCGGTGGCCCACATCTGCTGCCGTCGTGTACACCATCAGCACGTGTCGTCGTGATAGAACCACCGCGCCTTGTTGGGGTTCTTGTTGCACGTGCTCACGTAGAAGTCGTTCCCGGGCGGCGGCCTCTTCTCCTTGCAACTGGAGAGCATGCTGATGATGCTGAGGCAGACCGACTGCACCGACAGGGCCGGCGACCAGTCCTCCGTCAGGATGGACAGGCAGATGTGGCCGTTGCTGTACACGTGGTGGTGCACCGGGATGTTGTCCCCCGTGAACATGACCTGCGGCGAGTCGAACGGGTAGCGGCTGCTGAACTTGAAGAGCAGCTGGAACTTCTCGCCCTCGTACAGCGTGCCGGCGGCGCCCTCCATGTCGATGACCCACTGCGTGACGTTGTTCTGAACGCTGTTTTCGCTCAGTGCCATCCCCGGGGGCAGGTCGTTCTTCAGGGTCAGCAGTTCCTTTTGCAGTCTCCTCTGCATTGTCGCCATGCTGGGAAGGAAATCACGGGATACTGTCTCCAGATACTAAGCTGAGTCGCCAATCATGCACTCACGATGTCATTGACCCATTCTTTTTTATCACCTTTTATAGGCTGTCTGAGTTTTCTGCTCTGACGTCACACACAGGCCAACTTGCACAGTACGTGCGTGTGTGTGTGTGTGTGCGCGCGTGTGTGTCTTTAAGCACTGGGGTCCCTTTAAGCACTGGGGACAGGCCATTTTAGTTTAGACTGACTGTTCGAATAGGTGAGCACTGAGCAGCAAAAGGTGAAGAGATGATCAAACCACAACAGGATGCACATCCAAAAACACATGTTCTCACAAGGCCCAGACAACTGAACTAGTACGTACTACTGTATACAGTATGTTACTGATATATCTATTTGTATGCCATTGTTTTTAACATCAGAGACCTACTGTAATATAGTGACCTGCCAAGTGTCTGCTACTGTACATCACCCTGCTGCTGTCACTACACTGAAAACCACAGCAGACGATACCTGCACCCAAAAGCATAGATACCACATTACTGTACCTTCTATTCTCCTCATACAGCTGTTTGTAGCACTTTATCACAATTCATACAGTTACAATGGTTCTTTGTTTAATCTTTTGTCTTATCAACAACAACAAACCCTAATCCTATCCATACTATACAAAGAGCAATGTTGTGGTTAGCGATAATGTTTATTGTACAACCCAACACTTCTTCAATTCACAACTTTCCTCACTATGTTATCATTATTAATGTCACCCTACACTTATTTCCTGTCTTGTCAAATAACTTTGACTCATAATGCCATTATAACTAACTGACATTATAGAATGAGTCAATAGAGGAATTCTCTCTATATTGAGAATACAGATGTTTTGTTTGTTAAACCTCAGGGGAAGCCACAGGTGATTTTTCTTTAACCCACAGAGAGATTTCACTTCCCTTTTTCAAAAAGCAATATTGTAATAGTTTACTAGAATAGGAAGTAAAACACATTTGTCAGAACCATTTGTCACTGGACAACATGGGGAACACCGTGGTCTGCCTGCTGCTCTGTGAGTATATAATATACTACTAGATCAAATTAACTAATTAACGATTAATGATCATGTGGCTGTACTTAACTTTTGTTAAAGTTAAGCTGTTGATTTCAAAGATGAAACAAAACAAACCAACAAACAGTGTCAATAGAGGAAATGTATTTTTTATTTTTTTTTCATCTCAACAGTGTCAACAATATTTGAAATTTACTATTAACACCTGCAACACATTTGTTGGATATTAGAATGGCATTTCAAATAGTTTTACAATTCTATGCTGTAAAGCAACTAATGCTAATGAGGAGCCTTAGACTGTCAGCTTCTTATAATCATATCACTATATACCAGTAGATAATCTAAATCTTGCAAGTAGAAGATTTATGCCTTGTGTTGTATTTATTTATTCATCTATGTATGTATTTATTGGGGGCATCTATATCATTAGCCTATACAACATCATGGGCATTACCGGTATATTAAAGAGAATGTGTAGGTTACTTTTTATATCTGATAACTATAGACTGAACTGAACTAACTATAGACTGAAATACAAGTATTTCCTCATTTACTATCCCTGTAGATATTGGTAAAAGTATCCAAATGCATTTAAGGCAATTGTTGATAAAAGTTGTTTATCTGGGTGTTGTGTTATTTTGGAGTAGCTTATATACAGTACAAATCAAATATATCAAATATCTTTCAGTGCTGAGTGTCTTCCTCTCCTATGCACACAGTCAAGGTGATCATTGATTTACTATCTATTCTATTCTTTCAGTCTGTGTGCACAAGCTTCCTGTGTGTGTGTGTGTGTGTGTGTGTGTGTGTGTGTGTGTGTGTGTGTGTGTGTGTGTGTGCATGCGCGTGCGTGTGCGTGCGCATGTGTGTGCGCGCGTGTGTGTGTGTAATCATCATTACAGCCCTTTTTCTAATGCTTTCTGACAGTACAAAAATACTTACACCTTTCTAATTATCATCATTTATGATAAATAACAGAGCCTACACTCAAAGCAAGCAGAACTGGTGTTGTGACACCAAACAGTGTGACTCTCAGCTGCACTGTGGAAGACAGCAGTTATTCATGGGACTTCACCTTCTACTGGTTCAACTTCAACAAGCCAGTGTTCCTGTCATTGTCTGGGTCAACCTACACATTCAGTCCCTCAGTGAGTAGAAGCTACCAATGTCAAGGACGGCGATTTAACCCCAAAGTCTACACACAACACAGTACCGCAGTCCATGTCGGTGTTGCTGGTGAGTTACGTTCAAAATGTATTCATTTTGTTCTTCTACAATTGTATTAACTCACTGTATTAACATTCAGTGGTTAAAATGGCATAGTGAGAGTGTGTCATTATTCCTTGTGCAGTATAGTTACATCACATACAGTATGTCAAACTCAAGGCCCAGGGGCCAAATCAGGCCTGCGAATGAATTATCTTCGGCCCATGGGATAATATTTAATCAATATTAGAGCTGCCCCACTGGTATATTGCACACACAATATTCTCCACTCAAGTGATTTACTTTCTCATTTTAGAATAAACAAGATTGTGCCCCTACGGGGCACAGGTCTCCACCGTCCGGGCTCAAGAATTGATGATATTATTCTAATTTATATAATATAGTACTATATAATTATACACTAGTACTAGTGTATCAACTATAACGTCGTCATGACGTCATGACGAACGGGCTGCGTGCACGGACAGACAGTCGTGGGACAGACAGATTCGGGGGACGGACGGGCTGCGTGCACGAACAGAGGGCGTTTTATACCTATGACCTATGACCTTCATACCTATGACCTCATCATAACGTCATCTCAAGCTTCTCAAGCTCAGGGGTCCTCCTAGAGACCTGTACCCAGGTCTCCACCGTCTGGGCTCAGGTTTGAACGTGCACTGGTACTAGTGTATCAACTATAACGTCGTCATGACATCATGACGAACGGGCTGCGTGCACGGACAGACAGTCGTGCGACGGACAGACTCAGGACGTGCACGGACAGAGGGCGTTTTATAGTCCCCACCTTCGGTGGAGACAATAAATAGATGCACACGCAGATTTGGCACACCAACAGACAGACATGCAGAGACAATGGTCTGACTATACTGCTCGAAATGACCTGCTCCTGTGCTTGTGGTTATGTTTAGGTTAGATTTAGAGAGTTTAGGTTAGGATTAGAGAGTTGTTGATGTGCGTCTAATGGCTATGACTGCTTTCTAATACAGTAGTAAAGGGGTGAATCGATGTATGATTATTACTCTACAGGCCACCCGGAAACTGTCATCAGAGAAATGCAACGCCCTGCCTGGCCTGAGGTTTTCATTGGAGAGACTGTTACTCTGAGCTGTAGCATACAGGAAGGACCTGCCTCTGACTGGGAGTACTCATGGTGGAAGGACAATGACAATATCAATACTTACAGTGAACAACATGAATATGTAATAGGTTCTTCTGAGAACGATCCCAGTGGTCAGTACAGGTGTACTGGTCGACGCAAGCAAGACCAACTATTGTCCAAATTCAGCAATCCCATCACTATGACTTTTAAAGGTAAAATCTGCTGATGGATCAGCTGATTCATTGATGTTAACATGGTACTACCTCACCTTTTCTCCATGACATGTTTTAAGTGCTTTCTTTTTTTTTCTTCCAATCTGAACAACAGATCAACCAAAGGCCACACTGAAACCCAACCAAACAGAGATACCAGTAGGGGGCAGTGTTACACTGAGCTGCTCTGTAGAGGAGTCATCTGGATGGAAATACTACTGGTACCAACATGACCAATCACTGACCACACAAGATGATGCTCAACACTCTGATGGACCAATCAGAGTGTCTGAAGGAGGAGTGTACAGGTGCAGAGGAGGGAGAGGACAACCTGTTTACTACACACAATACAGTGATGCAGTCACTGTAGACAAAATAGGTGAAGTATGGGCTGAAATGATTATATTTGGTCTGTGTATCTGGGTTATTACATGCTATAGTAACCTTGCTGTGTAAGTAAGTCATATACACTTGTGAAGAGGGCTAAAGATATTAGAGTCAATGAGAAATGCGTGTAATGTTTCCCCCCAGCAAATATCTGTACAGTAGACAACAGGCAGTTTCACAGAAGCAATTTGATTGATTGAAATATCCATCATGCCTCAAGCTAGTGTGACGACACACCTAATCAAAAAATAAAAATCAGCTGTGAGTCTTACAGTAATCACCATGAGCCATGCACATCTTCTAGTGTAATGTTTCTTAATTGCAATTGTTAGAGTTTTGACGTTTTTTTTATTAAAAAACAGTGGCTGTGCCACTTAAAAAACACAATTTACAGGTTTGTTGAACTGCACATAACACGCTATATGCATATATCGCTATATTATTCTGTTAAGAATCAAACTTCTAATCTAGACAGACTACTTCTAATCTGCAGACAGAGACAGACAGATCTTTATGCAGTCAATGCAAGTCATGCATACTAATTAATGTTTTATTTCTTCCTCTAAACAGTGGCCAAGTCTGCTGTGATCCTGCAGCCCAGTTGGTCTCACATATTCAGTGGAGAGACCATCACTCTGAAGTGTGAGATACAGGAGAGAGGTGACACCCAGTGGAACTATGAATGGAACACAACCAGTTCATCTTCATCCAATGTACCAGTAAACCAATCTGAATGGATCATCAAGGTTTCCATGTCTCACAGTGGAGACTACAGGTGTAAGGGCCGTCCCAAAAACGACCTGTACTCTTCAACAGGGTGGAGTGATGCATTTACACTGAATGTATCAGGTACATCATAATCTATCTATTATAAACCGTAAGTGTCTTGGAAATAGACATGTTTCATAACAGTCAAGCAGTCCTTTTTGTTGTCTCGGGTATAATATGTCCGTTCATATCAAATGGCAAACAATGCTTTTAATCTTCAACAGCCCAACCCCAGGCTGTTCTGAGTGTGTCTCCTCAATGGTTGAGTCCTGGAGCCTCAGTGACTCTGAGCTGTGATGTTAAAGAATCTCCTGCAGGCTGGATGTTCTACTGGTACAGAGCTGTTCCTACACCATCATACAACTCCTACACTGCTGAACTCTTATCTAATGGGACTGTAGATGGATCCTACATCATTCATGGTGCTACAACAGGCACAGGAGGATATGTGTGTAAAGCTGGGAGAGGAGACCCAGTTTATTACACTGAGGACAGTCAACCTCAGTTTGTGTGGTCTGGTGGTGAGTGGAACTCATAATTTATCTTCCTTCACTAATTTTAATGCTGCTCTTTGTTTGACCTTTGACCTCTGATCCTGTGTTGTGTTGTAGATCTTCATTCTTCAGCTTCTCTCACAGTGAGTTCTAACAGAACTCAACACTTCACCTCCGAGTCTGTCTCACTGAGCTGTGAGGGAAACTCTACCCAATGGAAAGTGAAGAGTTACAACCATCGATTGAATGAGATCTCATCCAGGGGGTGAATTGACTAGATCTACATGGAGTATCAGATCTCTACGTATGAGTGACAGTGGAGTGTATTGGTGTGAGTCTACACTGGGAGAGTACAGCAACGCTGTCAACATCACAGTGTATAGTAAGTCCAATTATTTCAGTAACTGTATAAAACAGTACTGCGGCGATCCATAAACGTATTTTTAGCAACTCTTTTAACATGTTAACTGTTTTCCAGCTGGTCCAGTCATCCTGGTGAGTCCTGTCCATCCTGTGACTGAGGGACAGTCTGTGACTCTAAGCTGCAAACACAGAACAGACTCTTCACTTTCCAACGTGGACTTTTATAGAAATGATGAACTGGTCCGGAATGAAACCAACG
Source organism: Benthosema pterotum (assembly GCA_039105355.1). NCBI lineage: Eukaryota > Metazoa > Chordata > Actinopteri > Myctophiformes > Myctophidae > Benthosema > Benthosema pterotum. The sequence continues at coordinate 37,035,918 of CM076986.1, forward strand.
GAGAGATGATCATACCTGCTGTATCTAAGCCTGATCAGGGCTTCTACAAGTGTAAATATTCTGGAGGAGAATCACCACAGAGCTGGATGGAAGTGACATGTGAGTAGACAACGTACGTTGTATTTACTTTTGCAGGTATTTCAACAATGTGCTAATTAAAGTACGCATTCTTTCTCACAATGTTATATAGGTGAAAAATGGGTTTGTGAAAAAGATGTCAAGTATTTAAAATACTTTGTAAATGATGACACAAAAGACTGTGGTATCAAAATATATTTACCTTTAAAGGCCTTTAAATTCCCTGAGGAACATAGGCCATTGATGAGGTTCCTCCATCCCCTTCGGTTCAGTGTCAAAATATGAATAGTTACTCCTTGAGGCATCACACTTAAGACATTAACATGTTTATTCAAATCCTATTTCAATGCCATCTTCGTGTCTGGATCTTCAGTGTCTGGACCTGCAGATCAGATTTCTCCACATGTAGTGGGAACGATTGTGGGACTTGTTGTTGTGATTCTACTGACTATCCTTCTGCTCCTGCTGTATCGATACAGAACAGCTAAAGGTGAGAACCATTGACACGCAGACTGCATGTTAAATTCAGTATATGATGACACTGAACAGCATATGATTGACTTGTATTAGTGTAAAACACTATTCAACATATTCATATTTTCTTAATTACAGGATCGGACAGGTAGGTACAGGTTTCTGGTTTTATGGCTGTCCCTCGCTGACTGTAGACAGCTTCGTGTCATCCCTGTGCATGCATGCATGCATGTGCGCATGTCTATACCATATCCACAGGAGATTTTATTTACTGCTTTATACTGCTAAGTATTTATCATGGAACAGATCTGCCAAGTGCCAGGGAACCAATAAGAATTCAGACAAGGTGACCAATCACAGAAGAACTGCAGATGATGGACACTCCTCACTGCAGCAAGGTCAGCCTTTCAACCAATCACAATTCCATTTATTCTTCACATGCTGAACATGAAGAGCATAATGCATTTTGTTTGGTAATTGGTAATTAAACATTTACGGATCTCTATGGTTTAATCTTTCAGGCAAGCCTGCAGCTGAGTCCAGTGATGTGACATATTCACAGATTGAATTCAAAGATAAAATGGGCAAGAGAAGGAATGGTGAGCGAACGATAACAATATATGACATAGTGGTATGAACTACAATGTATAATTAAGATGGAGATTATGAGAGAAGTGTATAGTAGTTTGTGGTTTGTTTTAACACAGACACCCACACTGGTTGTATGATTGGGTGCATGTGTGTCTTGTGCAAGCGGGAATAAGTAATTCTATGAAAATCATACAGTATATTAACCACTATGCATCACATAATATCTCTAATGTTACAGAGATGGTCTTCTGAATGGTCTTTAAAGATAATGGCAGTACAGGAGTAAGCATCCATGGAGGCATCAATTGTTATATGTACAGTAACAACCAAATTATAGACAAGTTATAGATTAAATGTGCACATTGATGTGTAGCCATTAAAGGAGACTGAATGGGATGCCAACAATTATATTGTCAATCTATCATTTCTGTCAATACAATGGTTATAGTTACAGCAAAGTGCAGCTAAACATGTAACATGTAAAACAGTAACAGTAGTTTCTAATAGAGTTTCTTCCACAGAGAGACCTGCTGATCCACATGAGAGCTCATTGTATTCTGAAGTGAAGACTGGTACATTTTGTTATTTATTATACTTTCCACGATCAAAATGCTTAAAATATGGTGTTGCAGGTCGATAAATAATATACAACATAAAATATAGTGTGTATATTTGTGATCAGATATACAGTAAGTGTGATCATACTGCTCTCGGTGAACAGAGCAAGCAGCATTTTTGCAGGTGATTCATTAGATTCATTTAGTATTGATTATAATAAATGAACCCTGAATGTTGTGTCTTGTGTGATTGTGATGTAGGAGATGTGACTTATGCCCAGATTAACCACCAGAACAGATGCAAAGCAGAAAAGACCAGCGGTAGGTGAAACAAACACACACACACACACACACACACACACACACACACACACACACACACACACACACACACACACACACACACACACACACACACACACACACTTACAGCAATTGAAATATTGTTTGTTTGTTTGTTTGTTTGTTTGTTTGTTTGTTTGTTTGTTTGTTTGTTTGTTTGTTTGTTTGTTTGTTTGTTTTTTCTTCATTTTTGGCTAATCCTTCCTGCTATACACTGTGCTGATCATACTGTATAAGGAGTTCCTCCTTGTCCCCAGTCAGCCCCTGGATGAGGTCAAAAGATTCAGTTTGGGCTTTGGGAGAAAAGCCTTTATAACTTTCCACAATCAAAATGCTTTAACATTTCCAAGTCCACCGATTATGAATGATTTTGCTGACCAATAAATTATCAGACTAACAGTTCTCGTTGATCAAAGTCAGCAGCCAGCAGAATTTTTATAGGCTTTTTAAAAAATGAATTTAGCATTGTTTATAATAAATGAACCCTGCATGTTTAAAAGAGCACTGTGGTCTTGTGTGATTGTGTTGTAGGAGCAGCAGCAGAACCAGATGTGACTTACGCCCAAGTTAACCACCAGAACAGACGCAAAGCAGAGAAAGGTCAAACGGCTGGATTTTTTTTTGTCCAACACACAACGTCCTATCTCAAACCCTATAACCTCCCCTAGGGCAGCACACCTACACCTAACATTAACCCTCTACCAAACCCCAACGCATGTCAGACCATTGCTAAGTCCAACCAAAGTGAAACACACATCACACTACATTGTATAACACAATAAGTGCCCTAATAGGCGCCACCTCTTATCCTTTGTCCTTAAACTTATTTACCAATTTGTACTATTCTGAAAAGTGTGTGTGCGTGCGTGCATGCGTGTGTGTGTGTGTGTGTGTGTGTGTGTGTGTGTGTGTGTGTGTGTGTGTGTGTGTGTGTACGCATACATGCACATGCATGTGATTACAGTAGAAGCAGCAGATATACCAGACGTGACCTACGCCCAGGTTATGCCCAAAAACAACCGTGTCAAAGATGAATGGTAGGTAGTCAGACAGCGGTATTCAGACACGGTAGTCAGACGGCCACAGATGGTGAAAGAAAGATAAATACTGACCAATCAATGACATAATCAATAGGCTAACTGTAATTTCTACTAACATTTCCTGTGTTTTATTTTACATTCACTGAATGACCAGCTCCAGAGGAAACAGAAGATGAAGTTTATCCTCAGGTCAAACCAATAAGCTACAACCTGGTAAGATTAGTTTTGTTTCTTTTATACCGGTCTAGATACAGAGCTATAATGCTGCTATACTGTAGATCTTGTTCCATCTGTTCATTCTGTGACCTCATAGACGTAAAGTTGTCAGACTGTGATATCCTATCCATTATTAACAGTCTCAGCTGTCGGTAAGAGTTGATAAAGTCATATGATGTTCTGTTACAGGATTGTGAATGAAGATGACAGGGAAACATCACGAAGAGAAGATGACGCAAAAGACGTCAAGAAGCAGAATTATAATTAACAGTTGAGGCAAATAACAGTCTAAAAGGCTTTGCACACATGCGGAGGCCGCATATGGAATACGCTACAAAAAATGAAAAAAAAAAAAAAAAACATCCTTGCACACCGACTGCATTGCATCTTCCGTTGTGTATTATTTTAATGTTCTCGCACAAATCTGCAGAACGACATCCAGAGCCCATGATTTGGTCTTCTCCTATTGTGAGAAGAGAAAAAGAGAATATTGGATTCATCCTACTGTGCACACACACACACACGCATGCACGCACACACACACGCATGCACGCACACGCACACGCACGCATGCACGCACACACACACACACACTCACAGACAAGCCAGATGGCGAAAAAAACCCGCCAACAGGCAGTCTCTATAGACATTTTAAAAGCACAGCTCAAGACCTATACTTTTATGCTCATTATTATTATTATTATTATTTTCTTTTCTCTATTGCTCTGTAAAGCACTTTGAGCTGCATGTCATGAAATTGGCTATACAAATAAAGTTTATTATTATTATTGTTATTATTAAAACGGGTGAGCGTCTGTGTCATTTGAGATTTTTTTAGCTTCATATATTTGATGATTCATTAGTTTTTTGAAAATTAATTACAAAGGCAACAAGTTGGCGTTACAGCCAATCCACACAAATTCAACCGACGTGGACTGGCTAGTAGCTTAGAGAGATTACATGATTGTCCGATGCGTGCAGGATTTTGATATCCAAATATCATCATAAAAAAAATGTAACAAACCTTACAACATATTTTGGATGTCTTTAGTCTTATACACAACAGTGTTAACATCACAGGACATCATGGATAGACAGAGAAGAGATGATCAAACCACTACAGGATGCACATCAAACACACGTGCCCAGACAAATGAGCTACTTCATACTGTATATGTTGCTGATACTTTTGTTGGGCCTTTTCTGTCTTTTGGGGAACAAATGAAGTATTATTGCTGTTATCTATTTTTAAACTGGCTATAGAATAATAGCCAAGTAGAAACCAAACCCTTGTAAATCCACTGTGAAAAATGTCACACCATAAAAACCTTTTACCCGGGTATAAAAATGGAACTCTATGATAAATAGAGTTCAAAGTAACCTGAAATGAATTGGACACAAGTAGAGTAACTTCAAAACAGTTGAATTTTAAATAAATTCTGTTAAAAGCATTACAGTTGCAAAAGGATAAAAAGTATGTCCACAAGGTAATGATCTTCGCAAAAATTGAGCTGTCATACATTAATTACAAGCATTCTTTATACAAAGACAATGTTTTGATATCAGTCCATAGTTTTCACATTTCCATAGATTGGTTTGTCATAACACTGGGAAGTGCCATAATGGCGACATTTGGTCTGAGGCCTGTGTTCCACGTGAAACATGTGAAATCCTTGGAGATGCTTGTTATTTTAGATTCGCATCCTTATCGCTGTGGCCAAAGGGTGGAAGACATTCTTATTCCCCTCTTTAAGGCTTTAAAGGTAGGGGAAGTGATTTGAAATTCATGGTGTAGTACCAGCCTGGTGCACTAGGGGCCCCCAAAAGTAGCTACACTATGTGAACCTGCTGCTCTCTCCTGATTGGAGGAGAATTGTGGTGACCTGGGGAACTTTTATTAGCTCCTCTGCTAACGTGGGGGAGGGGGAAACTCCATATGTGGTTTCCACACCTTATAATAGAGCATTTTAACAGAAAAAAAAATTTTTTTGGGTGATATCTGACAAAAGTGAAATCACTTCCCCTACCTTTAAGTTGTCTGCATCTTGCATGTGATTTCACCCCTTTTAAAGATTTGTTTTTTTGGCTTTCATGCAGGGAATGGATAGACAGGAAAGAGAGAAGGGGGAAACATGCAGCAAAGGTAATTGTGATTATGAACGGGACTCGAACAGAGGCCAGAGCTTATATACAGTATGTGGCATGCACCTGTCCCACTAGGCCAGCAGGCACCCTTCCCTTCCTGCTTTTACCATCACATGACATCAGAGACCTATTGTAATATAATCACCTGCTGCTGTCACTACACTGAAAACCACAGCAGACTATAACTGTCACCCAACAGCATGGATACCATATTACTATAGTTTACCTCTACCTTTTACTTTCATCATAAGTTGTTTGTAGCACATATCACAATTCATACATTTACATTGTTTGTTTTTTATGTTTTTTCTTATCAACAACAACAGACAACAACATGTCATAATCTTAGTTATCCAAAGAGGAATGTTGTGGTCAGTGATAACACTTTCTACACAACCCAACACCCCCACATGCCATCTGAAACTTCTTTAATTCACATTATTTCATGATTATGTTTTGTCATTGTTATGTCACCCCACTCCTACACCTTCCACTCCACATTTCTCTAAATCAGTGGTCCCCAAACTACAGACCGGCCGGCCGGCCATTGTATTTATTATTTTTTCAGTTTGGCTTCATAATCGAGACTAATGCACGCACAGAACACGGGGTGGAAGTGGGCCTGCCCAACTGAATCCCTGGAAATGCTCAAATGAGCATGAAGAGAGATCATTTGGATTGAATTGTGAGCCTGTTGCTACTACGACTTCACCTCTTCCCAGTCATAGAACTTGAATGTTCTATGAGCTGTGTTGACCATTTACAATGGTAAGTTCCGGCATTTTGAAGCCCCACAGTCAGCAAACATTGTGTTGTAGTTCAATGATGATGCACACACATATCAAATGAAAGCTGGGATTGTGCACTTAAATTAAAAAAAAAAAAAAAAAGAAAGGAAAGATTTTGCCACTTTCCAGAGCTGTCAAGAGTCATTTCTCACAAACAAGGGAGCAATCAAGCACTGAAAATTTGAGACTGGTTGAGACTTTTAGAGGCAAATATGGCAGTAAGTAGGACAGTTTCCAATGCCAAATTCGAGCAGACAGACTCTAATAAATAGTGTTATTGTATATTTCCTGACTTAATTTTTCTTTGTAGAACCCAGAAAGGATTATTTGTTCATGAAAAGGGTTATTAATATTTGTTTTTTATGGCTCTCTGGAAAACAATAAATGTTTACATTTAGGCACTCCTGCGATCATCATCACACTTTTTCTGTTACAAACTGTCAGAATGTAGATGTTGAACATTAAGGAGAAATGTTCTTCCCTATACCGCCTACTGACTAATGTTTTACTTCAGCTTTTAAATACATGCAGATTTAATTTCCCTGTTTCACTCAGCAGTATAGGAAGTACAAACAATCTGTCATTGTTCATCACAGCAGAAGATGGGACACACGTTGTCCTGCGTGCTGCTCTGTGAGTAAATAAATATTATTTCTGTTTACGCAATAAAAGAGCTACAATACATTTATTAGCCATTAGATTTTATTGCAAATAGTGTTACAATTCCACACCGTGAAGCAAATAATGTGCAGCTTCAGATTGTAAGCTTGTTATTGTTATGATGGATACTAACAGTATACTTACTTGGTATGTAAAGATATAGTAACTATCCATTTTAATAATAAAAAAACAAAGTATATTGAAAAAAAAAAAAAATACATATATATATATATATATATATATATATATATATATATATATATATATATATATATATATATATATATATATATATATATATATATATATATATATATGTGTGTGTGTGTGTGTGTGTGTGTGCATTGTATTTACCAATTTTAAGAAGAAAAAAGGAAAATATGTGTTTTACTTTTCCATATTGTTACAATTGGTCTATTGAAAAAAATGTGTGTATATTCTATATTCTGTTGTGTATTGTTTAGGGGAGTGGGTGCCTATATTGCAATAGTCTATTCTACACCAGTTCTGTGCATTAATGTTAAATAGAATATGTATAGGCTACTTAGTATATTTGATTACAATATGAAGACATTTGAGCCTCGGACAAAGCCAACAACCGAGTTCCCAATTCATTGCGATAAACTTATAATTCTCCTTTCAAATAATAATTTGAAAGAAGAAGTGCTGTACACATGCTGCCCTTTTTTTCTTCGTTATAGTTGACCGATCCATGACCACGGAGAACAAAGGTCTGTTTCTCAGTGGATTTATCATCTATGAAGGTTAATAAACACATTGAGCTCCATGTAAATTGCAAAAAAAATCGTGCTCTACGTTACTGGTCACGGATCGGCTAATTATCGGCTATTATTGTTTGTTATTTGTTGTTGTTGAAACATTTATTTATCATGATTGATAATCTTATCAAATATTTTTTTAGTGCTGAGTACCTTCTTCTCCTATGGACAAAGTTACAGAGGTGAACTTTGTTTTACTGTCTATTCTCTTTCTTCAGTCTCTGTGTGTGTGTGTGTGTGTGTGTGTGTGTGTGTGTGTGTGTGTGTGTGTGTGTGTGTGTGTGTGTGTGTGTGTGTGTGTGTGTGTGTGTGTGTGTGTGCGCGTGTGTGTGTGTGTGTGTGTGTGCAAAGAAATATTACTGAGTTTCCATAGTTAAGGTTTTATTATGTATACTCTCTGTCATAAATAACAGTTACACTCAAAGCAAGCAGAACAAGTGTTCTGGAACCAAACAGTGTGACTCTCACCTGTGCTGTGGAAGACAGCAGTGTTTCATGGGACTACATCTACAACATCTACTGGTTCGTTACTAATTATCAGCCTGTGTCAGAGCATAAGCCAACCTACACATTCAGCCCCTCAGGGGATGGTAGAACCTACTACTGTCAAGGAGTGTACCCATCCTGGACACCAATGAGTAACGCAGTTCATGTCACTGTCGATGGTGAGTTGTGTTAATTGTGCTAATTGTGATGAATACGGTTCTGTTGTCATAACTGTAATCATTGTTCTTCAGTGGTTAGGAAGAGAGAGAGTATGGACATCTAAGTCCTCTCCCTCTCTCTCTCTCACGCACGCACGCACGCACGCGCACACGCACACGCACGCGCACACGCACACGCACACGCACACGCACACGCACACACACACACACACACACACACACACACACACACACACACACACACACACACACACACACAGCTTATCCATACGTTGTTCTCCTTAGTGACATCAGTGACAATTCCTCCTGGTCTCCTGAGACGTTGGGATACCAGTGGGATGTGCATAGAGGACCTCCCTTATAGCGAGACACATCTAAAATGATAGAAACATACAGTACTCCTGTGAGTGTTCCTGACCAACTTAAGAGTTGGATGTGGTTGCCCATGTGCTGCCCAGGTGGATGCAGGGATGCATGTGCAGATGAGACACACCAAACTACACTGCTCCTGGTTGTGATCATGTTTACGTTAGGGATAGAGATAGGTTGTTGATGTTGGTACGATGACTGTATGACCAAGTGGCTATTCACATTTACAATATGGCAGTAAAGGGATGAAGCAATTAATAATTATTACTCATCTGTCTTTTACTTCTACAGATCAACCTGTGGCTGCCCTGATCAAACACCCTGACTGGACTGATCATTTCATTGGAGAGAATGTTACACTGAGCTGTAGCATACAGGAAGGACCTGCCTCTGACTGGGAGTACTCATGGTGGAAGGACAATAACAATATCAATACTTACAGTGAACAACATGAATATGTAATAGGTCCTTCTGAGAACGACCCCAGTGGTGATTATAGGTGTACTGGTCGACGCAAGCAAGACCAACTATTGTCCAACTTCAGCAATCCCATCACTATGACTTTTAAAGGTAAAATCAGCTGATGGATCAGCTGATCCACCCACTGTTTCTACTCTGTTTATTTATGTTATTTTATGTTAAGGTGGGACTGACATTTAGTTCACCTTTTCTCCAGGAACTGTGTGTTTTAAGTATGTTAGTCTTAGTTTTTCTTCCTAATGTGAACAACAGATCAACCAAAGGCCACACTGAAACCCAACCAAACAGAGATACCAGTAGGGGGCAGTGTTACACTGAGCTGCTCTGTAGAGGAGTCATCTGGATGGAAATACTACTGGTACCAACATGACCAATCACTGACCACACAAGATGATGCTCAACACTCTGATGGACCAATCAGAGTGTCTGAAGGAGGAGTGTACAGGTGCAGAGGAGGGAGAGGACAACCTGTTTACTACACACAATACAGTGATGATGTCACTGTAGACACAAAAGGTGAAGTATGGGCTAAAATAATCTTTGGTCTATGTATCGGGGATATTATTATACTACAATAATAACCTTGTTGTGTCAGTAAGTCATATAGAACTTGTGAAGAAGAAGATAATGTAGTTAATTAACAAGCTATGCATGTAATGTTTCCCCTCCAGCAAATATCTTAGTTACTGTACATTATACAACAGGCAGTTTCAAGGAAGCAATTTGATTGGTTGGATTAGTCATCATGCTTCAAGCTAGAGTGACGATATACCTAATCAAAACATGAAAATCAGCTGTGCTAACGATGAGTCAGTCTCTCAATAGTTTTGTAGTTCTTGTTAAAACATTCTGGACAAATAAGTAAAACCTTTTCATAAAAATAATTGCGCAACTCAAAAGCTACTGTAATTTGGGCACCTTCTGGTCTAGTGGTCCAGGCGTGTTTGAGTGTTAACGTGTTTGAGTCCTTTGCTGCATGTCTCTCGCTTTCTTTCCAGTCTGTCTTCACTTGAACCTATCAATACAGCCAATAAATAAATAAAAAAGAATATAGTAATTCATACAGCTTTGTTCAAGAACTAACTGCACATAACTCGCTATACTGTATGCATTATATTGGACAGCAGACTCTCATGTTTTGTTTTATTCTGTTAAGAAGCAAACGTCTAGACAGACATATGTTTATGAAAGACATATGTTTGTGCAGTCATTTTGCAAACTAATTAATGTTTTATTTCTTCCTGTAAACAGTGGGTGAGTCTGTTGTCAGGCTGCAGTCCAGTTGGTCTCACATATTCAGTGGAGAGACCATCACTCTGAAGTGTGAGATACAGGAGAGAGGTGACACCCAGTGGAACTATGAATGGAACACAACCAGTTCATCTTCATACAATGTACCAGTAAACCAATCTGAATGGATCATCAAGGTTTCCATGTCTCACAGTGGAGACTACAGGTGTAAGGGCCGTCCCAAAAACGACCTGTACTCTTCAACAGGGTGGAGTGATGCATTTACATTGAATGTATCAGGTACGGCATATCCTATTTATTATATAAGTGTCTAGGAAATAGACATGTTTCATAACAGTCAAGCCGACTTTTGTGTTGCCTCCAGACATTAACATTTATATGTCCATTCATACCAAATGGCAAACAATGCTTTTAATCCAAAGGAAATGCTCTTTCCAACAGCCAAACCCCAGGCTGTTCTGAGTGTGTCTCCTCAATGGTTGAGTCCTGGAGCCTCAGTGACTCTGAGCTGTGATGTTAAAGAATCTCCTGCAGGCTGGATGTTCTACTGGTACAGAGCTGTTCCTACACCATCATACAACTCCTACACTGCTGAACTCTTATCTAATGGGACTGTAGATGGATCCTACATCATTCATGGTGCTACAACAGGCACAGGAGGATATGTGTGTAAAGCTGGGAGAGGAGACCCAGTTTATTACACTGAGGACAGTGAACCTCAGTTTGTGTGGTCTGGTGGTGAGTGGGACTCATAATTCCTCTTCCTCTACAGAACAGACCCAGTGACCCAATGATGGGTTTGAGGTTTCAATGTGTATTTGTTACACATTTTAGTTTAGTTTTACTTCACTAACGCTGCTCTTTGTTTAACCTTTGACCTCTGATCCTGTGTTGTTTTAGATCTTCATTCTTCAGCTTCTCTCACAGTGAGTTCTAACAGAACTCAACACTTCACCTCTGAGTCTGTCTCACTGAGCTGTGAGGGAAACTCTACCCAATGGAAAATGAAAAGCAATCGATTGAATGAGATCTCATCCAGGGGTGAATTGACTGGATCTACATCATGGAGTATCAGATCTCTACGTACAGGTGACAGTGGAGTGTATTGGTGTGAATCTACACTGGGAAAGTACAGCAACGCTGTCAACATCACAGTGTATAGTAAGTCCAATTATTTCATTAACTGTATAAAACAGCACTGCGGCAATCCAAAAACGTATTTTTAGCAACTCTTTTAACGTGTTAACTGTTTTCCAGATGGTTCAGTCATCCTGGTGAGTCCTGTCCATCCTGTGACTGAGGGACAGTCTGTGACTCTAAGCTGCAAACACAGAACAGACTCTTCACTTTCCAATGTGGACTTTTATAGAAATGATGAACTGGTCCTGAATGAAACCAACGGAGAGATGATCATACCTGCTGTATCTAAGCCTGATCAGGGCTTCTACAAGTGTAAATATTCTGGAGGAGAATCACCACAGAGCTGGATGGAAGTCACATGTGAGTATGCTGACAGCAATTTGTTAATTTTGTAACTTTTGTAAACAATTACATATAACAAACATGGCTGTGGCCTCACTAATTAATAATAACATTTAATTCACTATTGTCTGAGGCATCACTTCCATTCAAATCCTATTCTCAATGCCCTCCTAGTGTCTGGATCTTCAGTGTCTGGACCTGCAGATCAGATTTCTCCACATGTAGTGGGAACGATTGTAGGACTTGTTGTTGTGATTCTACTGACTATCCTTCTGCTCCTGCTGTATCGATACAGAACATTCATGGGTGAGAACCAATCCAATGTGGATTGCATCTTAAGATAATAAAACTATAGCCTCAGTATATTATGGCAGGCTCTGTGGATGTAAAAATAATCTATTCTATACCTTTTTATTACAGGACCATGTTCGGACAGGTAAGTAGGTCTGCCCCCATTGACTGTGTGTGTGTGTGTGTGTGTGTGTGTGTGTGTGTGTGTGTGTGTGTGTGTGTGTGTGTGTGTGTGTGCGCGCGCACGTGCGTGCGTGCAAGCGTGCGTCTGCGCGCGTGCGTGTGTGTGTGTGCTCTTGTTAAAATTCAAACTGCAAAATATCTTGGTAGATGTGTCAAGTGCCAAGGAACCAATCAGGACTCGGACCAGGTGGCCAATCAGAGAAGTCGTCCAGATGATTTGTACTGCTCACTTCAGCATGGTCAGACTTTCAACCAATCATAAATCCATCACTGTACTTAAGTACATAAAAATCATCATATTGCATGTTTAACGTGTTCTACTTGAATCTGTTTCAAGACAATAGATGGAATGTTCACATTATAATTAGTTTCAACCAACATTAACAGGAAAGACCCTGATCATGTCTGTCTGTATCTTCCTTTACCATTAGGTGATGCTGCCGTCTATGAAACAATCAGAGGCTCTCAAGGGACCAGAAATGGTACAGTAGCAAATACTGTACTTCACATGCATACTGTCAAAGAGGGAGCTGTTAGATTTTACACAATTATACACATGAATTGGGCGGATATGTTATACGAAATAGCATTAGGAAATTATATGAACTGGTACAGGTTCATATAATCTCTTATTATAATCTGCTACCTGTAATTAAATTCACAGATTGTTTTGTTTTTCTTTCAGATGGGTTTACAGCTGAGTCCAGTGATGCAACATATGAAAATATCACACTTTCTCGTAAAGGAATACACGCGTGAGTAAAGAAAACTTATCGTATGTGAAATACATGAATTAAATATAATTAGGAGAGGATATTTATTGTCTGTTTTGCACACTTTACAGCCACCGGGATGCCGATTTTTGTCAAACACATTTTTTTCATATTACCCATGCAGATTCTGTCCAAAAATCAAGCAATTAATTTCACAGTGTCCCTATTCATTTTCAACGTTTTCAAGATTTGCCTGTTTCGAACAAAAAGCATCAGATGATGAACGCAGCAGGCAATTTACATGACATCTTTAACATACTTTCCTACTAGGCTGAGAAATGCTGAATATCCCACCTTTTATAACAATGGCCTGCTATAGCACCACCATAGCTTTTATAGTTTTTTCTTTTAGTTTAGTCTTTTATGGTATAGTCATGCATTTACAGATGTCTATGGTTTAATCTTTCAGATGAGTCCAGTGATGTGACATAGAGAGAGAAGAGAAGAATCAGAAGACAACAAGAAGCATATTTTTTTTCTCTACTTCTTTCTACTTTTATTATGTGTTGTACTGTTTTTAAACTGTGGGCCATGAGCCTGTAATAAAGTTTATAAAATGTATATATATAGGGGTAACATGTCATCGGTTGGATCCTCCCATTAGTCCAAACAATACTAACCCTATCTTTAAACCCTAACTCTAAACACAACCACAAGCACAGGAGCAGCGCATGTTCACCAACCTTAATGTGTTCAGACTAATAGGACTTCAAATCTATGGGCAGTCCCTGAATTATATCCACTGATCTTATGAGATGAAAATAACAGACAAATTGAATCCCAGTTGAACTCATTTAAAGTTGCATTATTTGCCACACACACACACACACACACACGCACATGCACACGCACACACACACGCACACACACGGACACGGACAGGCACATAAGCAATAAGCACAGACAGGAACATTGTATTTTATTACATTATAGTTTTGCTTATTTGTTGTTGGTCTGCCCAGGATAGGCCTAAATGTCATTGCACACCAGTGCGTTTTTAGGATGAAAACCGGATCTGATTTGTGTGAAGCACAGGAAAACCGAGTCAATCACACTTGTACATCATCGCTGAATATCACATCTGTATCAAAGGTTCTCAGACTAGGATACATTTTATCCAGACTTCCGGGTTTTGTCCTCAGAAACGCAGCGCTGTGCAATGACCTCATGTTTATGTCATGTGTGTTAATGGCTTAGTCATTGTGTGGAGCCGACTAGTGATTTGTCAATTGATATTATTAGCATCTAGGCCTATACTCAATAAGCCTATTCCTAGAATTGGTTGGTTATACAAGAAAATTATTCTAAGATTCTATTAAAAGGATACTCTGCATTATTTCACTATTATTATTTCATTATTATAATTACATTGTTATAATCTGCAGTTGATAAATCCAGCAAATTAATATAGGGTTTGTTGCAGGTCGACTTGATTTGCAGTAGCTATTTTCTCACCTTTCTGTTAAAATTTGTAATCGACTTCAAATTTCTATTTAGAATGTTATATATTTGTTATATATTTAAAACATATCTTCTAGCATTGTTACAGTACATGTTGAAATCCAAATTTGTTGCGAATAAAACTAAAGCAATAATCACTCTTTGTGTTTAAACCAGTGTGTTTAGGCCTGTTAATGATGTTATATTTGATTGTAATGCTTTTTATTTCATTATTGCTGGCACAATTTGTTTTAATCTTTTTTTTTTTATCAATTTAAACATTGACCTCATGGTTAAATAAAGGTTATGTGTATTCTAGTCTATCAGTCTAGTTCTTTTCTGTGTCTGTCAACTTCAGAGGATCCCTCCATGTAAAATAAAATAATAACAACACACTAAAGTTACCCACCAATAAGAGTTAACCTGACTCCTGAAGTTCACAAGGATTGTAGTCCTAGTCAGGACGTCCCTTTTGCTTTGATTTGAGGTTTCAACACCATTTTTTGAAGATGTGTTTTGGAATATTAAACATCTGCATTTGCCCAGAGGTCTGTTTTGGCCATATTTACAAAATGGCCACCATAAAATGTATGTTCTGTAATTTATCGGTCTCTAAATATGCTACACAGATTGTGATTGTATACTGTATGGTGTGACTGTGTGAGTAGAACATAGATGTATGTGACAGATAGAGGAGGAGATTGGATATAAAATGGGCTATAAAAGAGACAATACAATAGATAATACTACTAATATAGACAGTTAGACAGATAAGTAATTAAGGTCACTATAAGAACCACTGCTGTATAGCTCAATACAGCCGCCATAAAGCTCTGGCAGGAAAACAGCAAAGAGGGGATTGCAGCTGACAAGTGAAGTTCCTGGGTTGGCAGTCAAATATAATGAAAAATATTGCATACTAATAATAGTGTAATACAGTAACGTCCATACAATAAAACTATATTAATCCACACCAAGGTATAATGTTTGCATAGAATGGTTGTGGGTTTGTTTCAAGGAGTTGTGACTCATTACATTGGTGTGGACTGACCTTTAGAGAGACTTATTGTTATCCTCAGAGGTGGACAGAGTGACTACATGGTTGTCTGATGTGTGGCAGGATTTTGACATGCAATACAGTCCAAATGTCATCTTAACACATATTACAATTAAATAACATGTCAGATACAGACCTTGTTAGCGTCTTTTGGATGCCTTTAGACTTATACACAACAGTATTAACATTACAGGACATCATGGATGGACAGAGAAGAGATGAGAAAACCACAACAGGGTGCACATCCAACCACACGTGTTCTTACAAGGCCCTGCAGACAACTAGTTCCACTATGTGTCACTGTGGTTAATTGACAGTCTCCGACATGGCACGCTAATTCCAGCCTAGTTTAGTGTACCCTATTCCTATTATATTAATTTTAGGCTATCACATAGTCTGTTTTGACTGATAATCCAATGCAATGTTGTTTAAAACAAACAACATTATACATTGGGTCAACAGAGAAATTCTCTCTATTGTGAACACAGGAAGCCAAAGGTGATTTTCAACCCACAGAGATTTCATCTTCCTGTTTCACACGGCAGTTTTAGATCACTAGAATAGAAAGTATAAACCCTTTCTCAGAGCCACTCATCACAGGACAAGATGGGGCACACCTTGCCCTGCGTGCTCCTCTGTGAGTAATTATTATTATAACTAATATTAGGTCTAATTAGCTTATATTCTAAACTTTTCAATGAAGGAAGTTGTGCTTGTACTGAAGATGAAGGACGAACTTTGGTTAGAATGTGTAATTAGGTCCCCACCCAAAACATCCAGGTGTTACTTTGTGCAAAAACTCCTTATTGGCTATTTCCAAGACCTGAATAATTTGAATGTGGCATTGGAATGTTATGCTAATTTGCTTATTTCCATCAGCATGAACAGTATAGTGTGCCACTTGGGATAGTGTTTGAACAGAATTGACAGATTATTGTTGTTATTTGCTGTTGTTGACCTTGAGTCATAGTGTTGTCTATGGAGACACTTAATTAGCTTGATTTTTTTTTTCATCAAATATCTTTCAGTGCTGATTATCTCCCTCTCCTTTGGGCACAGTAAAGGTGAAAATTGATTTACTATCTATTCTCTTTATAGTGTGTGTGTGTGTGTGTGTGTGTGTGTGTGTGTGTGTGTGTGTGTGTGTGTGTGTGTGTGTGTGTGTGTGTGTGTGTGTGTGTGTGTGTGTGTGTATTATTTAAGTGCAATTGTTACATCATAATATTTAATTACTCTGTCATACGTAAATAACAGATACACCAAAAGCTACACTCAAAGCAGGCAGAACCAGTGTTCTGCTACCAGACAGTGTGACTCTCACCTGTACTGTGGAAGACAGCAGAGATGCATGGTACTTTTACTGGTACAGAGGCAGCAAAACACTGTATGTGCATGAGCCAACCGACACATTTATTTCCACTGGCTCAATGAGGAGAAGCTACCAGTGTCAAGGATGGAGCAGAACAGTGGGATACACACAAAAAAGTAATGCAGTTCATATTGCTGCTGCCAGTGGTGAGTTGTACACTGAGTTTATTTTATTCTCCTAAATGTGTGTACTTTCTGTGGGTTTTGTATGTCCAGAGATATTTTACTCATGTTATTTCTCGCTGTGTACCGTAATTAAAATGTGTGTTCAGTTTTAGATTAAACTAAACAGTAGGCCTATCCCTAAAACAGCTGAGAGGAATACTCTTCTGTTGTCATTAACTTAATGTAATCATTGTTCTTCAGTGGTTATAAAATGATAAATTATAGTGAGTGTTGACATTCTACTGTTCTCCCCAGGCGTATTTCTTTCTACTGTACATACACTAAAACCATGTAGAAACATATTCCTGTGAGTGCTCTTAACCAAATAAGGATGGATGTTGTGCATATGGTTCTGCTCAGTAGATGCACACACAGATTAGACACCAACAGACAAGAGTCAGACTATACCGCTCAAACTGCCTTGCTCCCGTGCGTGTGGTTACGTTTAGTATTACAGATAGGCTGTCGATGTCTGTTAAATGTCTGACCACTGGCTGCTATTAATAATTACAAAACAGTAGTTAGTACTAGTGATTATCAATTAATAATTACTCAACTGTGTGTTACTTCTACAGATCAACCAGTGCCTGTCATCAGCAAACTCCCTGACTGGACTGATCATTTCATTGGAGAGAATGTTACTCTGAGCTGTAGCATACAGGAAGGACCTGCCTCTGACTGGGAGTACTCATGGTGGAAGGACAATGACAATATCAATATTTACAGTGAACAACATGAATATGTAATAGGTTCTTCTGAGAACGATCCCAGTGGTCAGTACAGGTGTACTGGTCGACGCAAGCAAGACCAACTATTGTCCAAATTCAGCAATCCCATCACTATGACTTTTAAAGGTATGTTATACCTTTTTTCTATTTTTTTGTAATGTTTCTTTGTTGTTTTCTGCTTGCAGCGATCAGTATTGATTGTTCAAAATCAATCGCATAAGGCGTTTGCCTGCCCTGTATCAGCATTTCTGTCTTGATCTTTAGTATTAGTAGTACTTTTCAACTAAAGGAGTGGCAAGCAGGGTGGGAGAGGGAGGATAAGGGAAGGCATTATTATCCGCTACAACTTAAAGTGAATTAAAAAATATATCAGAAAGAATATTAAAAAAATATCAACGGATGTGAACTCCTTCTATGGCATATGGCAAGTACGTGAGGGTCATTAATATTGGAGCCCATGGGCTTGGCAACCATGGGCTACAGTCAAAATATAATAATGATAATGAGGAAATATTATGTACTGTATGTCTTTCTCTCCAGCGAAATTCACAACCGACATCCAAAAAAGGCAGCCGATGTGCTGCACTAAAATGAGAGTCATGAGAGCATGATTGCGTTCAGCAATTTTATTGACAATATAACCAATAAATTCAGTTTTGAGATAATTTATGAGCAACTGGATTTTTTTTCTTCTTTTTCTTAATCTGCAGCTCAACCAAAGGCCACACTGAAAGCTGACCAAACAGAGATACCAGTAGGGGGCAGTGTTACACTGAGCTGCTCTGTAGAGGAGTCATCTGGATGGATATACTACTGGTACCAACAACATAACACACAAACACTGACCATGCAGGTTGGTAAAAGACCAATCAGGGTGTCTGAAGGAGGAGTGTACAGGTGCAGAGGAGGGAGAGGAAAGCCTGTTTACTACTCCCAATACAGTGATACAGTCACCATATACAAAATTTGTAAGTCGTTTAATTAGGAAAGTAGAAAGTTGTCTTTAGAAGTGTATTTTTGCAAAATGGATAAAAGCGAGCAGATATATATAATATATAAGCCATCATGTGTACTAAGCTAGACCTCTAAATGTTAACAGTGGGAAGGTCTGCAGTGATCCTGCAGCCCAGTTGGTCTCACATATTCAGTGGAGAGACCATCACTCTGAAGTGTGAGATACAGGAGAGAGGTGACACCGAGTGGAACTATGAATGGAACACAACCAGTTCATCTTCATATAGACCAGGGGACCAAGCTGAATTCAGGATCAGCTCTGCCTTTGAGCATCTCACCGGAGACTACAGGTGTAAAGGTCGTCCCCAATATGGCCTGTATTCATCTACAGGGTGGAGTGAGGCTGTTGAATTGACCGTGTCAGGTAAATGTAATTTACATAGACAATTGGAGACCGAAAACTCTTCCCCAGAACTAGTGTGTATGTTCTTTCAAAAATCAATCAATCAAAAACTAAAAAAAAAAAAACTGTTTTAATATAGAATGTTTTTTTTTCAACAGCCAAACCCCAGGCTGTTCTGAGTGTGTCTCCTCAATGGTTGAGTCCTGGAGCCTCAGTGACTCTGAGCTGTGATGTTAAAGAATCTCCTGCAGGCTGGATGTTCTACTGGTACAGAGCTGTTCCTACACCATCATACAACTCCTACACTGCTGAACTCTTATCTAATGGGACTGTAGATGGATCCTACATCATTCATGGTGCTACAACAGGCACAGGAGGATATGTGTGTAAAGCTGGGAGAGGAGACCCAGTTTATTACACTGAGGACAGTCAACCTCAGTTTGTGTGGTCTGGTGGTGAGTGGGACTCGTAACTACTGATTATTCTCTTACGTTATTTTCTTTAAAACTATACAGGGCATGACTCTCTCTCATATATATATATATATATATATATATATATATATATATATATATATATATATATATATATATATATATATATATATATATATATATATATATATATATATATATATATATATATATATATATATATATACACATACTGTATATATATATATATATATATACACATATATATACACATATATACACACATATATACACACACATATATATATATATATTATATATATATATATATATATATATATATATATATATATATATAATATATATATATATATATATATATATATATATATATATATATATATATATATATATATATATATATATATATATATATATCACACGTATATCTTCACATTCTCAGATTTTGTTCTCTTGAGTATAATATACGTTATAGTTCATTTGACCTCTGATCCTGTGTTGTGTTTTAGATCTTCATTCTTCAGCTTCTCTCACAGTGAGTTCTAACAGAACTCAACACTTCACCTCTGAGTCTGTTTCACTGAGCTGTGAGGGAAACTCTACCCAATGGAGAGTGAAGGGGTTCACTAAACCAGGATCTGTGATACGCTGTTCAATGAGTGGAAATACATGCAATGTTCACCCCTATACACTCAGAAGTGGAGTGTATTGGTGTGAGTCTGGAATGGGAGAGTACAGCAATGCTGTCAACATCACAGTACATGGCGAGTAGTACATTCACTGCAAATGATTAAAGTGTATTTTGCCGGTGTGAATCTTAACATGTGGACTGTATTTAATTGTTTTGTTTTGTTTGTCCTTCAGCTGGTTCAGTCATCCTGGTGAGTCCTGTCCATCCTGTGACTGAGGGACAGTCTGTGACTCTAAGCTGCAAACACAGAACAGACTCTTCACTTTCCAACGTGGACTTTTATAGAAATGATGAACTGGTCCTGAATGAAACCAACGGAGAGATGATCATACCTGCTGTATCTAAGCCTGATCAGGGCTTCTACAAGTGTAAATATTCTGGAGGAGAATCACCACAGAGCTGGATGGAAGTCACATGTGAGTAGGCGGACAATAATTTAAACAGTTACCGGTAAACACAATACAATTAAAGTAGGCATTATGTAAGATTCTATGTCATAATGTGTGTCATAATGTTAGTGGTTCATATCTCAATCACGTATAACTAAAAACATGTTTTTTAAAAATATGACATTATAACGTGTGATCTCACACATTAATAGTAGTTAATTCATTAATTGTTTGAGGCATCACTATACCATATATTTAAATGTTGTTATTCTTTCAAATCCTATTCTCAATGCCCTCCTAGTGTCTGGATCTTCAGTGTCTGGACCTGCAGATCAGATTTCTCCACATTTAGTGGGAACGATTGTAGGGCTTGTTGTTGTGATTCTACTGACCATCCTTCTGCTCCTGCTGTATCGATACAGAACAGCTAAAGGTGAGAACCATTGACACGCAGACTGCATTTTAAATTCAGCATACGGCTGACTTGTATTAGTGTAAAACACCATTTAACATATTGAATATTTTTTTATTACAGGAATATGTTTGGACAGGTAGATGTGTGTTTGTGTCCACCCATGTGTGTGCGTCTGCGCATGTGTGTGTGTGTGTGTGTGTGTGTGTGTGTGTGTGTGTGTGTGTGTGTGTGTGTGTGTGTGTGTGTGTGTGTGTGTGTGTGTGCGTGCGTGCGTGCATGTGGTTACTGCTTCATACTGCTAAATATTTATCTTGGAATAGATGTGTCAAGTGCCAGGGAACCAATCAGGACTCAGACCAGATGACCAATCAGACAAGAAGTCCGGATGACGTGTACTCCCCACTCCAGCAAGGTCAGCCTTTCAACCAATCAATTATTTGTAAATTACATAAGAAACCTCATATTGCACGTTTAATGTGTTCTACTTTTCAAAACAATAGATGGAATCACATTATAGTTAGTTTCAACCAACAGCATTAAGGGGACACTTTTTGAAAACAAACAAACCAAAAAAAGGTTAATGATTTAGAACACTTAGGGGGTATTCCTGTATTTATTATGTGGTTTTAGATATTTTAGATTTTCGTAGTGAGCCCAGCTAGTGTCTCTCACTTACTTCCTGGATTACATGGATATATAGACCATAGACATTTATGGCTCCATTTTGGTCACACTAAACACTTTATCCTTAAACTTGTAAATGACGACAATGAAGATGTGATTTGATTGGCCAGTTTTCGATTGAGTGACAGCGACAGGCAGCGACGCAGGTTTACTTCTTCCTCCTGTTGCAGACAGGTTGCTCTAATCAACCGTAACAACAAATGAAGGTTGTCTCAGGAAGACTCTTGCTATCAATAAGGAGCAGCAGAGCACCAAGGCATTAAGGCATCTGTAATCCAGGATGATGACATCAGACACTGGGCTCACTGCTAAAATCTCAACTATCTAAAAACACACATTAAAGCACACAAAGACCTCTAGGAAAGTGTTCTAAATGTCATTATCATTTTTTTTTGCTAAAAGCGTGACATGGCCCTTTAACAGGAAAGACACTGATCATGTCTGTCTGTATCTTCCTTTACCATTAGGTGATGCTGCCGTCTATGAAACAATCAGAGGCTCTCAAGGGACCAGAAATGGTACAGTAGCATATACTGTACTTCACATGCACATTATCAAAGAGGGAGCTGTTAGATTTTTCATAATTATATGCATGAATTGGGAGATATGTGATATGAAATGTGATTGGGAGGTGATTATATGAATCGGTAAGTTAATTTTCAGATGTATGTGTTTTTTTTTCTTTCAGAGGGGCCTGCAGCTGAGTCCATTTGCGATGCGACATATGAAAATATCGAACTTAAAAACATGGCCAAGAAACGCACACGTGAGCAAGCAATATAAACGTTTAATGAGTATGAAATATAGAGGATTGTATTTGGTCATGTCTATGGTTTAATGTTTCAGATGAGCCTGCAGCTGAGTCCAGTGATGTGACATATTCACAGATTGAATTCAAAGATAATATGGGCAAGAAAAGGAAGGGTGAGAAACGACAACATTATATGACATTACACTATAATTAAGGAGGAGGTTATGGACTCATGGAGTGTATAGTAGTGGTTTGTTTTAACAACCCACATTGGGTGTATGAATGGGTGCATGTGGGTACACAGGCAGAAACTGTGTCTGAGTCAGTCTATGAACATAAAACTACCCATCACATATAGCTCTAATGTTACAGAGATGCTATTCTGAATGGGATAAAAGATAAGGGCAACACATACATAGATATAATAAAAAACAAGTAGTACACAGCGTAGTAGTAAACATCCATGGAGGCATCAGTTATTATGGACAGCTGCATTCCAGAAATAGAGTGAATGCATACATTGATGCGAAGGTTATCAACATTCCATGAGACTGACTGGAATGCAACAAGTACACAATGATACATATTACTGTATTTGTCTATCAATACTGCGACTAGAATTGCCATAGTTATAGCAAAGTGCAGATAAACATGATCAGTAGTTCCTAACAGAGAGTTTCCTCCACAGAGAGACCTGCTGATCCACATGAGAGCACTTTGTATTCTGAAGTAAAGACTGGAGACACAGGTACATTGTGTTATATTTATAACTTTACACAATCAAAATCCTTAAGGCTTCGAACGAGTCCACTGATTATGAGTGTTTTGTGTGTGTGTGTGTGTGTGTGTGTGTGTGTGTGTGTGTGTGTGTGTGTGTGTGTGTGTGTGTGTGTGTGTGTGTGTGTGTGTGTGTGTGTGTGTGTGTGTGTGTGTGTGTGTGTGTGTGTGTTTACAGTAAAAGCAGGCAAAGCAGCAGATATAGCAGATGTGACTTACGGCAGGTTACCCCCAAAACAAACCAGTCAAAGACGAAATCTATGATATACAGTCTCATTTCACAATATGATTTTTACTCACGAATACAATCGGAAGCATCGCGTCACACATAGAGCGTACATTATTCTAAGCTACTGATAGTGATAATACTCACTAGATGAATGACCAGCTCCAGAGAAAATAGTATATACAGATTAACCTCCTGTGCTATGGATCTTGTTCTTTACATTCTGTGACCGCATTGTAAAATAGTAAAATTGCCAGACTGTGCTATCTTATTCAATATTAATAACAATCTATGCTGTTGGGTAGAGTTTTTAAAGTTGTATGATGATGTTCTGTTACAGGACTGTAAATGAACATACGAGGAAAATGTCACAAAGAGAAGACGGCACAAGATATGACAAGAATATATTTACAAGATATTATAACGTAAAAATGTATCAAGCAGTTAAATTAGTTACAGTATGAGGGGGTGACAGTGGGTATACTCAGTTAACTCTTCATTACAGATGTAACTCAGGTTTTAAACAAGCATATGGATTGGATTTGGATTCATTCATATGGGTTTTTACTTGGAGGAACCAGAAATGCTGTAGTCATAGGGACATTGTACTGCATTGTAGCTGTGGTTTTGCTTATCTGCATCCTTTGTTTGTGTTGGCCTACCTAGAATAGGCCTACATTTCTATGTGAAATGAGATAATAATTTTATTAATACTGTTTCTGTGTGGAGCTGTCTACTGATTGGTGAATTAATAATATTGTGAAGCTAACTCATAAACCCTTATCCTCTGATTCTATAGAAGCACTGGTAATACAAGAAAGGAAAAATGATTCTAGGATTCTAAAAAGCTTAGCCTCCATTATTTTTCTGTATATACAGTAGCTGTAAATAAAGGATTGTAATAATTTACATTTACATTTATCCTGCTACCGATAGAGGGTTTTATGCATACCATAGCTTCTTGATCACATTTCAGTAGATGATTGATTAAAGTTAAATTCTATATTTGTTGTAAATAAAATGATAATTGCTATAGTTTTGTTGTTATATTTGATTTCAATTGTTTTATTTCATGCAGCCTAATTGTTGAGTAATTATGTTATTGTTGCTTGTTTTTGCCTTAATAAAATAATTAAAATTTAAATTTAAAAAATAATTTGTTTTAAAATCATTGTGACATCATGGTTAAATGAATGTTGTGTTGTATTCTAGTCTGTCAGTCTACAGTAGTTCTTTTCTGTCTGTCACCTCTAATAAATAAGAAAATAAAATAATGAAAACACGTTAAAGTTACCCATCAATAAGAATTAAGCTGACTCCTGTAGTTCACATCTTCGATTATCGGATGCTAAATTTCCAAACCTCCCTTAAGTATCTGCCGGCTGCTCCTGTCTGGACTGACGCTAGCCCCTGGGCTGACAGACATTTCGACAGTTATTTGACAGCTAGCCTGCAGTGCCCTCTACTACCACAGAGGATTCCACCCTCAGCCACCCAGGAGACCACCTCAGACAATATCAATGCAACAGACTACACAGACTGCCCAGTCTCTGGGCAAAATGAATGAGGAATCCACTAGTGGAACAGGGTAGGTGACGTCACTGCGCAGCTCTATATCTTCACCTCACGTCTTGGCCTCACCGTATGGCTTCAATTACATCCACTTCAAACGGCAAGAAGTGGTCGAAGTGTGTGCTACATCAAATCAAGATACATGAGACCCTCCTCGATTCCATGTGTCCCGATACTCCCCCTTTGGTCCAAAATCCAGCTGCCACTGTTTCCCAAACGCTGTGCAGCTTGGACCTCACTGTGCCAATGGGTTTACGCACAGGCCCCGACGTCTCCACCAGGGAAACGCATAAACCTGAGTGACACTGTGCCAATGATGCTGCTCGACAAAAGGGGTACAGAACGGAGCTAGGTCCAGTATGCGCCCCCAGTCATTCTCCACTCCTGTCCTCTGGTCCACAGTTTGTGGCCACCGAGGCAAATTAAAATCACACTCCTATAATCCCACTGACCATGCGCCGCTCTGATCCCGACTAGTAACAGGTATTCCATACTGCACATAAATTACTTTCCAACTGCCCCTCAGGTGATACCGTCCTATCATGCATCCCACAACCCCGTCATGAGGCCCAAAATCTGTGGGTTTGCCCAGACGACTGCGATGGCTAAATGGCTACCGTAAAATGTATGTTTTGTAATATATCAGCCTCTAAATAAACTATCAGTTCAAAGAAATACTGTTGAGCTTCAATAGTTACATCTTTCTAATTAATGTCTCTGTCATAAATAACAGATGCACCAAAGGCTACACTCAGAGCAGACAGAACAAGTGTTCTGAGTGACACCAGACAGTGTGACTCTCACCTGTAGTGTGGAAGACAGCAGAGTTCCATGGTACATTGCCATATACTGGTACAGAGGCAACACACCAGAGTATGTGTCAAATAAGCCAACCTACACATTCAGTCACACTGACTCAGTGAGCAGAAGCTACTGGTGTCGAGGACAGAGAGGAAATACTAAATACACACAACAAAGTAATTCAGTTCATATTGCTGCCGCTGGTGAGTTATACAAATTGTATACTGAATAATTTTAATTCTCCTAAATGTGTCTACTTTATTTGTTCAGAGATATTTTGCTTATTTTATTGGCACTGTGTACCGTAATTAAAATCTGTCTCAATAGGAGCACTGGCACACTGATTAGAGATTCCACCACGGATAAAAGCCGCTGCCTCGTGACACTCCCTGTTTTTTTACACAGGCCGTGGATGGAAAGAAAAGCTTCCATTTTCCGCGATGGCAAAGCTGGCCGACGTGACATTTTGGGTGGAGCATATTTCAGTGTGTGTGTGTGTGTGTGCGGCTGTGCGCGCGTGCGCACGTGCGTGCGTGTGTGCATGCATGCGTTAAATAATTTTCTTGTATAGATGTATGTATAGATGTGTCAAGTGCCAGGGAACCAATCAGGACTCAAACCAGGTGTCTGACAGTACTGTCAGACACCCTCAAGTGGTTAAAAAGATGAACATTCAAACTGAGAATCAACAACATGTAGACTTGAATGTCCATTTTAATAGCTCTCAATTTCCGCAAATGTAAAATATGCCATAACACAGTGATAACTACAGTATGGGGGGTGACAGAGCCAGAGGCAGGGTACCCTGCATTCATGTACAAGACACTGTACATGAAGTAGGATAATGAGTTAAAGTGTATACTGTTTCTGTATTGTGATGTACGCTAACTCATTATCCCTTATCCACTGATTCTATAGAACCACTGGTCATACATTAAAGGTAAAAACAGGATTTTAGCACAAAAAAGGTTAGCCTGCATTATTTCTATGTATATAGTTGTAAAAAAAGTGTTGTACTAATCTGGAATTGATATGTCCTTTTAATTGATAGTGGGTTGTATGCAGCGGCTAGATTTACAGAAGTACATTGTCATCTTTTAGTTAGTAATTTGAGTACAATTGGCTTTGATCGCTATTTAGCTTGATCATTGTTACAGTACATAAAGTCGAGATCCATATTTTTTGTGAATGAAACAATTGAGAATTGCTAATAGTTTTCAAACCGTGTAGTATTTGTTGTTTATTTGATTTTTAGTATGTTTTATTTCATGCCGCCTAATTGTTGAGTAATTATGTTATTGTTGCTTGTTTCTATCTGTTTTCATACTGTTGCCTGTGCCCTGTGGCTCTGTCTAGGACATCACTTGTAAAAATGATGTGTTTTAAAATCATTGTGATCATCAATCATTGTCAAATAACGTTTATGTTGTATTCTAGTCTGTCAGTCTAGTTCTTTTCTGTGTCTGTCAACTTCAGAGGATCCACCTCCATAAATATTAAAAATAAAATAATAAAAACTAATTAAAGTTACCCCCCAATAAGAGTTAACCTGACTCCTGAATTCACAAGGATTGTAGTCCTATAGTCAGAACCTCCCTTCTGCTTTGATTTAAAGGTTTGTCAGAATTATTTGAAGATTTGCTCACCTATACGTTTTATGGAAAGGGTATTATGTCAGGTATAAGAAACAGAAAACCAATCTTTGCATTTGCCCAGATGTCTGTGGTGGACATATTTACAAAATGTCCACCATAAAATGTATATTTTGTAATGAGTCTCTAAATAAGCTATACAGATCGTGATCCTATACTGACACTGTATGGTGTGACTGAGTGAGTAAAACATACATGTGTGTGACAGATAGAGGAGGAGATTGGATATAAAATGGACTATAAAAGGGACAATAACTACAACTGTAATACTACTCATATAGACAGAAGTAATTAAGGTCACTGTGAGAACCACTGCTGTATGGTTCAGTGCAGCAGCCATAAAGCTCTATCAGGACAACAGCACCACCAGATGGACACAGGGGAATTGCAGGTGAAAAGTTACAGGTGTAAATGATAGGGTGACCAGATCCAAACTGTTCTGCAATTGTGGAACAAGGTGAAACAAGCGTTACAGAACGGAACAAGGTTAGCAAATTATTAACATCCTGATGTCAAATTCAAAAAAGAATTCAATTTGTTTTCAATTCACGTAAAGCAAAATAGTTAATTTGTTTTCAATTCACGTAAAGCAAAATAGTTGATTGTAGATCAACTACTTTTGATAAATACTGCCGTGCGTGTATAGTGGCTTCTCTGGAGTGAATGTGGACATACTCCTTGGGTCATTTCAACAGGCTTAAAAACAGATCTTTAGGCAGGAAAAGAGACAATAGAAAGCCACACATTAGGTCAGTTGAACACTGAACCCTGTCAGCAACACTGTCAGTCACAACGTGGGACAGATAAGGGACTGTCCCATGCAAAGAGGGACATCTGGTCACCCTAGGAAATGAGGGCAGGCAAAAGAAAACACTATCAGACAGACTCTTCAGTTGACAACATTCTAAATAGTAGTAAATATGCATGCATGCAATGGTTGTGGTTTTGTTGCAAGGAGTTGTGACTCATTGCAATGGTGTGGAGTGGACTGACCTTTAGAGAGACTACATGGTTGTCTGATGTGTGGCAGGATTTTGACAGATATAAAGCTTGGTAACTATTTCGGACGTGTCTTTGAGTCTTACAATAGTGTCAACATCACAGGACATCATGGATAGACAGAGAAGAGATGATCAAACCACCACAGGATGCACATCAACCACACATATTCTCACAAGGCCCAGACAACTGTACTAGTATACTATACATTATGTTGATATTATCCGTCGTACCTCCTCTATTTGTATGCTTATGCTTTGCTTATACCAGCACATCACACCAGAAACCTACTGTAATATAATACATGTAGATTCATACATGTCGTAAAGTTGAAAAAGGAAATAGATCGTATTCTGATGATGCACCTGTTATGTTAGAACGAGTATGTCTTCTGTTGTGTTCTGATGTGAGGGCTGCTGTGTATTGTTGTTTTCATATTAACCACCTTGCCATAGATGCATAGTCTACTCTAGCTATGTCTTTTGTATGAGCATTGCACATCATAGTGGCACCATTTGAGCATATTGACAACTACAGTGACGTACTGAAAACCACAGTGTAGAGGTTGCTTGTATTTGCATGCAATGGTTTGTTTCAGGAAGTTGTGACTCATTGCATTGGTGTGGACTGACCTTAGGCTTTAGAGAGACTTATTCTCATCCTCAGAGGTGGACAGAGTGACTACATGGTTGTCTGATGTGTGGCAGGATTTTGACATGCAATACAATCCAAATGCCATCTTAGCACATATTACAATAAAATAACATGTCAGATACAAACCTTGCATATTCTGGATGTGTATTTAGTCTTACACACAACAGTGTTAACTTCACAGGACATCATGGATAGACAGAGAAGAGATGATCAAACCACAACAGGCTGCACATCCAACCACACATGTTCTCACAAGACAACTGAACTAGTACCTACTATGTTACCGATTCTTATGTTGTCCCTTTTCTATTTTTATGCTTTTGTTATTATTATTTTAAGAGTTGTTCTTGATATTCTGCCTTTTTGATACCTATACAGTACAACTAAGTGAAGAGAGACATGAAAGAGGGACAGAGAGAAAGAGAGAGACATGCAGCAAAGGTCGTCATGGACGGGACTCAAACACGCAACACGCTGTCAGGCCAATGTCTATGTGTGGCATTTGCCTGGACCACTAGGCCAGCGGGTGCCAAATGCATTTTGTTTTAAAGCACAAATAATATATATTATTAATATAACCTAACTTTTACCATCACCTACATCACCTATTATAATATAATGAGCTGCCAAGTGTCTGCTACTGTACATCACCCTGCTGCTGTCACTACACTGAAAACCACAGCAGACTAGAACTGTCACCCAACAGCATGGATGCCATATTACTACAGCTGTATCTCTACCTTTTAGTTTCATCATACAGTTGTTTGTAGCTCATGCAATTCATACAGTTACATGTTTGTTTTTTCTCTTTTGTCTTATCAATAATCAATACAACAACATGTCCTATAGTTGACCATACTTCCCAAAAAGCAATGTTGTGGTTAGTGATAACATTACTGCACAACCCAACGCCACCACATGCTATCTGGAATTTATTTGATTCACACGTTTTCTTCACTACATGTAAATGATGAACATTGAATAGAAATGTTCTACCCACACACACACGCACTGTAGTTCCACTGTGTGTGTCACTGTGGTCGACAGTTCTTTGCAGACGGGAGATCACTAATAGTCTTTGTTTATTGTTTAGTTTAAGCTATTTCTATTATATTTATTTTATTATATGGTCTGTTCTCTGTTGTGTCTCATGATGCCATTTAATGTAGTTCAATTGAAACAACCAACAATATAGAATTCTCTCTTTACTGTGAACACAAGAAGCCACAGATGATGGACCCATAGATAGATTCCATCTTCCTGTTTCACACGGCAATTTTAGATTCACTAGAATAGAAAGTACAAAAACATTCTCTCATTGTTCATCACAGGACAAGATGGGGCACACCTTGCCCTGCGTGCTCCTCTGTGAGTAATATACAACTATTATTGTTATTTCTAGTAGGTCTAATGAACACTAATCACACAAAGATTTATCAGTATTCACGTGGCTGTGCTTAACTAGCCTCTGAGTTTAAATACATCAAAACTGTCAATAGATGCAATGCTAGACCAGCAATGTATTCATATTGCTATTGATCATTTCAGCTTTTGAAATGCACTATTATCATGATGACTACTATTAGCATGACTATACACACCCTATAGTGTACACATTGCAAATTCTGCAATACATTTGTTGGATATTAGAATATTATTGTGAATAGTTTCATTCCTAAGTCATAAAGCAATTAATGTTAATGTGTATCCTCAGTTTGTAAGCTTGTTGTTGAAATCATATTTAGTAGTGATAGTAATGAAGTATATGAAAGTATTCCTACTAGTTGTTGTTTTTTTTTTACATACATTTCAATAGTCTATACTACACCACTTAAGTGCAATGATATTAAAGAAAATATAAAAGCTACATTGAATATTTGTATATTACACTTTTGAAGCATATCTTATTATATAATATATTATTGATCCTCCCTAATGCTCATGAGAGGCCAGCATTATTATCATCCTAATTCATTAGGTGTTAATATTAATACATCAAACATACTAATTATTGTTGATAATTACTCTTGTTCAGTTTGAGACATGTCTGTGTGGGTGTTACTTAGGAAAAAAATAAAATGCAGACATTTACACATTTACTTAGCTTGATATTTTCTTTTTCAAATATCTTTCAGTGTTGAGTATCTTCCTCTCCCATGGACACAGTCAAGGTGCGTGTGTGTTTGCGTGCGTGTGTTTATTGTACATTTTCTTTTCTTGATGCAATATTACCCTTTTTTACAGTTCAAACAAATATTATTGAGGTTCAATAGTTTTCTATACTTTTCTATTTAATTACTCATTATTGTCGTAAATTACAGTTTACAAACCTAACACCACACTGAAAGCAGACAGAACAAGTGTTCTGGCATCAAACAGTGTGACTCTGACCTGTATTGTGGTCGACCGCAGCCATGGATGGAAGATCTTCTGGCACAGAGACAACGCTCTACTGAAGTTTACAGATCAGTCAACCTACACATTCAGTCCCACTGTCTCACAGAGGGGAAGATACCAGTGTCGAGGATGGAAAGGAAACAACCCATCATACCAATACTCACAACTCAGTAACTCAGTTGTTATCACTGTGACTGGTGAGCTATATTCAAATTGTATGCAGAAATTATTTTATGCTGCTAAATGTGTGTTCCTGCAAATTGACCTGTTTTACTTTTACAATTTCAGCTTTTAGTTGTGCATTGTGTATTTAGATTTAGCTTAAACTTAAACAGTGAAAAAGAAGGTCACACCAGTGTAAAGTGAGGGTCGATCTTACTGTATCATTGTACATTATCATACATCATCTCAATTAGAATTTGTGTCTCACCTTAATTCATCTTGCTTCTTGTGTGTAATCTACAGTAGATTCTGTACTGAAATTGTTAGAAACGCACACTCCTGACTCCTATTAACCATTCTAATAGTTATTGAATGAATGAAGTATTTATCAAGTGTGTTACTTCTACAGATCAACCAGTGCCTGTCATCATCAAACTCCCTGACTGGACTGATCATTTCATTGGAGAGACTGTTACTCTGAGCTGTAGCATACAGGAAGGACCTGCCTCTGACTGGGAGTACACATGGTGGAAGGACAATGACAATATCAATTACAGAGAACAAGAATATGTAATAGGTCCTTCTAAGTGGTATCACAGTGGTCAATACATGTGTAGAGGTCAACGCAAACGAGACCAACAAGTGTCCAAAATCAGCAATCCCATCACTATGACTTTTAAAGGTCTGTGTTGTAAACTCAGCTTTGATTATTCTATTCTGTTCTTCCTCCATACAACTGCTTTTGTTCCCAGCTTGTTGACCTCACATCAATCACATCAAGTTATTGCCTTCATCGATAGTAGGCTATATATCTTCATGTCGTAATTACAACACCTACTTTTGATGTAATTCACAGCGTACCATTAAATGAACATTAAAATATATTTTCCTAATCTGAACAACAGATCAACCACAGGCCACACTGAAAGCTAACCAAACAGAGATACCAGTAGGGGGCAGTGTTACACTGAGCTGCTCTGTAGAGGAGTCATCTGGATGGAAATACTACTGGTACCAACATGACCAATCACTGACCACACAAGATGATGCTCAACACTCTGATGGACCAATCAGAGTGTCTGAAGGAGGAGTGTACAGGTGCAGAGGAGGGAGAGGACAACCTGTTTACTACAGCCAATACAGTGATGCAGTCACCATAGACGAAATAAGTAAGTAATTAGTAAAGTATAAAGTTGTCTTTAGAAGTGCATTTTTGTGTTTGGTATCAAGCACTAATCCATACAGATATGTTTTTCATGTGCTAATTTGGAACTATTCATGTTAACAGTGGGCAGGTCTGCTGTGGTCCTGCAGCCCAGTTGGTCTCACATATTCAGTGGAGAGACCATCACTCTGAAGTGTGAGATACAGAAGAGACGTGACACCAAGTGGAACTATGAATGGAGCACAACCAGTTCACATTGGTACAGACCAGGGAACCAAGCTGAATTCAGGATCAACTCTGCCTTTAAGTCTCACACTGGAGACTACAGGTGTAAAGGTCGTTCCAAAAATGGCCTGTATTCATCTACAGGGTGGAGTGAGGCTGTTAAATTGACGGTGTCAGGTAAAATTTTATTCAAATAGACAACACTGAAACTATTGTTATTATTGTGAATTGGAGAAGGAACTTTCAAGAAACTATTTTCATGCAGCTTCAAAATATTGCATGAATATCTTCCAACAGGCCTAGTGTATGTCCTTTAAAACAATAAATACTGTTTTAATACAGATGAACGTTCTTTCCAACAGCCAACCCCCAGCCTGTTCTGAGTGTGTCTCCTCAATGGTTGAGTCCTGGAGCCTCAGTGACTCTGAGCTGTGATGTTAAAGAATCTCCTGCAGGCTGGATGTTCTACTGGTACAGAGCTGTTCCTACACCATCATACAACTCCTACACTGCTGAACTCTTATCTAATGGGACTGTAGATGGATCCTACATCATTCATGGTGCTACAACAGGCACAGGAGGATATGTGTGTAAAGCTGGGAGAGGAGACCCAGTTTATTACACTGAGGACAGTCAACCTCAGTTTGTGTGGTCTGGTGGTGAGTGTGAACGATAATATAAAATTATTTGTCTACATTGTTTTCTTGACATTCTACAGTACATTCCTAGTGACTGAATGAATTATGAATCATGACCTCACTTAAATCATAAAACGGCATAATACATAATACGTTATACGGCTTTTGTTTAATCCTGTGTTGTGTTTTAGATCTTCATTCTTCAGCTTCTCTCACAGTGAGTTCTAACAGAACTCAACACTTCACCTCTGAGTCTGTCTCACTGAGCTGTGAGGGAAACTCTACCCAATGGAAGTTAAAGTGTTACAGTGATCAATTGAATGAGATCTCATCCAGGGGTGAATTGACTGGATCTACATGGAGTATCAGATCTCTACGTATGAGTGACAGTGGAGTGTATTGGTGTGAGTCTACACTGGGAGAGTACAGCAACGCTGTCAACATCACAGTGTATAGTAAGTCCAATTATTTCAGTAACTGTATAAAACAGCACTGCGGCGATCCATAAACTTATAACAACTGTTTTCAACTTGTCAACTGTTTTCCAGATGGTTCAGTCATCCTGGTGAGTCCTGTCCATCCTGTGACTGAGGGACAGTCTGTGACTCTAAGCTGCAAACACAGAACAGACTCTTCACTTTCCAACGTGGACTTTTATAGAAATGATGAACTGGTCCTGAATGAAACCAACGGAGAGATGATCATACCTGCTGTATCTAAGCCTGATCAGGGCTTCTACAAGTGTAAATATTCTGGAGGAGAATCACCACAGAGCTGGATGGAAGTGACATGTGAGTAGGCTGACAATAATTTAAACAATATGCAAATTAAAGGCATTGGAATATGACATTCTTCGTCAGAATGTTATATAGGCACATAAAGGGTTCAAAAATATCTCAATGTCTTTCAAAGTTTTAGTAAACGATTATATAGTAACGCACATGACTGTGGTCTCACACATTAATAAAAAATGTTAATTGCCAATTGCTTGAGGCATCACTGTGTACCACGTTTAAATGTTGTTCTTTCAAATCCTATTTTCAATGCCCTCCTAGTGTCTGGATCTTCAGTGTCTGGACCTGCAGATCAGATTTCTCCATATGTAGTGGCAACGATTGTGGGACTTGCTGTTGTTATTCTACTGACTATCCTTCTGATCCTGCTGTATCGATACAGAACATTCATTGGTGAGAACCGCTCAAATGTGGTTTTAAAATAACTTACAACTCATGTTGCGAAATTGCCTTTACAGTAATGTGAGACAGAATAGCAGAAGACTGCCTTGTAGTGCCATGGGGCGGAGGTAGCTCAAACCCGGGCTCCTCCGGATTAATGTTGAAATGTCCTTGAGCAAGACCTAATTCCTCCATGCCTTGCATGGTTTCCACTGCCCTCAGTGTACCTGTATGAATGGGTGAATGTAATATATATGCAACCCTTACCATTTAATGTAAAACACAATTTAACATCTTTTTTTTTTTTTACCTTTTATTACAGGACCATGTTTGGACAGGTAGGTAAAAGGTTTCTGTTTAGCCCACAGCCAAAGTGATAACATTATTTTGTGCCATTAAATTACCAGCTAGATAAATATGTATGGGAATACCAATGATAATTAGGATTACCAGTTCAGGACATTGTTAATTACATTTTTTGGTACTAAACTAAAAACTAAAATGTTTTTATTTATTTATTGATATACGGTTTTAAACTGCTAAATATATATCTTGGAATAGATGTCTCAAGTGCCAGGGAACCAATCAGGATTCAGACCAGATGACCAATCAGAGAAGAAATGCAGATGATGTCTACTCCTCACTTCAGCATGGTCAGACTTTCAACCAATCATAAATCCATCACTTACACACACAAGAAACATCATATTGCATGTTTAACGTGTGTTTCAAAACAATAGATAGAATGTTCACATTATAGTTAGTTTCAACCAACATTAACAGGAAAGACCCTGATCATGTCTGTCTGTATCTTCCTTTACCATTAGGTGATGCTGCCGTCTATGAAACAATCAGAGGCTCTCAAGGGACCAGAAATGGTACAGTAGCATACTGTATGTAGCATAACATAATATACAGTATGAACACTTCACATGCATATTGCCAAGAGATCTTGCACAATTATACACATGAATTGGGTGGATATGTGATATATGAAATATGATTAGGAGGAGAATACATGAACTAGTGATTTAATTCACAGATGTGTGTGGTTCTTTCTTTCAGATGTGTTGGCAGCTGAGTCCAGTGATGAAGTATATGAGAATATCGAACTTACTGGGCAAGGAACACATGCGTGAGTACGCAAAAATAAATGTTAAATGAAATAATGTAATATTATAGAATTATATAATTAGGGGAGACAATTTTATTTTGTCATTGCATTCACAGATGTCTATGATTTAATCTTTCAGACGAGTCCAGTGACGTAACATACTGTATATAAGAGAGGGATCAAAAGACAACAAGAAGCAGAATGATATCCAGAATGATCAGAATGATCTTAGAGTGAGACTAACACACAAATGGATCCCAATTTACCTATTCAATAGTCCAAAACAGTCTTAAAGTTCCAACTATGCAAAACCTACTGATAAAAAATACCAGCCAGCTCCATCTCTCTCTCGTTTAAAATGACGAGATATGAGAGATATCATCCTTAAAGTCTATGGTTGGTTGGTTAAGTATTTTCAGATACAGATTGAATTCCATTATTACTACACATATTTTTACGAGGTACTTTATGGTTTGTTAGATCTTCAATACAGAGTCATAAAAGCAGCAGTATTAGTAGGTTTTAAACATTATCTATGAGCTGCACAAAACCCAATCACAACATAGAATGGAACCATTGATGATCTTTTTGTGCTCATTCACTAAAAACAATGACATTGTACATACCCAGTCTACAATGAATCTCTCTCTCTCTCTCTCTCTCTCTCTCTCTCTCTCTCTCTCTCTCTCTCTCTCTCTCTCAAACTCTCTCTCTCTCTCTCTCTCTCTCAAACTCTCTCTCTCTCTCTCTATAGTATTGGTGAGTTGTACATGAAATATTCTGGGATTCTATTAAGAGATGTAATCACCTGCATTATTTATCTGTATATACGACATAATTATATTTTACAATTTTCAACTTATTTAGTTATTTAGAGATTGAGTGAACAGCTTAATTGTTACCCTACATAAAAAAATGAAATCTGAATTTATTGTGAATAAAATTAAAATGGGAATTGCTGATGTTGTATTTGAGCTTAGTACTTTTTATTATATTTTTTTATTATATATTACTAATATATACAGAAGTAAATTAAGTAATTCAAGTAACTGTGAGAATCACTGCTCTATGTCTCACGGCAGAAGCCATAACGCTCTGGCAGGACAACAGCCTACTGGAATCACTTTTGTTTGTACATATAGCCTACCGTATATACTAACTATAGGCTATAAAAATGAATACAGAATCCTCACGGCAGGGCACAAAGTATAATAACAAACACCCAAAAGCAACACAAACTCAAACAACTGACAGTCCCAAACCAACCAAAGGGCATAGGGCAGGCCTATTTAGTCCACATGAG
The DNA here is from genome assembly GCA_039105355.1 of Benthosema pterotum. NCBI lineage: Eukaryota > Metazoa > Chordata > Actinopteri > Myctophiformes > Myctophidae > Benthosema > Benthosema pterotum. The sequence goes on from CM076986.1 coordinate 37,073,442, forward strand.
ATTTAGCAAAGGCGCAAAAATATAAATTAGCCCTATATACAAGTCTCATTCTCAACAAGTTGACAGCACAGCGCGCGCTTGGGCTCCGGCGACCCGTGTGTTTCCACCACCATCATCATCATCATCATCATTCATCATCATTCATCACACAGCCGTCCCGGCAGAATAGGCTATACAGCAAGAACAGAACATAATAACAACATAATATCTAACATTAATTTTCAGCAGTAGGCAGCAGTTCGGTTGGCACGGCGGCCATAGTAATTAGTTAATACTATATAATTTCTCCATATATTAGTACATATTATAGTGAGAAATAATATAGTTAAATAGTAAAGGCTTTAGCCTACCTTATGCTCCAAATGTGCTCTTGTGCTCCAGGGTGACGGCAATGAATTCCCTCACCATGGCATTTATATCCAGCGTGTCCAGAATGTCATTATGTACGTGCATGAGGGTAAGGTGGGTGAGCCTTTTCTGTGCCATGGTGCTGCGCGTAAAGCTCTTCAGGTGTCGTAGGGTGGAGAGGGATCTCTCTAAGGATGCAACCGTTTGGCAGACTGACTGAGGCACAACTTTATTAAATTCTCCACATCTTTGTACAAGGCTCTGGTAAGGTTTGTGGTTGAAGCTGGGCGAGACGTGCACCAACTTCTGCAATTGTAAGGGCACCTGTTTGCTTCTATAAGTATGCTGTCCTGATCAAATCGTCTAGTTTTGAGTGCATCAAGTCCGTAGCTTCATAAAGTACTGCACTACTGGTGCTGTTGGTGTTACAGTATTATTGTTGTCCAGTCCACCTCATCTGACGACAACTCCACAACAATGTCACACTACCACCGTAGTAAATAGGCCTATCAGTGCCACTGTCTGCCACTTATCCCAGCAGGGGACGACTCCCCTGCTGAACAACAGTGTTGTTACTGCTGCTTCTGATGTCCACGTCCTCCTCTCCCTCCGACGACAACTCCACGACATTGTTATCCTCTCCAACAACGTCAGCACTCGTACCCTCTTCTTGTACACTGCTACAGGTGCTGGGATGTACAGGTTCTTCAACTGAATTTGACAACAGCACCACCTGACCGGTGAGTCCAAATGGCGCGGGGAAAGGCAACCGGAAACAGCGTCAGCAGCAGAGCAGAGATAATGATAAATTAAAATAAAAAATAAAAACCGCAAAAAAAGCATTTCATTTTATTCTCCAACAAAGCCATTGTATTTATATGAATAACCTGACATGTTTTATTATTATTAGTTTTTTTTTTCTCTTCCTATTTGAGAGGGTGCTGTGTCTGAGGGGATGAGGTGGTCATTTTGATCTGTATATTTGACTGTTTTGTTTCCCAAATCAAGCCTGGAATTGTGGACAAAACTGAAATAAATCTTTACTTTCGGGGGCTGTGCGGCTAAAATACTGAATAAATAAATAGTGGGCCCAGTCCCCATGGCCGCGGGAAGATATTGACAGTAGGGGGTGCTGGACGTTCACTATGGGGTGCTGCAAGATGCGCACAGACGCAAAATGTGCGTAAATGCGCATTGTGCCTGCACATTTTCATGCATTTACACATGGAAAAGTGACTTTTACCTTCCCTCTCCACATGCATGAGCTAACTGACACAGGTACCTTAGCCTCTGATACAACGATAGAGCATATGTATAAGGTAAGGCCTATTAACAGGAATCTGTTTTGACTAAAATAATTAGTATTTTCCTCCTCATGTCCAAGGGGGGCTGTGTCTGAGAAAAGGGGGTGCTCAAGCCCCCCCAGCACCCCTACTTCCCTCAGCCATTACTGGTATCAAAAAGGTTGAAAAACACTGCAGTGGCAGTGCTGGTGGGCATTTGGCAATACAGAACTCTAACAGTGGGAGGCGGCATTACGTCTCTGGTCCAGAGTCTACCGAAAATCCAGTGGGAGTCTGGGAGAAGAAGTAGTGTTGCTGCTGTTCTGCGGCGAAGAAGAAGAAGACACTGCACGGGCAAAACAACAAGAAGACTGTGGATTTTTTAATGTCACCCCTTTGTGGAGCTGCATTTCAACGGACTAATCTGGATCTGTACTCATTCGAAACAACCTCAAATGCTGCGGTATAATCACTTCGTAACCCGCTCGCATAAGAGTAACGTTGCTGCTGCTGCTGCGGGGCGACTCGCTTCCATTGCCTTGCATGCCTACAGTAGCAGGCTAGCCAGCTAGCTCCGTTCCGACCGACCGACCGACACGGTGGCAGCGCGCGACCTCGACGCCGAGCCACAGCGCCCTCGGGTCGGCCTCGGTCCCCACGCGACGCCGGGGATTGCCCCAGTCGCCGCCGCTCGCCGTACGTCGTCGATGACAACCACCACTAGCGCTACTAGGCCCAGCCGCTCGTCATAGAGGGTCGATGTTGATGTTTTCTTCTGGGTCACTACTAAAAACTACAATGTTTTCGTTTGTTTGTTGGCGGTGTAAGTAATGATATCATCGTTTTTTTTGCATAACGACGTACAGCAGCCAGCCAGAAGGTCTCCTATTTGTTTTAAATTAGACGACCCCCCTGGCATTTTTCAAGCCAATCTGGACTAGATTGGCTTGTTTACACTGACTACAGTATGCGAGCCGACGCACTGTTTACACTGATGGGGGTCAGTCAGACCTGGCTATAATATAATGGCACTGGATTTACTGAATTTGAATCTACCAGCTACTAACTGCTAAGGATGCACCGATATGGGGATTCTTGGCCCGATACCGATGTTTAAAATCTCAATATAACCGATAACCTCGTTTTGTGCCACATACATCTTCAATATAAGAAATATCATCTACAGCCCGGTAGACTACAGATGACCAACGTAGCCGATGCAAACTTCATGCCTATTGACTGAAAACAGATAAGCTTCGTTAATGTCAAGTTTTATTTGCCTATACCCGACCGATAACGGCAAATATCGGCCCAAACCGAAATGTGGGCCGATGCACCGGTTGCTAAATTGTACTGTTATTAAAACTCAGTAGCGAGACCAACAATGTAGTTAATGTATGTTGCATGTGCTGCTGATGTGTCAGTATAATAATATTGATACCGTGGTGATATGACACTGTGAAAGCGGTTGCGTTATTTGATTTGTGAATAATGTCCCGGTGTTAGCCTTGCGATGGTGTTTATTCTTAACTGACAAAACAAATGAACCAAACTATAGTGCCTCTTGTACTGTATGCTGGGGTCCGCTGAGCACATACGGACACGTACGTAAGGGTTTGTTAAATAGATGATAGGGATCAGGGGACACACTATAAATATACAGCCAGTAACTAGCACTACTACGATATTCCTTTATGCAAACTCACTATTACCGGTATAACGTCACAGACTACGCAAGGTACTACTGTTTTATTCTTGTTTTAGAATTGCACACATCTCGGCAAATGCAACGTAACGGATTGCACGCTCAGCTGAATGTGTGTTAGTTATGTTTGGTTTGAAGCGTGTAGACAGCAGCAAACGGCCTGGGAGTTGTTGACCTCTCAACACAGCACTGAGACTTCACTCCCCGCCAGCAAATTCATAATTGATGACCTCTCTGAGCCCAGAAAAAAAAGAGCTCTTCTTTTTTTTCCTCTGTCAAGACTACAAGGAAAGCCCTACATTAAGCCGTCAAACACAGTTGCTTATGAATTCATTCATCATTCATTGATGAATTATATTCATTTGTTTTTGCACCAGCACAGTCTGATCTAAAACGACAGTAAGGGGACGAGTGAATTAAGACGTCTTGTTTTTTTGGGACTTGTATATTGGACTTGTCGTTTTTATGTCGACCATCATCCTGTGATAGATGTAGCACTTTGTTAAACTTGCAGCACCTTGTCGGCCATACAGACCGCCAGTAATGCTTACGACAACCCTGACCCCAAGCTAAAAACATGGAGAGCATCTTCTCCCGGGCGGCCAGTGAATTATCAGATCGGCTTCCCGGCTAAGCTGATGCACAACAGAGCCGTGGAGAAGATTTAAAAACAACTTCCAGTTTGAAGAAAAAGGAGGTTTATGGAACCCCTTTTTTAAGTGCCGTGGACTGATTTAAACTTGAAGAGGAGCATGATGGTGTTGACACCGGTCATCCAGTGACAGAGCTGCTGCTGTTGCTGTGTGGATATCTCACAGTCACACCTGAGACAGCAGGAGCACCATCTCGAGCTGCTGCAGACATGAGTCTTCGCCAGCCCACCTCCACACTGGACAGGTAAAACAAAAGGCTGTTGTTTGGCTTGGATTTGGCATGAAGTTTTTTTGGGGGGGGGGGGCTGAGCACTTATTGTTTTCCTCATGATCGATAGATATAGAAACGGATATTCCATATCTGAAATGGTATTCGAATGTAAAACAAAAAAAAAGGATAATCGAAGGTAATAAATAAGGTTCGAGCTGTGCAAGTTTTCGTGAGAATCTGAGCCAGGTAAACTAAAACATACAAACATTAGGCTATTAAAATACCATAGTTATGAATAATGTACCGGGTATTTGATCTTAAGAGAGACTCGGGAGCATTTCTCAGCACCAACGCCTATAGAGGACACAAGCATATAGAATAAGAAAGAGAGCGTTTTACAGCATATTTGGCTGCAGTAATTCATATTCAATTCTTACAGCACTAATGATCGGCTTATACTGATAAGTCCGATGTCAATCTTGTGCCTAAGGGGCTAATTTGAATATGTCAAAACCGTTCCTGTGTGTGGGGAGAACTGTTTAGGCCTCTTCCAAAAATTGCAAAATGATATACTGTATATATGATTGCATTTGCACCTCTTAAATGGTGAAAAAGATCTGTTTCTCCAGATGGGGTAAATTGCAGATCGCTGATCGGAGTCACAGTGAATATCGGCCCGGTACGGCTGATCATTGGTAGCCAATTATTGGAGCATCTCTACTCCCCAGGCAACCCAGTGTTTTTTCTCTTAAATCTGTGGTTTTCAACTGATGGTCGTGGCCATGAGAGCGTTCCATGTGGTCCGCGGTTAAATTAGTTGATAATCAAGTGGACCCTTATTATAGACCCTCAACTCTTAAAGCGTAAAATGCTCTCAAGAGTTATATTATTGTTAGACAGCAGAATTTTACAGATTTTGAGAATATAGTAGAATTGCTGTTTAAATCGGCACTTGGCTCTTGTGTTATCTCTCCTATCTATGGCAACCCAGCAATACAGAACATAATATTAATTTGTTGAGAGTCTGAGAGGCTAAATATCATCAAATGACGGTCCATTGCTAAGCTGTTGCCAAATAAATAATGGGCCATGATACGAAAAAAGGTTAAACCACTGCCTTAATGTTTAGCCATTTCTTCTCACTCATGCAGGTACAATAAGCAGCATAAGGCTGGCGGGATGTTTAGGCTGATGATGCTTTTCATCCAGAGGCAGAGCAAATTATAATAATGACTCAGCCGAGGGAATCGGTTTTGCAAAAAAAAATGTTCCCCCAGAGAACATTATGAGTAAGTAACACCTAGCCAGGTATGGTGTACATCTCCTCTTTGGCTGCATGGCAGCAAATCAGGTCTGTGGCCGTATGGTAGCCTATACCACCAGACCTGAGCTTGGGCTTACCAAATAATTACCCATAATAATTAAAATGAGTCATAAAAGAACTTCAACTTTAATTGGGGGGTGTGGTTTTAATTATTATGGGTCATTATTTGGTTGGCCCAGGTTTAGAGATACAGGCTTTTGGCCTACGACAAGGCCCCAGACCTGATTTGCTGCCATGAGAAGACTTTCATCACACCTGCTACGCCATGGCTGACGAGAATACCAGCCATTGATCATTTGGGAGACTCATGTTAGTTAATGTTAAAAATAAGACCACACAATGAAAGGCCTGTTGACAGAAGTTATCTTGCTGATGTAGAGTAGAAGTTACTGATCATGTTTAGGTTTCAGCTGATGGAGAAGATACTGGAGAGGATAGGGGAGAAAGGAAGGGGCGTTTATGAAGTACAGGTATTCCACTACCACTTGTCAAAAAAAAAGATGCGTATTGGTCTCAGTCTCTGAAGGGTTATGCTAATCAGATTCTGTTGCGCTAGACTAGCGTCAGTCTCATGTTTGTTTTACTGCTGGTGTGGGTTTCTGCAGCTCTGCTAGCGCAACCAATTTACAATTTCTTTATCTTTTGTGAGTTGCTGTCAGTCGGCCAGGCAGAGAACAAGTCAAGCAAGCTGAGAGTGTTGCTGAAACTGCCCACTTTTGCCTAAAGAGAGGAGTCCCTTCACTAAGGAGACAGAAACAGGGTTTTCAGGGAAACTGCTCAATGAGAGGAGAGCGGTGCACAGCAATATTGTGCTCGATTTCAAACATTTCTGCATGAGGGTCTTGGTATTTTCCTTGGAAGCACTGGGAAGCAAATGCACTCTGAGACCCCCCACCACATTAATAACATGCCCTTTTTGGCCAGAAAGGGGTTGATTTTCACCAGAGAAAAAATATCCTCTTATAAAGGTTTTCTCGTTGCAAGAGGGCGCCGGGCGTTTTTCCCCAAAACGTGCATTTTATTCGTGTGATGGGGGCGCAGAGTGCAGTATCTCGGTCCCATTGTTTTGTTTGGTGTTTAGGGTTCATCAATGAGTTTAAAGTATAGTGTATAGTAAGCCTGAACGATTAATCGTTTTTAAACCGAAACCGCGATTTGAAAAAATGCGATTTGTGAATCGCAAGGGCCGCGATTTTTTGATTTTTAATATTGCTATTAGAGATCAGCAGATGAGCTTTTTTCCCATCCGAAATCCGCACACGCACATTGTTGATCCGTCCGCATCCTTCCGCATTATTTAACCGCCTTGCAACGCTGCAACGAGCTGTGAACGCCGCTATTTATTTACGAGTACATTCATCACTCACCCCTATCCAGTGACAGCGTCCACGTGCAGCCTTGGTTGTATGTGTATATTCCGTTGCCATAGAAAGCCGTACCGTATACGTCCATTGAATCACATTCTCGCATCGCAACGAGCGAACGTCTTTTCTTGCAATGCATCCAGCGCTCACTGATACCATGCAGTTGCATACCGAGTCCCATGACACACGTTTATTCATCTCCTCTGTTTTAGCTGTTTTTATTTAAGTTTCTTTCAGCTTTCAAACTTTACTAGCGCTAAAGGCTGCGGGAGCGACATTATGAACCCCACCGCAGTTTTAGGAACGCTAATGGCTAACAACTGCGGTGGGATTCATAACAACACAACATGATGTGGGGTCCTTTCCACTATAGGCGCCCGTTTATGGTGCCTGTCCATAAATGGGCGAATCCAAGCATCTAGAAATACTTTTATTATACTGATGTTGATGTCTGGCAAGCTAAATAGTTTTTCAGAAAACAGTTTAAAGACACTTAAAGAATCGGCCTCAGGTCTTATTGAGTTTAGAAGATCTGCAGTATCTACCTGGCTATTCTGATATTTCTTGATAAATTTCAAAATATTTTGTTCAGTAAGAAAAGAAGTTGTACTTCCACAGGTTGTTCAGAAACAGAACATGCACCTGTTGATTTCCAATTCCAGACAGTGTGTTGTGAAGAATGTACTTGGAAAATAAATATGATGCCTGTTGGAAGCAATTCATATCTTTTATCCTTATTCAGAGAAGTAAATGACTGTCTTTTGGTATTGGTAATGTTGAAATACGTTTTTAATGGACATAGTAAAGATTTAAACCGAAACTGGACTCTTTTAAAAAATAATCGCAAATTAATCACAATCGCAATATTGCTCAAAATAATCGCAATTAGATTTTTTCCCAAAACCGTTCAACGTTAGTGTATAGGCTATTTAGTTCTGTGTGTTGTTGTTGAGATCTTGCTTGTTTAGTTTGTTTGCTGTTGGTGTCTGAGCCGACAACATCTGTGGCTGTGATCTTGTCTGTCCCTTTGTTGACGGAAGGATGCCGTCTCATGCTACTTGTTTTGCATTGTCCTGTCTCCTTGTGGACACTACGTTCTTCCTGTGACTGTGTGTGCCATGTGACAGTGGGCCAGCCAATAAGAAACCCTCCCACCTGCTAAGGTAGGACAGCTGTCCAATGGGAGGGGAGTCCTCGTCTTTGGGACGAGGGGCCTGGTGTCGGTGCTACTAGTGGGAACATTAACATGTTTTCATTCATGCTTTCATTCTGCAGTGGTGTGGCTCCATAGCTGTAAAAAATAAAAACAAGACGTATACATTATAGAGCTCCACAGAGCTCCTGGTCCAGAAGTGAATTCCCTGTTCATTTTTGTCATAGACTTCAAAAAGTATTTATATAAACATTAAGACACTTACGCTGCGGATAAAGCCAACTCTGGCTGTGGCAAATCATGACAACAAACACATTTCTTTTTAGCCTTAAAAAATCATTACAAAGACAGGAAAAAAACATCAGGTTGCAACACTTTTTTGTTGTTGTTGTTTTCCTTCTTTGTAATTATTTGTTCGGTCAAAAATAATATGTAAGGTCATGATATGTCACAATGTTGGTACAACGCTTAAAAGGTATTTTTATACATAGATTTTAGAAAAGTCTGTGGAAAATGAACCGGGTATTCACTTCTGGAACAGCCGAGAGGGGCATGGCTGTGGTGCTCTATACATATGTATGTGTAAAACACCTGTGAAGGGAGGGGTGCTCTTATCATTGTACAGATCAAAACACTCTATGGGCTCCGTTTTTGCCACTGCGAAACCTTTTATCCCTAAACCTCTTTGCCTTTTTTGGAAATACAAACAAACAAAAAATGAATAGTTAAGACAACTCTGATTTATTACCAAAAAAAGTGGTTGAGTTGTTGTTTTATGAAAACACAGTGGTCGAGTCCTAAGTTACACAGACTTTAAATGCCATTGATAATGAATGGCCATTTTTGCATCATTGTCCCAACATAAACATTAAATGCCATTGACAGTGTCCTCATTGGTATTGGCTGGGAATGAGAAGATGACTCAACACAGGTGTGATTTTGTTGTCTTATTATTTGTGTTTCAACCTTCAGTACAATCATTAAACTGTATTTGGAATGGACGCAAAAATAACCACCACTGCTGCATGAAAACGGCGGGGCAGAGTGCTGCATTCGTGGGTACTAACTTGCTGCAGCTGAGGCTGTTCATTGAATTTTAATATTGCGTTAACATGGGCCAGCCGGAGTGACTACCAATAATAATGTTACAAGGACTGCAATTTTCATTATTAACCAGATGTAAGTCAATTAGCCTTTCACTAAGTCCCTCCCCAATCCGTCCTTGCCCAATAGGCATGCTTGAAAGCTTGACCTGCATAACAACAGTTGCTAAACTGTTTGGGCTGGCATTGGTCATTATGACTAAACTCTGCCCCAATGGGTGGGGTTTTGAGAAGGGCTCATTGTCTTCAGTAGGACATTAAAAGGGCGGAAGTCTGCACACCGTTTTGAATGCTCTCACAAAAATATGTATGTATTCGTACCGAAAACGTAAAGTGCTGGGAGCTGATGGTAGTTGTAGTGCTCCACCTGCAATCCATCTCTCATGGGTCTGTAGTGCATTGTGACGGGGATAGATTTCATCTCCCAGGGGTCTGTAGTGCATTATAACAGGGATAGACTCCATCTCCCAGGGGTCTGTAGTGCATTATAACAGGGATAGACTCCATCTCCCAGGGGTCTAGTGCATTGTAAGAAGGACAGACTCCATCTCCCAGGGGCCTATAGTGCATTGTAACAGGGGCAGACTCCATCTCCCAGGGGTCTATAGTGCATTGTAACAGGGACAGACTCCTGTGTGTTACCGACTGATACCGACGATTAGCCACCACCAAACCTACTAATGGTTTCTTTATTTGTTGACTTTGTCATTGCCAAGCTCAACCCCAAATAGGGGACTGCTTGTGCGAGCAGTGAGCACCTGCTGAATTTCCACCACCTGAGTATAGGAAATTGCTGTGTGAACGACAAGTATTTTGTACCTTAACCCAAATAAAGATATGATCAGATAGGAGCTTGTAGCTTAATCTATTTAAATGTGTCAAGGTTTTGTCTCATAATCTAATCGACTCTGTGTCCGGTGTTTGGCAGCATGCATGCTCCGCTTTACAATGGCTCTGCACTTGTTTAGGAACGAGAAAGCAAGCAAGCGTATTTGCCATTTTTAAATGACATATCGATGCTCTAGTCAAGTGTAATAAAGTTAACGGATGCAACTTTTTAACCAAAACCCCCCTACATTGCTTCTACTTTGCTGCTGCAACTGTTTCTCTGCAGACAGACATTTGCTTCGTCCTGCAGACAGTCCAGAACTTTATTGTTGTCAACGAATCATGAAAACGAAACATTTGTTGTGTGCAGTGAGGCAGCGTTTTAGCCAATCACAATGCGCCAGTCTCCAGCAGATTCATAATGAGCCAATAGAGTGGAGGTGAGGTGGAGTTAGATTCTTTTTTTTTTTTTAATCAAATCTGTTTACAAACACAGTGATTGTACACACTATAGTTGCCTCTATTACCTTTAAGTATTATGTTTTTAGCTGGGAACCTGCCCTTGTACCTCCACAAGGACCCAAAACCAAAACCACTGATTTTTTTTTTTTTTTTAAAGGGACATCCTTTGGCGTTTACATGTGTGCATGCCCTCACCGTTCTGCATCTTTCTCTAGATGTCAGCTCCTCATACTTAATGTCTGCTTTCTTCTTCTTCTTCTTTGTGTGTGTGTTCTTTTCTTCCTCTTCTCTCCCTTGCCACCCCAACTTTTTCTGCCTCGCTTTCAGCCCTTTCGCTGCTTGGTGAGTCTGACCGACTGCTTTCCTCTTACTGCTCCAAACGCCTCTTTTATGAAAGGCCAAGCAGTGGTATTAGTACCTACCGTAGCAGGGGTTGACACTAAGGTCCCGGAGGCACTTGCCCATCGGGCAAGTGCAAGTCAGGTTCTACTTGCCCTCAGCTCATGGTCACTTGCCCCCCAAAAATATATTTTATATTTTGCAGATGTAACTCTTGAGAACGTAAAAATGAAACCAAATGGTTTCCTTTTTACACTCTCAAGAGTTAAAATTCATCATCTTAATTAGCCCCAACTCTACACAACTAGAGAATGTAGAAGATTAGGTCATTTTGATGTGTATGTTAATTTGCCTGTTTTGTTTCCCAAATCCAGCCTGGAATTGTGGATAGCTAGAAAGCAGGGAAAGACACAGAGGCAGAGTGCAATGACTGCCTTCAAGACAAATTTATCTTGTGTTGTGTTATAGTGCACTAAGTTGCACACTTGCCCGATCGGGCAACCAGGTAGCAGTCTTTACTTGCCCCACCATTTTTTTACTTGCCCCGGGCAAGCGGGCAAGTGTTAGTGTCAAGCCCTGCTGCCAGTAACTGTACCTTTGCCTGCCCGTAACTGCACTATTACCTGCCTGTAACTGCCAGTGTGTCACTGCTGCTCTTTGTGTTTAGTTTCTTATCTCTCTGTCACTCTTTGTCACTTTGCCTCTCTCTACCTCTTTGCTATCTCACTCTTTCAGTCATATCAGAGTGACGGTTGTACCATATATGTGTGTGTGTGTGTGAGTGAGTGGGGGGGGGGGGGGGTGGACGGACATTATAAAACATTATAAAAGATTGCATTCTAAGCAACACAGCACAATACTTGGTAGTATACTTACTATTACTTTCCTTTCCTTTTGTTTTACAAAGCTGACATTGATACTCCGGTCTAGCAAGTGAGGCCTGCTTTAAACCAGAGCCGTGGAGTAAAAGGCTCAAACATACTCCAGGGTGAACTGAGTTTGGGCGAAGGGTTTTTTTCACCACAGCTTTACCCTAGAGCAGGGTTTTCAACCTTTTTGACTCCAGGGACCACCATTTATTCAGCATTTGAGCCACAGGCCACCATTTGATTACATCTTCACACCAAAGACCTAAAATTAAAGAATTCTTTTGATTTTGGCCACAATTCCAGGCTGTATTTTGCCAACAAAACAGTGTAAACTTCTTAAGTGGTGCTAATTCAGATGATGAATATTTTAACTCTTGAGAGTGTAAAAATGAAACCAAATGGACCCGCAAGGGTCCATTTGGTTTCATTTTTACATTTTCAAGAGTTACATCTGGCTAACCAACTTTCCATCATTTAACCTGAGGACCACCTGGAACCTTCTCAAGGACCACTGGTGGTCCCCGGACCACCTGTTGAAAACCCCTGCCCTAGAGTATGTATGAGCCTTAAGACAACGAGTCATGCCACTCCCTTCGCTTCATGGAGGTCCAATGGCGGCTCTTCTACCTAGACTACTGTCGGTTTGTCCCGGTTTGAAAGGCTTCAGATAGGGACAACCCGGAATTTTAGACAATGCATTTGGAAGAGTCTATGGGCTTGTGCGAGTGAGTACATGAAAATGAATGTGATCACCGGGCTGTTTTCTGCTCCCTCAATGTCATAACTCTGTCGTATACTGTACTAGCGGAGTGACTGCCTGCAACATTGTAGAATAACATCATGTAGTCCGGCAGTGGGGGGAAAAAAAACAAACAAAATTTGCCATTTGCCAAGGCTACTTCTGAGTGAATCGCAAGTATCGGGGACACAGCTACCCTGGATAACAATGCAATAGTGTTGTTATCCCTCATATGGCATTAATGGCATAGTTGAAAACGAGTGGTATTCCCCTTTTAAGCCCTAGCCATAGTCCAGCTTTCGGTGAAGAGGTGCTCAGGTGACAACCGTGAACTACAACGCTCACACAACACCTCCCTCTGTGTTTACTTTCGGTGGTCCACCTCTTCACCATGAACTGGACATATGAACAGGAGTTTACTCCTCCTTTCCTTCCCGTCTGCCTCTAGTTAGCGTTCTTCTCAACCTGTTTCCGTAGGTACTGAGTCTGCCTCTCCTCTTGTTCTCTCCTTTGCAACAGGCTGAGCAGCCTGACCATCGGGGACTCGGAGCGCAAGTCCTCTGGCAGCCAGCAGAGGGAGACAACCACCGACGTCCCAGCCGAGAGCACTGGTATGTGCTTCAAGATGAAAACACACATGCATGCAGCCTACACACAAATGAAAACATGGAAAACTTACATTTCAAAGATGGATTGTCTCTGTATATCGACTGATGTTTGAAATGTGCATGATTCTAATTTTCTGTGAGGCCAAGAATGCAGATTACTTGCATCACTGCATACTGTACATATAATATGCTCTGTTTTTGTGGGAAATTGCTAGTACATTTTGAGCTCAGACTCCTGCCTTTCAGAGAGGAGGGTGCTGCTCTTTAGAGAGTTTTTCAATAGTACAGCACACGCATTCTAAAAAAAGTTCTCTAAAGCCTTTGAATAAGTCTAAAAACAGCAGATCCAAAGCAGCTCTGTCCAGTAATAAATTGTTTGAAATTGTTGAATGTTTAAAAGCAACAATGATTTAAAAAGTCAGGCCCACATTGGCTGGGGCACGTTGTCCTTTTCTTTAATTTCTTTAGAACTATCATACTGTAAACCACGGTGCCCACAATTTTTTGACTTGAAAGCTACTGCTTTCAAAATGACCGGCTCCACAAGATGTACATGTCAAAATGTGATTATCCCATTACTGATGAAAATCCATTTCAAGGCCCTTAGAAAGTGGGAAATAGTGGTGAAAGCGTTACAGACGGCGAGATTGAAACGCACACATTATCATGGCGATCTGTGCCACTCAGTGCTGACAGTCGAGAATCTCGCAGCATAGAAAAAAAAAAACTCACAGGATTGAGTTCTAAAATAAATCGCCGGCATGTGCACGAAACGAGCACGCACCCGGCGTCACAAGCTCTCTTTATCGCATGTTGTTTTCTGAGCACAAAATGCCGGTCCCGTTAAAATGAACTAGAATGCGCGATTTGTTACTCGCCGCCTGTAAAGCCCCTTACTGTTACTGTTATCGCACAGGTCCGGGTCTCATCCAGAGATGTGTGGTGGTTCAGAAGGACCAGCTGGGCTTCGGCTTCACCGTGTGCGGAGAGAGGATCAAGCTGGTTCAGAACGTCCGCCCAGGTCCGTCCATCTGCTTTTCTGCTTCGTTCTTCATCATGGATTAAAGATCATCATCATGGATTAAAGATCGTGGGCCAAAACATTGGCTGTCTACAAGCTTACAAGGCGTGGTGCTGCGATGTGTTGTAAGCTTGTAGACCGCCTATTTTTGGGCTGTTAATTATTTAAGAGTAAGGCGTATTGATCAAACTAGCCCCCGAATTCTTGTTCAATCTCATGGAAAATCCCATTGATCTCAGATATTGCATTCGGGCAAACGTTAATCATGGCCTCTGGCATTTGGTTTTGAAATACAGAATTTAGCACAAAGTGGCCGACTTTAGCATCAATCTGCAAATTATTCAACTGGCTTGGCTGTATGGCTACAAAAACGTTCTTTTTACACAATGTGCAAATTAAGCAATACTACACGAGAGAATGAATTCATTGTGATTTCATTGCCTGCGATTCCGTAGAAACTACAGCAGAATATACAGACAGATACAGCTGCAAATGTCTCAATAAACTGCCTAGCCTGGCCACACAAGCTGAAAATTTTGTGAGTGGTAGTTTAAGTAACTACATGTGACATGTTTCAGCTGATCATATTAATTACTCAAAAGGACCTGTTGTAGAACTGTTCATAAAACACGCAGTTCACATATCAGCACTTGGCCTAGCATCGTTTCAGCCGTGAGATTTCATTTGTTTCGTTCATTTGGTCCTGCTTGTCTTCTCCTGGACCTCAGCTTCCTGTTTGACTCCTTACAGGTGGAGCAGCGGTCAAGGCAGGAGTCCACGAGGGGGATCGAATCATAAAGGTGATTTTTTTATTATTATTATTATTATTTTATTTTTATTTTATTTTTTAAATGTGCTGGCCTTGACACATTTGTGATGACGGCTATGGCCAACTAATGTTTTTTTGTGCAAGTCTAAAACTGCTGCTTGGAATGGGTTTAGAATGATGAACATACTTTGACACGCTACACATGCTACTTAAAGCATGATGAAATTTAGATGGTCACATATTATGCTAATCTATGCAACAAAAACGTTGGGCTAATCAAAGTGCTTATGGTTCACATTCTGGGACTGTTTCTCTTTTGTATTAAAGGTGCGGTGACCCGAAAGCAATGTTTTTTTATTATTATTGATCCCATTATCTGCCACAGAGCGTTTCTGAACCAATCAGAGCATGCATCCCTTCAGGCGACAGAATGACATAGTGCGAGGGACGGCTAACCCTGAGTTATGCTACACACGCCGCTTGGAATATTTGTTTACAGTCGCTCAACTCTGCCACTTTACTGCGATGTGTCTTAATTCTACTATATAATGCGTTCATATATACGGTATATTCTAACGTGATGACTGAGTAATATTTCTGACTGTAATCGAGGCATCTGTGTTTGTGGAGGGCGATTCAGAAATGGGATTAAAAACTGTCTCTCCGGTCTCTCCATCAGGTGAACGGTTCCCTGGTGTCCTCCATGTCTCATCAAGAGGTGGTGAAACTCATCAAATGTAAGTACAAACCGTGTGAGTTTTGCATGTTCTCTGTCAGGCGAAAAGAAGCAGCTTGGACCCATCGTGTATACATACCTGCTGACCAGCACGCATTTTGCGTAGAACGCATGCAATTCTAGGTCAAAATACGCATGTACAACAATCACGATAACTACATAATTTTCGCAGTACCGCTTGTATTGAAGTTGCAACTTGTCTCGTCTCGCTAGTCTCTCAGTCTCGACCAACAGGTGTAGACTCTCGGGAACAGAGAGACCTTGTTGATCTGTCTTGTCAACACGCAACCTTGTAAACTGTAATCATGCAAATTGCATGAATTTATCGTCTATCGGCTATTTTTGGCCAGGAACATTTTGATACTATCGCCCAGTCTTAATGGTCTTAATGGGTAGTAGTATGAATGATAGACTAGGCTACACATCTATGCAGAATGACTATTAATTATTAGAAACAAACCGCAATCTAATCCTTTTGAATTATAGATCATGCACAACAATGTTGTTTTTATTCATATTATGCACAGGGTTCCTGCGGGATATTAAAAAGTCTTAAAAGCATTGAATTTACGAATTTGAAAATAATACCTTAAAAAGACTTAAAAAGGTCTTGAATTTTTATATCTAGGTCTTAAATTTTGCGCAGTTACATCGAGCCACGTGTGTCGAAGCGATCAAAACAGCGTCTGTATTGGACGTTATCGATCCTAAAGAGATGATCGATGCTTCCATCAGCTGCGCAAAAAACAGTAACCACAGATATACAAGCTCATATAGACATGCATTGCAATGGGGCACATTGCTTGTAGATCGTCTACGTTTAGTGCAAGTGTCTGTGTGACGTAGTATTCAGGGTCTTAGAGTTACGCAAACTCCGTTCATTTCATGGGGCCAGTCCATTGGAGGCGCTTCTACATAGACCTCTACGGAATGAGGACAACAAGAATAGGGACAGCTGGAGTTTTGAGCTCACGCGAGTACTTGAACCACGTGACCGGGCTGTTTTCTGTCCCCTCAATGTCGCAATTCTCTATACTCTACACCTCGGACACCACAGCGCAACAGATGATCATCTGAGCGGAGCTCTCGGGACCGACAGCTTTACACAACTTTATTGGATAGTTGCACACATCTGTGCTTCCATTCACGTCCACGGCCTTTTAAATCGTATTTTCCATCCACGGGACAACGTGATACATGGGATGGTGGTGGTGGTGGTGGTGTTGTCTGTGTCGAGACTAGCTAGCGTAGCCATAGCTAACGCGGTGAGCGGCTCGCGTCTATGGCAGGGGTTTTCAACATGTGGTCCGGGGACCACCAGTGGTCCCTGAAAGGATTCCAGGAGGT
This sequence comes from Benthosema pterotum, assembly GCA_039105355.1. Taxonomy (NCBI): domain Eukaryota; kingdom Metazoa; phylum Chordata; class Actinopteri; order Myctophiformes; family Myctophidae; genus Benthosema; species Benthosema pterotum. Next base: position 37,090,304 of record CM076986.1, read on the forward strand.
CCCCAGGCTAAATGATGGAAAGTTGGTTAACCAGATGTAACTCTTTGAGAGTGTAAACATGAAACCAAATGGACCCTTGCGGGTCCATTTGGTTTCATTGTTTACACTCTCAAGAGTTAAAATATTCATGTGAATTATCCCAAGTCTACACAACTAGAGAATGTAGAAGATTAATGGTCATTTTGATCTGTATTTCACTGTGTTGTTTTCTCTGAGATCCAGTCTGGAATTGTGGACAAAACCAAATGAAATCTTAGTTGTGTGGTCTGTGGGGCTAAAATGTCATCAATTGGTGGTCCGTGGCTGAAATTCTGAATAAATAGTGGGCCTTGGTATGAATGAGGTTGAACACCACTGGTCTAGTCATTTGGCTTCCTTTAATAATGAATGTATACTAGTGTAGTTGCATCTACTTGTGTCACAGCAGGCAGACCTGTCAAAGCACTCCTGAATACTCAGACAGACATGCACCACCTCAAAGTCTAAACACATAGTTGTTTTTCATGTTCCCCTTATAATTTCCTGGGGCTTATTAGGACTGTAGTAGATAATAAAAAAGAAACCCTATGTAGCCTAACCCTAATTACATAGGGTTTTTAATGCGTCAGATCGCACTGTATCGAATCGTATTGTACTAAATTCCAAGAAATCGAAATTGTATCGAAATTCTACTGAATCGAATTGTATCGTTCTGTATATAAAATAAATCGTTTCTGATCATGTAAATCGATACGTATCGAATCATCTTGTAAGGGTGACCAGTGCTAGTTGTGAAAAATATATAAAACGTCGCTTATTGACGATGGCCGTGAAATGGGTATTACGTTTTATATAAATGGCCTTAAAAAAGGTCTTAAAAAGACTTAAATTTTACTTTAAGAAACCTGTAGGAACCCTGTATGCAACATGATCAGTGATGTACGCTCATTCATAAAGTCAGTGGACATATAGACTGCTTTGACATTTACACTTATATTTACTGCATGACTATACTCAGTCTGACTTAGCAAGAAGGCAAGGCAATTTCATCTATCACCTTTCCCCCACAAGTACAGCTCATTTAAAGCCCAGGGACACCTAATTGACAGATGTCATGGAGTCAAAACGTTTAAATTTAATTTTACTTTTACGTTTGACTTAAAAACTACGACTTTGACTTTAAAAAACAGCCAAATTTCCTCATGGTCTGGAATGTCATCACAGGTTTTTGGTGCATAGTAGTGAATGCTGCTTGGTCAGCCCCAGATGACCTAATAATTCTATTTCTCGGGGTTTATATGGCTTTATGTACAGAATGTCTGAAATTTAGCTGGGACACACACAGATATTTATAAATCAGTAAAACAGTATAAAAATTCAATTAGTGCAATCTGCACTAATTGATTTGCACTAATCTGCGTTCCCTCCCGCCACAAAAAAAATGCCGCGCCTTGGGCCCCGGGCAAAGCGTGGGGTGTGCATGTGTGGCGTCAGGTGTCCTCATGGAAATTTGTCAAGGCAGCCCCATGTATAGAAGGAAGCATGAGATCAGTGCACATACACACAAAGAAAAATGGTTTGCAAAATTGTGGAATCCAAATGTATCTTGATTAATTGAACTGATGCTGATTGATCTAAAAACAACGGCCGGTACCGGTAGCCGATTTTAATCTGCCGTCACTAATGCGTAACTGCGTTTGATGAACTAAAACATATTTTCCCTTGTTGTCGTCCAGCCGGGACCTACGTGGCGCTCACGCTCCAGGGACCGCCGCCTTCGACCGCCGCCCTGCCCCTGGAGCCCCTCCCCACCGACCTCCTGCCCAATCAGAGGACGTCTCTGGGTGGGGAGGCTCCGCCCCCTCCTCCACCGCCGCTGCCCTCTGGGCTGGGCAGCACCACCACGCCTTCCCAAAGAATCACTGGACCCAAGCCACTGCAGGTACACACACACACGCTCCTCCTGTCCACATGTTGGCATTGTATCAGCCCATTGTGTCCTGTCTAGATTTCTAGTTTCTGAATAACATAATATTCAAAGATTTTCACCACGTTTTCACGTGGTGATTTTTCAAAAATAGCAGAGATACAAGCTCATAGCGCGCCACTCGGTGGCGCGCTATGAGCTTGTAGATCTGCTATTTTTCAATAGTTAAAACATAATGCTTAGAACACCAAAACGCGTTCAGTACACTAAGGGTTAGGCAAGACACTGAACCCCAAATTGCTCCCGATGGTGCTGGTGGATGCCTTGCATGGTTTCTTCCACCATTGTAAAGACCCTTGGATAAATGCACTATATATAAATGTGAGATTTACACTAAAACCGACTCAATAGAATACAAGAACAAAGGCTACAAAGGAAAAATGTGAAGGCCAAAGCAGTGTTCTCCTCCTCTAACTGTTGTAAATGTGTCATCTAGGACCCGCAGGTACAGAAACAGGCCAGTGAGATCCTCAGGAATATGTTGAAGCAGGGAGAGGCGGAACTCCAGGTAACATACACACACTTTTCTAGCTAACACAATACTAAAATTAACTGATTTAATGATAGTCATTGCCCTGGTATGAAACAATGAAAGTCATTGCTTCATTCTAGGGCCCACTATTGCTTTTGGCCACAATTACAGGCTGGATTTGGGGAAACAAAACATATACAGATCAAAATGACCACTGGTTGAAAACCACTACTTTAAAAACATTAACATGAAGGAATTTTTTTTTACACCTACTGGAGCTTTTCATGGCCCAGTCAATCATGAATACTAATCTCACAACACCGACCCGTAACAGGACCTGATGGAGGAGCTGTCTCGGAACCCCTCTACGTCGCTAGAGGAGAGAATCGCAAGTGCCAAGAAGCGCGCGCACCAAGTGCGGGTCAAGATTCAGCAGGATCTGGTGAGGGATGAATGACGACCAGTGTTGTAGTGGTACTTTTAGAAGTGGGGGGACGCCTCTGAAAGGGGAATTCCACCCATTTTTTTTTTCTGAGAGTGTACAAATGTGAACCAAATGGACCCTAGCGGGTCCATTTGGTTCCATTTGTACACTCTCAGAAAAAAGGAAATTCATTAACATGGTGAAACACATCTTGAAGATGTCATCAAGATGTATTTCACCATGCTAATGATTTTTTTCAGACCCAAAAATATTTTAGATGTGAGAAGTGGGGGGACGCCGTCCCCCCTCCACTACACCCCTGATGACGACTTGTCGTCAATGAATCTACAGCCTGCAAAATGTAGATTGATCTGAACCTGTTATGTACTCTTATGTGCTGCTAGGAATTGTTGTCACCCACAGGTGTTAAAAGATGTTACCAAAAGTCTAAGCAAATGAATGGATAGTATATGCAGCTGCCTTTCGATGTCCGTTTTACTGAAACCTCTCCTCTTATTTCCCAAGGAGGGAACCCGGTCAGAATCTGTGACCAACTATCTCATCGCAGGAGAAGGTTTGTAGCTTTTCTTTTTAATCTGTTTGTGTTTTGTGAGAAAGTTTGGGGGAAATCAAGGCGTTAAAGAGAAATTCCACTCATTTTCAACATTTTACTACTGTATGTCATAAATATACCTTAGAGATGTTGTGTGGACATGATAAAAAGTTCACCCCATCATGAGTTTCCTAGAAATGGAGATCGGGAAAAAAAATTAAGGACATTTTTTTTTCTGAGAGTGTACGGGTCCATTTGGTTCCATTTGTACATTCTCAGAAAAAAAATGTTGGAAATGGGTGGAGTTCCCCTTTAACAATCCACTGCACCTCGTACGGATGTGTGTAACTGTAAATTCACAGTGGATTGAACTGCTCTCTGGTTGTTTAATAAAAGCATGTGTTTTTTTGCAGGTCGATTGTCAGTGGACTCCAGTGAAGGAGACATGGAGGTAATGCAACGGAATGACACTGCACTACCGTACTACCGACACTACTTGTGTGTGTGTGTGTGTGTGTGTGTGTGTGTGTGTGTGTGTGTGTGTGTGTGTGTAATGACGCTAAGGCTGCACGATTATGTCTGGTTTCAGATTTCATGATTTTGCTGCATTCATTATGTAACTCATGACAATGAATGTATTGCATATCATGCAGCAGCTGATGTCACTTTTTTTCTCGTGCATTGTTTTGGTGAATGTTTATAAACTGAAAGGATTGCAGTTGAGCTTATGCCCATTGATGGACTGTGCAGCCCCGGCACATGTACAGTATGTGGCACGTATGTGACATTCGCCAACCACATGGGTCTCAGTTCTGAGTTGCCATGCCTGGTTTCAGTCATTTGGATTCCATCAATAGAAGTCAGCATACCCTCTATACAATGTGTCCCGCAACAACAATTATAGGCTACTTACAAGCTAGCTTACAAAATCTTCTAAGCCGAAAGGCTTATGAACCTTTTTCATCTCAGGGACCACCATTTATTCAGGATTTGAAACCACGGACCACCATTTGGGGACATTTTAGCCCCACAGACCCCCCAAACTAAAGATTTCTTTTGCTTTTGTCCATGACCATTAATCTTCTAGTTGTGTAGACTTGGGCTGATTCAGATGGTGAATATTCTAACTCTTGAGAGTGTGAAAATGAAACCAAATGGACCCGCCAGGGTCCATTTGGTTTCATTTTTACGTTCTCAAGAGTTACATCTGGTTAACCACCCCTGTTCTAAGCTGAAAGGCTTAGAATGAAGATAGATGTTAACAACTCAATCTGCAATTTCTTCAAGTGGTTATCTGTATGTATGGCTACCAAAATATCATCATTTTACATATTTAGTGTTACTACATTCATGCTCCACCAATAGACCTTGCAGTAATGTGTCATGTCCATTATATTTCTATTGGAACGAATGAGCCCATCTGGAAAGTGGTCCAGTGCTCATGGTTGGACCATTGAGGGAGAGGGCGGGGCTTACGGAAAGGTCTATTATTACACATTAGCACTTTGGCCTGGCAACATTTTTTCAGTCATGAGATTTTCTTTTATTTTTGCTTTAATCCATGCATTCATTCCAACACAACCACCCCCCCCCCCCTCCCGCTCCTCCTCCCCCCAGGCCTGCGAGAGCCCCCACTCCTCCTCCCCCTGTTCATCCTTCAGGACCCACCAACACAGGAGACACAGCTCCGACACACACGCCGCCTCTGATTCGGTGAGACGGACCGGATTACGGGCTGTTGTTGTTGTTGTTTTTTTTTTGGGGGGGGGGGGGGGGGGGTTACAACTAGTGTCAAGAAAGCACCTTGAGCAGGCGTCTCTTGCAGGTTTTTTAAAGATGAAGTGCCATGTTGTTGTTTTTTTTCCTCCCCTAAAACATGATCACAAGGCATTTTGATTATATTAGGACAGGGATGTAAAACTCCAATACCAAAATTGAAAAATTGTTGGCTTTGGCATTTTTTGGGTGTTGGTCATTCTAATTGTGCATGGGGAAACATCACCCATTCATTAATTCATTTATTTGTTCATTCAATGCACGCAAAGTTTGTTTCCCCTTGAGTCGTGTCTGGTTGCCATGCTCAAATATGTTACCCTAAATATGCATGTTTCTGTCACAGGCAGAGCTGTGTAGTGGAGATTGTTGCGGTCACTGTTTATTCATGGACTGAATCATTCTTACTATTTATTGTTATCAGAACAAGGGTGCAGAAATCACGGCACTCCATCTTGTAAAAAGCTGTTAGGTTGGAGCGACTCTTGCGTGCAGCTCTTTGCCAACTTTACGAGTTGAAGCCACAAGCTAGCGTCTGTTCAGCAGTTTTCTGGAAACACTGGATGAGACCTCCTTGCTCTAGGTGCTTTCTCGCCTCTTCTTCGCACGTATTTGTGCCAACACTCTTTCTCTTCGTGTCTCGTACCTCTGCGGCTTTCCTTTCCCCCCCTCCCCTCTGTGTTCTTGGCATTTCCCACAGTCTGTGTCCCTGTCTTGGTGTCTCCTGCTGCTGCCCCTGTCTCTCTGGTGCACACATAATACACAGCAGACACGTTTGAAAAGGAGAAATGCCGAAACCAACAACCTGTTTGTGACATTTCTTCTTTACTGGTCACAGTAAGGAAGGAATAGTTTTGGATTTCGATTTATTTATTTATTTTTAGGTTTAGTTAGTTTGGTATTTTATTTTCTAGTTCAGTTAGTCTTAGTTCTTTTTTAGAGCGGTTTTGCTAGATTCTATTTACTTTTTATTTTGGTGAATATACTTTGTTTGAGTTTGTTTTAGCTTAGCTACAGTTTTAGTTATTTTATTTTGTCAGGTATAGGATTCAAAAAGATCATAGTAAGTTTTATATAATCATGAAGGACCTTCTCATGGTGGTCACCAACACATTTATGAATTTAAAAGCTTTATAAAATCTAAAATTAAGGTTAGTTTGGGAAGTGATTTCACTTTTGTCAGATATCACCCAAAAATATTTTTTTTTTCTGTTAAAATGCTCTATTATAAGGTGTGGAAACCACATATGGAGTTTCCCCCTCCCCCACGTTAGCAGAGGAGCTAATAGAAGTTCCCCAGGTCACCACCATTCTCCTCCAATCAGGAGAGAGCAGCAGGTTCACATAGTGTAGCTACTTTTGGGGGCCCCTAGTGCACCAGGCTGGTACTACACCATGAATTTCAAATCACCTCCCCTACCTTTAAGGTTATTTTGTGTATAATTTTGTTATTTTGTTTTGTAAACACACAATACAATAGTTTCGGTTTAGGTAGTTTTTTTGCATTCAGTTTTTGTTTTTGGAGTTTAGTTTTTGTTTATTTAGTTACTACCAAACCCAATTCCTAACCCTAAGCCTAAACATAACCACAAGCATAAAGCAGTGCCGAGTTACTAACCCTAGTCTCTGAACCTAACCCTGAACGTAACACCAACCTGGTTGCGACTAGTAAGCATCTGGCCGCGACCTGGTCCCTAACCAAACGCGACCAGAAGACTAGTAAGCATGGTTGCGACCAGGTTGTTTGTGGCGGGATCTCTCACTTCCTTCTGACTCGCATGCATCAGGCGCCAGCAGTGGAAGGAACCTGCAAAAGCTACTAATGGTTCAGCACTTTGTGTGACATTTTCAGCCCCCCTGACATCAGTGATTTTGTGTGTGTGTGTGTGTATCTGAAGGGTGGTAAAGCACAGATCATTGGCCCGGAGGAAGAGGAAGAAGAGGACGATGGCTATGCCTTCAATGAGGTAACGTTGGTGATTCTGCCATATATGGTCTCTCCACATCCTCACCCAATTCGCCTTTCTCCTGGGGATGTGCCGATGACGTGCTTTATTCGATGTCACTATCCGATATAATTAATTACTGTTTACGGCTGATGACCGATATTACCAATATCAGTATATCTCTGATTCGGTCTGATTGTTTATCTTTAAAGACAGGGCGATTATTAATGTACATTATCTTCAAAGACAGGCCAATAACGATTGATCTGAACTACAATCGCCCATTACCGATGTGTTTGACGATTAATCTCCCATATGTATCTCCCATCTGTCTGTCTGTCTGTCTGTCTCCCTGTCCCCTTTTTCAGATGGACGGTCCGTTCCAGGACATAGAACTACTAAAGTCTCGGCCGGCACACATGACAGTGTTCATGAGATATGTCTTCACTCAGCTGCTGGACCCCAACCCCCTGGTCAGTGTCTGACCGTCCGTCTGTCCCATTCATATGATACCTGTCACTGTGCCATTATTTGATATATTAATATTATTTTTTAGGTTCAAGGTTCAAGGTTTTTATTTGTCACTCCAGTGTATGTCAGGACATATACAGGGATGAAATAGCGTTTCCATTTTCCACAGTGCAATAGACAAGACAGTGTAGTAAGACAAAAGTCAAGACAATAGACATTTTTTATGATGTGATGCACCCACAGTTGTTCTACCTTTCCGTGGAGGCCTACCTTGGTTCCAGTCCCAAAGATGCTCGCTCTCTGGCTCCCCAGATCTGCTCCCACTTCCTTGACCCTGACGCAGTACGTGTTGCTTTTCTAGACCAGTGCTTTTCAACCTTTTTCATACCAGGGCCCACTATATATTCAGCATCTGAGCCACAGAGGACCAGTCAAACGTACAGATCAAAATGACCATTAATCTTCTAACATTCTCTAGTTGTGTAGACTTAGGCTAATTCAGATGATGAATATTTTAACTCTTGAGAGTGTAAACATGAAACCAAATGGACCCGCAAGGGTCCATTTGGTTTCATGTTTACGCTCTCAAAGAGTTACATCTGGTTAACCAACTTTGCATTTAGCTGGGGACCACCTGGAATCCTCTCAGGGACCACTGGTGGTCCCATGAAACGGACCACCTGTTGAAAACACATATATAACTGTTTTGACTTCATGTTTTGGGATGACTAATATTGTGTTTGTGTAAAATAAAAACAGCGTAGATATCCTCACGAGTGTCTGGAATTCCACATTTGGCTCAATTTGTTATTATTATTTAGTTGGGTTTAGTTTAGTTACGTCTGTCTCTGGAGAACAAGTTATTCACAGGGATTAAAGTTCTCAGTACTGGGTACTGATTTCAGTCCTGAGGATTTCACAGGGGCCATTTAATTAGCTCAGTGCTTATTTGCAAAAGATCATTTTCAGTCTCAAGATTTTTGTTTACTTTAATCCCTGTATTCATCAGGTAGATTAATTTATTATTATTAAAACTGAGCAGTCGTGTCTTTTCAGTATATTGGATGTTGGAGAGAGTCAGGGTTTTAACATTATTTTGATCGCTATTAGGATAAGAAATCATTTTGGAATCTCATTGGAATCCAAAACTTTTATTGGTTGAGATTTACGTGCTGCTATTCATCAGTTATTTTATTGGTCCAGGCATGAGGCTGCCTGTCAGAACAGTTTATTTGTGTGATATATCGTCAGTGGAACACTCTGTCTGAGCTGTAATGATGACAGATGTCTTGTTTATTGCTCTGACTAATCCACGTCTTCTCTGCCTCCTTCAGCCTTTGAAAATCAAAGTAAGGGAGGAGTACCTCACTGACATAGGTAAGACTTCATACACAGGGCTTGACACTAACACTTGCCCGCTTGTCCGGGGCAAGTAAAAAAAAAATGGTGGGGCAAGTGAAGACTGCTACCTGGTTGCCCGATCGGGCAAGTGTGCAACTTAGTGCACTATAACACAACACAAGATAAATTTGTCTTGAAGGCAGTCATTGCACTCTGCCTCTGTGTCTTTCCCTGCTTTCTAGCTATCTCTACCTATCTCTCTCCCAGGTCTATTTGGTTCCAAACTATCATTTTGCTGGGGTCAGGGACCACTGGGTCTGTGACCACTATGGGCTAATTAAGATGATGAATTTTAACTCTTGAGAGTGTAAAAATGAAACCGAATGGACCCGTAAGGGTCCATTTGGTTTCATTTTTACGTTCTCGAGAGTTACATCTGGTTAACCAACTTAGCTGGGGACCACCTGGAAACCTCTCAGGGAAAGCACACAAGTAGGAAAATTTACAATATATTTTTGGGGGGCAAGTGACCATGACCTGAGGGCAAGTAGAACCTGACTTGCACTTGCCCGATGGGTAAGTGCCTCGGGGACCTTAGTGTCAACCCCTGCAGTTCTCTGCTTTGTATGGAGGCATAACCCAAGTACTTTTTCATCCTTCTGTAGGCCCAAATGCTAATGATTCCACTCTTTCTCCATGTTTGCCATTTCAGTTCATTTCAAAGTGTGGCCCCATAATTCTAGTTTATAATCCCCTTATAGTCCCCTTCTAATTGTGTACCGGTAAATTACGCCTCTTGAAATAATTAATTTCAGGAGGTGTTGTTAAGTTGGGTGTTGCGTTTTTAATTTTAATATTTATTGAATATTATTGTGTCCCAGCCAAGCTGGGCGGCCAGAGGAGACTATCTCTCACCCCGGTGTGCGTGCGTGTGTGCGTGCGCGTACAGCTGAACTATCGGCATGAAACGTAACACACATAGCCTGCTGTAGGATACCTAAGCACCCTTTCCTGCCTTATACTAATTGCAGTTAATCTCTTGACCTGATTGTTTGCTCTAGCAATTTACCTTATGCATGTAACTCTCAAGCTTGACTGGTAGAAATCCACTGCAGTGTAACATTGCCATTCATCATGCAGCCCTATTAACTGGATGTGTGTGTCCTTGTCCTGTCCAGAGAGCCGCCTCCATGCCCAGGAGGACATCCGAGGTCCTCTCTCTGAGCTCCAGCAGCAGGTTCTCCCTGACATCCAGGACCAGATACAGGACTACAGGTACCGTCATCCTCCTTGGCCGTGTGATGACTTCCAGCATCTGTATTCTGTTTTTGTTTTATTACTTTTCCGCTGCCTCCTACAGTTATAAACGTAGTTAATCTATAGACCCACATGCCATACTTTACACTCAGCAGCGTACTTAAAGGGTAACTCCAACCATTTTCAACATTTTAATGTCATTAATATACTTTAGAGATGTTGTGTATGTGGACATGATAAAAAAAAGTTCCCCCAATTCTGTATTTCCTAAATATGGAGGTGTGAAAATATCATTAACATGGTGAAATACATCTGATGACATCATCAAGATGTATTTCACCATGTCAATGATTTTTCTTTCAGACCACTTTTTCCTGTGTGTTTGTGTGTCGGTGGGGGTGGGAGGATTGTGGGGGATGAGGTGGCGTTTTAGCCAATCACAGCGCAGCAGTCTCCAGCAGTTTCATAATGAGCCAATAGAGTGGAGGTGAGGTGGAGTTAGATTCAAATGTACTCACAAACACAGATTTTGTACCACACTAACGTTGCCTATATTACCTTTATTGCAGGGGTTTTCAAACTTTTTTCGTCCCAGGGTCCACCATTTATTCAGGATTTGAGCCACGGACCACCATTTGAGGATATTTTAGCCCCACAGAGCCCAGATTTAAAGATTTGTTTTTGCTTTTGTCCACAATTCCAGGCTGGATTTGGGAAACAAAACAAGCAAAACATACATTCCAAAATGGCTAATTCAGATGATGAATATTTTTGAGAACATATTGAGAACGTAAAAATGAAACCAAATGGACCCGCAAGGGTCCATTTGGTTTCATTTTTACGTTCTCAAGAGTTACATCTGGTTAAGCAACTTAGCTGGGGACCACCTGGAACCCTCTCAAGGATCACTGGTGGCCAGTCTCCGGTTAGGAAAAGGTGCTATCACGCACTCCCCTGGAAATCCATCCATTAGTGACTCAAAATGATGTGACCCATGCTGAAATGGAGCACAATGTCTATTAAGGATAACCTCTGTTATTTCTGCAAATGTCAGGGTGAAATCAGGACAGACTGTAACCTTTTTATGAAATGTGTTCTGTGCAGTGTTGGGACAAGTGCACTACGTAACTTAATATATTACATAATATATTACCAAAATGCAGTAACTTGTAATATAAATATATTACTATATAACAAAAACAATCTAATATATTATACTTTTCTGCCTGCATTACTGCATTACTTTCAATATTACTTTCTGTGAATCTGTCTCGTTGAAAATGTTCTTGTGAAATTATCTTGACAACTGCAGAAGTTAAATAATTACTTTTAAAATTAATTTTCTATAATTTGTCATCAAATTATATATTCAGGAATGACGTTTTTTCGATTTCATATGGATTTCATTTGGATTTGTCCAGATAGCCAAGTGTGCTTGCTTTATTGTAGGTATGCCACTGGCCTGCGTAATATTTGACACTATATATTTATTAAATTATATATTTTGTAAAAAGTTTTTTTTAAAGTAATATGTAATAGTAATATTAATATATTACACTTGCTCGGACAGTAATATTGTAATATAATATATTGCTTTAAAATGAAGGTAATAACTAATAAGTAATATATTAACAAGGTAAAGTAATATTCCCAACACTGGTTCTGTGTAGCGCTAGAGTCCTAGGGTAGGTCAGGGAAAGCCACAGGAGGCTTGCCAATGTTGATATTAACTTCGGTAAATACAACATTATTCGGTCACTTTTCTTCAGTCTCTGCAGCAGCTGACGTGTAAACACGGGTCCCCTTCACAATTCACAACTGACAGGGGTTGACACTAAGGTCTCTGAGGCACTTGCCCATCGGGCAAGTGCAAGTCAGGTTCTACTTGCCCTCAGGTCATGGTCACTTGCCCTCCAAAAATATATTGTAAATTTTGCATTTAAGTTTACTTCCTACTTGGGTGCTTTAAACCAGGGGTTTTCAACAGGTGGTCCGGGGACCACCAGTGGTCCCTGAGAGGGTTCCAGGTGGTCCCCAGTTATGTTGATTAACCAGATGTACGGGTCCATTTGGTTTCATTTTTACGTTCTCAAGAGTTAAAATTTAAAATCTTAATTAGCCCCAGGTCTACACAACTAGAGAATGTAGAACAGGGGTGGCCAACCCGCGGCTCGCGAGCCGCATGCGGCTCTTCAGCTGGTTACATGCGGCTCTTAAGGGGCTTCCACATGAAACTGTTAAAAAACGCTTGGCCTGTTTTTCACGGTGATGTTTTTGCGGTGATCGGACTCAATGTTTTGAAATCGATACAGTAATTACGGTATTTAAAATACACTGGCATAATCTTAACCAAGTATTGAAGCTCTTCTGAGCTTCCACATGAAACCATGAAAAATGCTTGGCCTGTTGTAGTCATTCATTCCCTATACAGTGCTGCCCAACACTCGACCAACACTCGTAGTAAAGAGGGGACAGTTCTCACCTCTAAAATATTTTTTGTGCAAAAATATGTTTTTTGACTTGTCATATACTTTTTTTTGGATTGTAAACCATGTTTCTAAATACATGTCTATATGTTTTAATAGTTTTGCATTGCGCACCTGCACACAATTGCACGTGTCTTATGGCAGGAGAGGAAAAATTGAGCGTGACGGCCAACGCGGCGGTTTTATAACCATCGTGACCGTTTCTTGTGGCTCTTTGCAGTAACACAGTGAAAAACGTGGCTCTTAGTCTCTGACTGGTTGGCCACCCCTGATGTAGAAGATTAATGGTCATTTTGATTTCCCTGTTTTGTTTTCCACATCCAGCCTGGAATTGTGGATAGCTAGAAAGCAGGAAAGACACAGAGGCATGGCCGCCTTCAAGACAAATTTATCTTGTGTTGTGTTATAGTGCACTAAGGTGCACACTTGCCCGATCATGCAACCAGGTAGCAGTCTTCACTTGCCCAACCATTTTTTTACTTGCCCCGGGCAAGTGGGCAAGTGTTAGTGTCAAGCCCTGACTGAAGCGACTGCGTTCACTGCGCATGCATGTGATGTCACCCCTCATGTGTATTGCCGTAAAGCAGGGGTTTTCAACCGATTGTGCACAAGGGACCACTACCCTGGCATAAAATCAACTTCCGGGTTTGTAACCTGGCAAAATACAGCTGATCCACAAGCTCACAACACCACCAGGTTGCAAAAGCCATTGGTTTTCTCAAGACAGGGCTCAACATACAAACGTTTTGATTGCAAAGACACCTGAAATGTAATCTGTGCACCTTAAAAGCATGTTTGGGAGCAGCTTTCTGGCTGTCCATAATTTCTGTGGTGCATGTCAAACTAAGGGTCCTTGAAATTTTTAGTTTAACCAGATGTAACTCTTTGAGAGCATAAAAATGAAACCAAATGGACCCTTGCAGGTCCATTTGGTGTCATGTTTACGCTCTCAAGAGTTAAAATATTCATCATCTGAATTAGAAGATTAATGGTCAAGATGGTCAAGATTAATGATTAATGGTCATTTTGATGGCCATGATGTTTGACTGTTTTGTTTCCCAAATCCAGCCTGGAATTGTGGACAAAAGCAAAAGAAATCTTTAGTTTTGGGGTCAAAAAGATCGAAAACCACTAGTATAACCAAAACACTTAACATATTATCCAAGTTAAAATGAATGGTAATTAACAATATTTTTGGGGGGGACAAGCGACCACGATGGGCAAGCGCCTCTGAGACCTTACTGTCAACCCCTGTACTGAAAGAAATAAAGGTTTCCAACAGGGGTTGACACCAACACTTGCCCGCTTGCCCGTGGCAAGTAAAAAAATGGTTGGGCAAGTGAAGGCTGCTACTTGGTTGCCTGATCGGGCAAGTGTGCAACTTCGTGCACTATAAAACAACACAAGATAGATTTGTCTTGAAGGCAGTCATTGCACTCTACCTCTGCGTCTTTCCCTGCTTTCTAGCTATCTCCTATCTCTCTCCCAGGTCCATTTGGTTCCAAATTATCATTTTGCTGGCATCACAGACCCCTGAGTCTGTGACCACAATGGGAACCACTGATTTACAAGTTGAATATTTACTATAGCTGATAGTGACTTAAACAAAACATAGTCTTCTAGACTAGACTAGAATGTAAAATGCAATCTTTAAGATATATTTTGGGGGCAAGTGACCTTGATCTGAGGGCAAGTACAACCTGACTTGCACTTGCCCGATGGGCAAGTGCCTTGGAGACCTTAGTGTCAACCCCTGAATTTCCAGACCCCATGTTTCCAGACTGTTAAACATCCTAAATAGTGAAAGTATGTGTGTGTGTGTGTCCTGTAGGAACAAGCAGATGATGGGCCTGGGCTCTCTGTTTGGAGAGGGAGACCTGCTGCAGCTGGATGGAGACCCAGTGAAGGAGAGACAGGTGGTGGACAGACAGGTCACTGCCCTCTGGGAGATACTGTGAGTCTCTCAACTGCTTTTTAAACCATTCTGTACTTTCATTGGAAAAAAATTCCAGAAGGAAAATCTATGTCAATGCTGCCCAACTATTTCATTATTTCAAGGAGCTCCAAAATTATCTGAATTTGATCCCCATCTGAAAATATGTAGTAGTAGTAGTTGGGGGTCCCTGGAGCTTTTTTTTGTCCCTGGCACTAAAAATTCCATGGATGTTCTTGGAGGCCCCTGGAACTAACTATTTGTCGCTGGAATTAAATGTTTTCCCTGGAACTAAAAAATTGTCCTGAGAACTTTTTTTTTCTCTCGAACTAAAATATTGTCCTGAGAACTAATTATTTTTCTCTGGAACTAAAACTTTTGTCCCTAAAAATGTAGGTTCCTGTAAAAGTTCACAATTTTGCTCAAACAAAAATGTGAAAATGTTGTGCAAACGTAACATGTGAATAGAATGAACTGTTTTCAAAAACAAATATTTCTGGGAGAGTCCCCGAATGAACATACTGTAATTTTTTTCAGGTGGGGGTTCTGTGGTCCAAATTATTTAGTTCAATTTAGTTCGGTCCTTGACATGAGGTAGTTTGATAACCAAATGACCTAGAAACAGTAGGTTATTGAGAAAACTGTCGTGATTTAGAAGACAATTTGTAGAAATTGTTCTTGGGTCTAAACTGGTTAAAGCAGATACAGTGGGGTTGAGATGGGGGCAGAGTGATGGTGTTTGGTGTGCTGGTGAAATTGTGTAAGAAAGCCATGTGCGCGCGCGCACGCACGCACACATGGCTTTCTGGTGGCAGGGGCCAGTGCTCTGTCCACAGATGTATTGGTTATGGATACAGATGAGTTTCATTTCCCACACGTTGCCTCCAGCATGGCCAAACACAGACACTTAAAAACACAATTGCCTGTGTTAGCTGGTGGGGAGAGGAGGGCTCTGTTATAATGCTGTAAGGCACTATGGACTCATACATGGTGATGGAAGATTAATCTGCAAACACATCGGTATCGATTGTTTGGTGGTGTTTTTGTTTGTTTGTTTGTTGCACAATACAAACTAGTGTTTGAATTGGAAAATTCAAAATCGGCTAAATCTAGCATGGCGTTCAGGTTAAGTGAGACCGTGTTGCCAAGGGACAAACGGATCCAAATATATAAGCAGGCTAATAAAATAAAAAAGAAGTTATTGCCAAGGAAGAACCAGGGAGTGAGAGTACCAAAGGTCACAGCCACACACGACCACATGACATTTCCTACTGTACACACAAGCCACACACACACACACACACACACACCCTGACTCCCTGTCACATGACAACTATCCTCCCAGCCCAGTTTTCAGTTTTTTTTCATCCCCCCACAGCGGTGGGTTGTCTGAATCGGCTGCAGGTAAACGTGGGATGAAAACGGAGACGCCGGCTTTGAATCGACCTAGCGCCTGATTTTTTTTTTCTTCTTGATGTTGTTTTAATAGCGGAGAGACTTAATGACCCTTTCTTTCTCTTTTCTCTTCCTCCTTCCTCCACCGCAGGTCGAAACACGAGGAGGACCGAAGGTAAGACTCACTCCAGTGGTGTCATCTTATCTCCCCAAGCCCTTTTTCACCGTAACGTGAATAATCGCCTGTTCCTCCGACTCGCTTGTTAATTTGTCTTCTTTCTTTTTTTTTGCGCACCACTTCACCACATCCCTCCTCCTTCGCCTCCTCTTGTCCTCTGGATCTTTATCGATCCTCTTCTTTATGTTTTTTTCGCCCGTTCTCTCTTTTTTTCTGCTTCTGCCTCTCGTGTCACTGCCCCTCCTCTCCCCTGCTTTTCTCTCTTCTTTCTCTCGTGTTCTTTCCCTCTCTCCCTCCTGTCGTCCAACACGCAGCTCTCCGCTGGCCTCTGTGGTGGTGTTGTACCTCCGTCACGCCGGCATCAAGCTGAGGGACTCCAAGGTGTTCCCGGGGCTCAGCACGGAGAAGGAGAAGTGGCTGGCCTTCTTCCCCAAGACCAAGAAGGTAACAATAACAACGGCCACCACGGAGGGTTCGATGTGTGCCATGTTATATAGCTTACCTCTCAAAGATTATGATTTCATTCATATTTATAGGGCTGCAACTAATGATTATTTTCATAATAAGAGCCATCGGCGGATTAGTTTAACCTGTAGTTTTCAAACTTTTTCATGCCAGGGCCCACTATTTATTCCGGATCTTAGCCACGGACCACCGTATAATGGTGAAAACGGATTTGCTAGTTCGTGTCCACAATTTAGGAGAGATAACTGGCAAAACGTTGGTCAAAATAACACCTCTTCTACATTTTCTAAATGTGTACATTCTTGAAAGTCAAGTAATTCAGATGTTCAGATGTAATTTAACTCTTGGGAGTGTAAAATGGTACAAAATGGACCCTTGCGTGTCCATCCACATGGAATGCTCTCAGGGACCACTAGTGGTGCCCAGACCACTGATGTACTAAATTTGTTAACTAATAAAATAATGATTTGATTTGCAATCAATCACTGGCAGCCCTAAATCATATCCGGTAATATGAAAGAAAAGCTACCTTCTTGATCATTCACGTTAAGAGAAGAGGTATATCTGCCCTGTTATGTTCCATGGATTAAAACCGGACTCTGCATTGCTCTGTTTTATAGCTGAGTGGTACCAAAAAGGAGAAGGACGGAGAGGAGAATAAGAAGAGGAATCCAATACTGAAATATATTGGCAAACCAAGGAGCACATCGCAGTCTAGTAATTACACACACACACGCACACGCATGCATGCACGCGCACACACGCACCACACACACACACACACACACACACACACACACGATTGATGCTTTTTGTTGTCATATTGCTGCATTGTCATTTTCAACACCAATGGCAAAACTAAATTCTTAAGACAAACAATAGAGATAGACACTTTGACTACGCTTTAGGATTATGTTCCATATTTAATTTCATGATTGACTAGCCACGATGTACTCTAAAAATATATACTGTCTTCCTCTTTATTTGTTACACATTTCAAAAATGGAACTTCTGTATTCCTCACTAGGAGAATAATTCCACTATGATGTTCAATTGTTCTTAAAATAACATCCAACAGCAGCCATTTTCTCAATTTATCACAGACTGCAGATAATATGAAAACAAACCAAAACATGATCATGAAGTATGTTTGCAGTACAGTCCGGCCATATGTGTTTGGTATGGCCCCATCGTACATCACATAAAATCAAACTCAGTATTGCTAAAAAAGAGACCAAGAAAACACACAATCCGTCTGTTTTTTCCCTCAGTAATTCAGTCAACAGCAGATGATCTGTAAATGGGGTCCATTATTTAGAGCGATAACTTCTTTGTCCACTAGTGCTAAAACCATATAAAACGTGGCCTCTATTTGCCCTCTGCCTGCATGTGAATTCCAGATGCACTCATTCACTGATTTCAGTTAACAATATAGATTTCTTCCTTGTGTATTTCCATTACCATCATCTACTGTATGTTTGTTTGGCTTGACTTTTATGTTTATTGGTAAATGTTTCATTGGTTCCCCCATTATTTTAACGTCATTGTATTATTTTTTGTTTGTTTTGTTCTCGGTTGGTTTCGGTTTCCCCAGCATTCCATGTCCCGCTGTCTCCCACGGAAGGTACAACATTACTTTTTGTTGTTGTTGTTTTTTTCTTCTCTCCCTGCTTGTTTCTTAGTTTCTCCATGTATCTGTACAATATTCTGAATTTTATTTTACTTTTTTATCTTTTTTTTTGTTGATCAAACCACAACATGCGTTTAAATGTTCTTATCGTTATGTTCTTATAGTTCTCATCTTTTGTAACTTTGATTTCTCTCCGTTATTTAAAGTGCGTTCAGGAAATGTGAGGAACATCATCCAGCAGTTTGAGAACCACACGGAGGTCCCGGGGGAGGAGGGGTCCCCCGACAGCACCCAGAGGCTGTCCACCAGCAGCCTGGGAGACGACGGCATGGACAGGTGACTGCTGATGGGGATGAATGGCTTTCTTGAGCTTTCTGTGTGAAAGTTTGCTTTTATACCGGTATTATCGGTTTTATAGTTTGACCACTAGATGTTCTCAGAGTCCTCCTGGCACATGCAGGACAAATCCTCAATCAACATTAGTAATAATATATACGATTTTATCCCTGCAGACCAAAAACCGAAATATTTCTTTTGCTTTTGTCCACAACAAACAGTCAAACATACAGATCAAAATGACCATTAATCTTCTACATTCTGTAGTTGTGTAGACTTGGGCTAATTCACTTGATGAATATTTTGACTCTTGCGGGTCCATTTGGTTTCATGTTTACGCTCTCAAAGAGTTACATCTAGTTAGAACAGTACATTCGGTGGGTAAGCAAAGTACCGGTTTTGTGACCCAATACCGGTATTACCGGATACCTATTTCTATTTCTGTGTGAAACAGAAGCCTGAGTGTTGTCTGAACCAATTGAGTGGATGGTTGCATCCCTTCGGACAATGGGATGTTAGTATCCGCGACAAGTCTGTTTTATAAGTGAGAGACAGAATGCAACAGCTATTGGTACTTATGCCCATAATGACGACCACACATAATGCTCTAAAAGTGTGAAAAACATATTTTTCATTTCACTACATCTCTTAAGATAATTTCTCAAGACTGCCGCCTTCATTACAGAACTACAATAGTAACCAGTCTTGCATAGCTACTATACATCCTTGTTTAAATAAACCATTAACCCAAATAAAATATTTCCTCATTGCCGTCCTTGGTATTGAGGAAGTACTTTTAAAACAGAGTTATAGGTACTTCTCTGAAACTACTGCTTTACTTTATTAATTATTGTTTTCAATGACGTTTTTTAGTCCAAAAGTACAAAATCACAGACAATATCCACCCATTGTAATGATGTGTATATAGTACTGATGCACTGAACATGGACAGTCATACAGTAACGACCCTAGTAATGTTATCCTATGTTGACCAATCGTCTGATCCTCATTGTGACGACATTATGCTGCTTTCATGTATAAGGCGCAACCGGATTATAAGGCGCACAGAATAGAAGACATGAAATGTAGATCCAGCTTTCTCTCTGAAGTCATACCGAAACTTTGTAAATGAATCTTCTCTCTCTTTCACTTTTTCCACTTGTGCGTGCACAACCAGTCCTACCGTCTCGGTCCGTCTGGCCCGCAGCGAGTCCCTGAAGGCCCAGGGCGAGGGCCGGCGGCGGGGGGCAGGGGGCAGCGGCACGGTGCCCTCGTCCTCCTCGGGGGGTCCGGGGGACTTCGTGGTGCCGCGCTCCCGCAGCGACGTGGACATGGAGGAGTGTGGAGGAGGAGGAGGAGGAGGTGGAGGAGGGGAGGAGAGGGAGGGGCCTGGGGTGGGGCTCCGGCCTCTGCAGCACAGCGCATCCAGCTCCGCCTCTAGTAGCTCTGCACGGTGAGAGGACACACACACACACACACACACACACGCACACACACACACACACACGACACACGCACGTGTATTTGCTACACTTTACACGCTTTATAGCCTAATGTGACCAGTCCGTGCCAATGTTGTCTTTAAAATCCATCTTGACCTGACATTATAGATCCTACATAACATTCACGGCTGCTATTTTTCAATAAAAGTTAAAACACCCAAAGCACAGCGCAGATGGTTTACAACCCATTTTGTCCTGACACCAGATTATACAGTAGTTAGTCTGTCTGAATACAGTAGTATTCAGAGATTTGCAGCACATTTTCACACTTTTTCAAAAATAGCAGAACTACAAGCTCATATCGCGCCACTCGGTGGCGCGATATGAGCTTGTACATCTGCTATTTTTCAACAGATAAAACACCAAAATGCGCTCAGTACACAGACGGTTTAATCGCCTTTACAGCCGTAGTGTTTGTTCTTTTTGTCTAGAACTAAACTTAAAATGCTCATCGATTAGCGTTTTTTTCCCCACTGAGGAAAACTAAATAAAACATCAACAAATAAACACACATACACACGGTTAGACTTGAAATATTTTTAGATTAAATGCTGACCAAAAAAGTAAAAGGCAACGATAATTGCCAGACTAAAACTAGACTACAATCTTGACAAATGTACACGTTCTTGGACTAAGACTGTGGCAAGAACTCTTGACTTCTACAGTTGACGGAAATGTGACTAAATGTTATCAGTAATTTGAAACTTGGCTAAGACGGTGACTAAATTTAAAAATAGCTGTCAAGAACAACACTGCTACGCTGAAACATTTTTGCACCTTTCATTAATGAAAATACTCCCATGGCCAACGCTATGAAACGGTGTTTCATAATGTTCGCCTTGCAATGGACCAGAAGCCCACAATAAACGCACATTTTTACCACAATTATTAACTGTTAAGCAAGGAAAACCAATAGAAGATTGAATGTGATCCAAACATTTGCCAAGACAACAAAGTATCAAGCAGAAAAGTACATCAACACGACCTCCTGCAGATCTGACGGGTTCACGGTGCACAACGTCATCGTCTCAACTGATCATTGGCGAAGCCTACCGACGTTTGATCCGTCTTAAAACCAACATGCCACTAGGTCTATCCAGAGCTATACGTTCAGACAAACCTATTTTATTTTCATATGTTAGTGTTTTCACCTCTTTCTCTCTCTCATCCTCATCCTCAGGTCCCTAGAGAATGCGACTCCCCCATACACCCCCAGGTCCAGACGCAGGTGGGTATCTGCAAGCCTGCATGGATAAGATCAATTGATTTTATTGCTTAGACTCTGAGAAAACTATTTTGTGGCGCCCTGAGCACTATGGCAGCTCCCACATTGCACAAGTCCATCAGTATTCATACTGAATCATAGAAGATTTGTGCCATGATGTGAAATGTTGACATTCAGAAGCACTAGAAAGGAGGACAAAATCATTCTCTTAATTGTGTGGACTCTCTCAATTATGCGGTGCTAATTCGAATGGTGAATATTTTAACTCTCGAGGGCGTAAACATGAAGCCAAATGGACCCGCAAGGGTCCATTTGGCTTCATGTTTACGCCCTCGAGAGTTACACCTGGTTAACCAAGTCCATCAGTATTCGTTTATTTCATTTCATTCATTTAACTGAAATTAATTGTGAGATGTTGAAATTCAGAAGCACTAGAAAGGCGGACTAAATAATCATCAATGACTGTCTGCTTTGAAATGACCAATCCATTAGTATGTGACTGAATCGCAGTCAATGATGAGTGACACGAGACATAAGTGATGTGCGCGTGCACGTGCGTGTTAAAGCTGACCCATCTATGACAGCTAATGCACCCAGATATCGTTGTGGATGATAAGGTGTCTGTATTAGAGATCGCCTGCACCCTCCACCCTTTGACCCCGGCCTAGAGGAAACCTTTATGACCACTGTGATTACATTTATCTTTATATTTGTCAGCCTGGGGCATACGCAGTCACGGACAGGTCGTTGGATATACAGTATATGGCCAAGACGTTACTTATACTGAGATACTGAGGGAAATGCCTATTGTACTATGAAAACACATTTGTGAATGTACCTCTAATGCACCGATAATTGTGTCCTATTGTGCATCTATATTTGTGGTCATGAATAAATGTATAAATATTAAGGCTGTTGAAAATAGTTAATTAATGGGATTAAATTAATTTTGTTGATTAATCTGATTAAAAATTTTAACGCAATTAACTCATGTTCAGACTGACTCAACCCACTGAGCATTTTCTCATTGAAAGAAATGGGTAGAGCACAGATTTACGGAGACATATAGCCGTGTGTCTCCCTGTAACCGGAGCCATAGAGTATAGCTGGAGGATCTACAAGCATTGAGGGCTTGTAGATCACCTATTTTGATAAATATTTTAAAGATAAATGTTTTTTTTTTTTTTTTTTACAGATTCGGTTTCCTTTTTAAATGTTGAAATCCTGTACAGGAAAACATGCATATTTTGGACATAGTTCGAATGGTGATTAATCATGATTAAATTAATTTTGAAGCTGTGATTAATTTGATTAAAATTTTTAATCATTCAACATCCCTAATAAATATGTATAGAAATGTCCATAAATGGGCCGTGAGGGGCCTGCATATTGCCGGTATGATTGCCCAAGCCGATAGATAAGGCATTGGCAAAATTCTGCTCAGTGCAATAACTGCAGTGATTGGCCATATATGGAGAAGGCGTTGCTTCCCTTACCCGCGAACTGTGTCCCTAAAGCAATTTGTAGAGTTTGTGCATCTACTATTGTTTGTGTTCAAGAATTTCTTGCTAATACACCGTACGCCCAAGCCAAGGAACACGAATGGGGTTTTATTTGTCCTCCGTATCCAACACATAGCTTGGTATAGTAAGCCGTTGCAGCCGAAGACATTAGCTCAGATTCTTACCCCTCAATGTCGCTTTTCTGTCAGACCAGGCGTTTTCAACCTAACCCTAGCAGACACTGTGAGACTCGCGCCCCGGATGTTTTTTTTTGTTTTGTTTTGTTTTTTTTCCGCACAGCAGTTGATCTGCCTCCTCAAAATAAGGATTTGAGCTGTGGAAGCCTTTGCATTAGATCTATATTCATCACGGTGCGCTGTGAGTTCAATGCGACTGCAGATAAACGATGTTGAAATGTATGTGTTTTGCAGGAGCATTGAGTCTCCACTGGCCCTGCTACCGGACGTCCCAGCCCTGGAGGAGGACGTGCTGGTGATGGACGGTCACAACTGGCAGGAGACCGTCCCTCCTCACATCCTCTGTGGGCTCAGCCCACGGGAGGTGGACAGACAGGCTGTCATCTACGGTAAAGAAAAAAAAAACAAACCACCAGCAATAACCTTGGCTCCTTTTTTGGCCGCCTGGGTAGCAGGGGTGGATCTAACATTACCCAATTAGGGAGGCAGGAGAAAATGGCATGGAGGCAGCTTCATTAAGCATTAATAGCATCAGTTGTTGTTGAATTTGTAACAGACACACAGCATGCATAAAGCTAAAGGTCTGACTCAAGAGAGTTTTCTGTTTTCAATGATGAAATGCTGTTGGTTTAGTGGTGACACAGCTGTAGTTAGTTAGTAGCAGTAGTAGTGTTTCAAATCATTTTAAATATAAGCATTTTATTTTGAAATATCTTGGGTTGTTTTGCATGCCATCATGTTTGGTGGTGTAGTCAGGGCATTTAGGGGGGCATTGCCCCCCTCATGCCCATGTCTAGATCTGCCCCTGCTGGGTAGTGACTGAACAAAACCTCCGTCTGTTCGTGTTAGGACGTTTTTTGTTGTTGCTTGTGAGGACGTTTTTTTTGTTGTTTGTTTACACCGGTGGTTTTCAACCATTTTGATACCAGGGACCACTATTTATTCTGCATTGGAGCCACTTGATGACATTTTAGTTCCACAGACCCCAAAACAAATCATTCTCTAATTGTGTAGACTTCTCAATTAAGTGGTGCTAATTAAAATGGTGAATATTTTAACTCTTGAGAGTGTAAACATGAAACGGTCCATTTGGTTTCATTTTTACGCCCTCGAGAGTTACACCTGGTAAACCAACTGTCCATTTAGCTGGGGACCACCTGGACCACCTGTCACTGGTGGTCTCCGAAGCGCTGGTTGAAAACCACTGGTTTACACAAAACCTCAAAGCAGGACATAAGAGCGGCTAGTGTACCTAGAATACATCTGATATTCCTTAAAGGTAATAGAGGCAACTTTTTGCCAAAAAATCTATATGTTTATAATAAACAACAATACCTTTTGCGTTCATTTCTGACTTCAACAATCCCAGCTCATTTGGAATATTAACTAGCCTGGCTCAGCCCTGAATCAGCACCTTAAAAAAAATACTAGCTTATTTTTTTTTAATGTGATTCAAGGACTGGCTTCCCTGCCTTTGTGCCAGTTGGAAATCCAATCCCAGCACCGTCAATCACTTCCACCACAACGTCGTCTAGATTCCCAATATACCAATCACCGTTAAGACTGCTGCTTTGATAACACACATCCTAGAAAGTGCTGTGGTAGAGAGTGACTTCAGTCTGAATAATGAAGTGAAACATCCTAGAAACTGCTGTGGTAGAGAGTGACTTCAGTCTGAATAATGAAGTGAAACATCCTAGAAACTGCTGTGGTAGAGAGGGACTTCAGTCTGAATAATGAAGTGAAACATCCTAGAAACTGCTGTGGTAGAGAGGGACTTCAGTCTGAATAATGAAGTGAAACGAAATGACAATTCAGACTGAGGTCAGGCTAAATATTAACGCTTCTAGAGAGATTTTTATTTTATTTTTTTTTAAGAAATCCTGGCATAATTACTTGACATAATAATGTCTGACGGACTTCCCCACCTCATTCTTGTTGTGTCTCTCCTCTCCTCTCCGTAGAGCTGTTCACCACGGAGGCGTCCCACCTGAGGACACTGAGGGTCCTGGACCAGGTGTTCTTCCAGAAGATGAGGGACGTCCTGAGGCCAGAGGAGCTGTCCTGCATCTTCCCCAACCTGCAGCAGGTCTACGAGCTCCACGGTGGGTTTTCTTTACTCAAACAGTGGGGTTTTCAACCTTTTTGACACCAGGCCCCACTCTTTTAGTCAGAATTTGAGCCACGGAGGACCACCATTTGATGACATTTTTCATCCCCCACAGACCCCAAAAACTAAAGATTTATTTTGGTTTTGTCCACAATACCAGGCTGGATTTGGGAAACAAAACGGTCAAACATACAGATCATAAATGACCATTAATCTTCTACATTCTCTAGTTGTGTAGACTTGGGGCTAATTGACATGATGCATATTTTAACTCTTGAAACCAAATGGACCCTTGCGGGTCCATTTGGTTTCATGTTTACACTCTCAAAGAGTACATCTGGTTAGCCAACTTTCCATCATTTAGTCTGAGGACCACTTGGAACTCTCTCAAGGACCACTGGTGGTGCCCACACCACTGGTTGAAAACCACTGCACTAAAACTATGATGGAAAAAAATGCTCGTTGACTTGTATTCTCACAGAGGGAAAACTAAATTAAAAACTAAGTGACAATGCCTGAGACTACATACAATTCAATTTCAATTCAATTCAAATTAGCTTTATTGGCATGATAAAACAGACATTTACATTGCCAAAGCAAGAGTCACAAAACAATACAATAAAAACAGTTGAAAATGGGGACAAATATATACAGTTGGAGGGGGGCACAGATTTTTATATACAGTTGGAGGGGGGCACAGATTTTTTGACAGAGTTATGCTACATTGCATTGTTTTATAAAAGGTTATAGCACATTATAACAACATTTTTATTGCTACTTCAAGACAGATCATTCAGAATAAGAAGAAAACAAACAGATTCACTATCTGTTTAAATGTAGCAGCTCTGTTTACATGGAAAAGTCTGGATAGTACAGATCGTAGTCCTTAGGGTGGTTGAATTCCATTGGCCAATCATCTTATGCCGCAACAGTGCACAAATCTCGCTGCTGTGTTTGCACATTGTTGTATTTCTCCCAATAGGTATGGAAGTTTTCCCTCGTTGGTCATAGTTTTGAACTCGTGTTGAGTGTGCGCGATTTGTGGGAAGTATGTGTCTCTGATGTCTTGGTATAAGGGGCAGGTGGTTAGAAAGTTACAGTGTTCCGACAAATGTGCCCTCCGATAAAAACTAGACTAGGAGAATGTTAG
This sequence comes from Benthosema pterotum, assembly GCA_039105355.1. Taxonomy (NCBI): domain Eukaryota; kingdom Metazoa; phylum Chordata; class Actinopteri; order Myctophiformes; family Myctophidae; genus Benthosema; species Benthosema pterotum. The sequence goes on from CM076986.1 coordinate 37,116,616, forward strand.
GAAGGGACTAGTGGACCGCAGATCCACCATGTCATTTTACACCTGGTTGCATGCAGACATTTGCAGATCTACAAGCTCACAACCATGTGAGCATGTCGATTCTCAGCTAAGTGTAAACTTAGCCAAATCTTGTAGTAACAAATTGTGACAACAAACACAATTGGTTATCCTAACAAATAATTAGAAAGAAGGCAGGTTGCTCTGTTAAGTTAACTCTTTTTTTCCTCTTTGTAATTATCTGTTCTGTCCAAAATACTGGCCTCTATTTTAAATTAATCACAGGGGTCGACATTATAATTGGCCCGATGGCCCGAAACAGGTTTGAAAACACGTGCGGACCACCAGATGGCGCCCTATACTGGCCCGATGGGGCCAGTGGTAAAATGCCTTATTATTTTTTATTTCACAATATGTTGGTGTTGTTTTGTAATTGTTTAAGTTTTATTTATATTTTGTTTATTAGCACAAAAAATATTTTAGGCATTCTGCATTGTATAAGAGTCAGCTTGCTGAACGGTCTACTGGTTTTGACCCCCATGAAAAGAGTGCTGTTAACTTGAATGCATTTAATGCATTAATAAATGGTGGTCTTTTTTGCAGACTATGGGGATCGATTACCTGGGCCAGTGGTTACAGTTGTGGGGCCAGTGATTCTTAAAATTTCCCTTAATGTCTACCCCTGAATCACTAATATGTGACCGGGACGAATTAGTGACATCTGGATTATAGCCACATCAAGGCAACCTAAGACTAGTCCAATCTGGGCCCAGAATATCACCTGATTTCAACCAACACAAATCCTGACCACTAAAAACGGACGTCCCTGGATGAATCAGAGAGAGTCGGAGACTAAGAGGAATAGACAACCGTGAGGTTGTCCTCATGAGCGATTCGATTAGGATTAGGCGTATAGAGGTTAAGGTTTTTTACGGTGGTAAGAGCAGCCAGCAGCATGGTGAAACTGAAACTAACAAGCTCATAATGTGGTGTCTTGTGTTTTTGAGATTGTGACTTAGTTTGCCGTGCAACCGCGCGTAACTAAAGTAAGAGATTTTTCTAGGGTCGGGGGTTAAACATAACATTTTCATAAAATTGCTGTCTTGAATTCCTAACTATAAGATGTGTGTGTGCTGTATAATGAGCATGCAGAGCCTGCATGCGTGCTTGTCTCTGTGCGTGGCCGCATTAGTAACACTAGCACTGCTCTCTGTACACTGAAACCAGTTTTGTCATTATGGGTCAATATGTATTCAGAGTCAAAGCAAATATGTATTCAGACTCGGAGCTGTGTGTGTGGCACTGGCAATAGTAAATCTCTGCCTGTTATGTGCTTGCCTTTGTCAATATGGATTATTGCATTTTATGGACCCAACATATAGACACAATGTATAGTATATTATTGTATTGACTCAACGCGTGGGAACACGTGCTGTTTTGTTGACGAATAATACTAAATCAGTGGTTTTCAACCAGTGGTCCGGGGACCACCAGTGGTCCTTGAGAGGGTTCCACGTGGTCTTCAGCTAAATGATGGAAAGTTGGTTAACCAGATGCAACTCTTTGAGAGCGTAAAAATGAAACCAAATGCAAAGGGTCCCTTGCTGGTCCATTTGGTCCATTTCAAAAGAAATCTTTAGTTTAGTTTAGTCTATGCTGAATAAATAGTGGGCCCTGGTATCAAACTGGTTGAAAAGCACTGTTCTAGAGCAGTGGTTTTCATCCCTTTTCATATCAAGGTCCATTATTTATTGGGTATTTGAGCCCACAGACCACCATTTGATGACATTGAGCCTCTCTCAGACCCAAAACGCAGAATATTTCATTTTTGCTTTGGATTTTGTCCACAGTGTCATGCTGTATTGACGTGGTACTATGGCTTCGTTTTACACTCAACGCAAGAGTTTTCAAACCACCGTAGTCCAAAGTCACTGTTCTGTAACAGATGTTAACAGGTGTTACAACACCTGTTGGCTATAAGCTCCCTCTCTGCTCACCCTCTGCTCCCATCAACACATGCATGCTTACCCAACTAATGGAAATGACTGGTCGTTTTTTTTTTTTTTTTTTTTTCTTTCTTTTTTTTTTTTTTTACCTTTCAAGCCTATTGTCTTTAAAGACTTCCTTTTAACCCATTTTGTCCTGGCATTAGATTGTACTTTCTGACAATAGAATCTAGTTTCTGGCGTTAGATTGTAGTTTCTAGCACTAGATTCTAGTTTTTTTTTTTCTGTCAGTGATGCTCAAAATATTTCATGCCAAGGACCCCAAGAATTGTCTGTGTTTGGCAGGCTGCGGGGGACCCCCAATCTGAAAATATCCCATGGATTGGAGTTAATAACGTTTGCTCCGACAGAAAATAATAATCACAGATTTACACCATGTTTAAGGATTTTCCAAAAATAGCAGACCTACAAGCTCGTATCGCGCGATACGAGCTTGTAGATCTGCTATTTTTCAATAGTTAAAGCTATGTTAATGTTAAACATGGCAGGGTAATTCCCCTGGTTTACCAGTATGGTCTAGCCTGACCTTAGTCTGGATTGTCATTTTGTTTCACTTCATTATTCATTGAATCGCAGGGGAAGAAAATAAGGTAGTATTTTTTAAGCTGGTGATTCAGGGCTGGAACCAGGCTAAGTATGGTTATTATCACACAACGAGTTGTTTGATTCAGCGAACAAGATTATATCAGCTAAATTGTTCCCTTGCGCTTTATATGTTCAATGCAAATCTACTTGTCTACCAAGAAGTGCCAACTAAGGCTGGTGTATTCAAAATGAGTTGAGTTCAGTTTGAACCTAAACAACTTTGTTTTAAACCAAGACTGCATTAACCTACTTAGATCTGACACCAGATTGTACAAAAGGGACAAACATAATGCCTGGGTGGGACATGCACCACCACCACCACCACCAGAGGGCGCACTTAGACCAGAAAATGACATATGGACATCAAAGAAGCTGCTGCAGTGTGTTGTTGCCTGTTGTTGCTGTTGCTGTATTGCAATTTTACAAACTGCGTTCACATTCCTTGTTTGTGCATCTTAATTTGTTAACTTTTCGGTTCTTCTGTTGCAGCGAACCTCTGTGAGGCGATGAAGAAGCGAAGAGAGTCCCATGTTGTGGAGAAAATCGGCGACATTATGTTTGCCAGGGTGAGTGTTTAAAGTGCACATAGTGTTGATGTCAACGAAACTATCGCTGGTGCATGTGTAGAAGCCAACCACAATGGACCATACCCAGACCGATGCCATCTTACAATATAAGTTAAAGTGCAAATAACATGTAACTTTTTGGTGTCCCCATGTGTGTTTTCTATCCCCACAAATGATCTAGTTTGAATAATCCGGCCTCCATATCATATAGAAGTTTTTTTTGCTCTAAGGAAGAGCTTGTTTTATTGTGACCTCATCTTGATGTCATCAATGCACCCTGCATTGTATAATTCATGCTCTCCTTTAGTCTTCAGTTCCAAATTTGCATTTACACTTTGTTTATTGTTGTTGATTGTTGATTTAACAAGTTGGGATGGGACATGGGATGTAAACAAGCCTGGTTTCCTGCTACTGCAGCTAAACTGCCCATAAAGAAATGACAAGGACTGGTTATATCAGTGGTGATTGAGGCTCAAACCAGTACATATACCGTGTGTGTGTGTGTGTGTGTGTGTGTGTGTGTGTGTGTGTGTGTGTGTGTGTGTGTGTGTGTGTGTGTGTGTGTGTGTGTGTGTGTGTGTGTGTGTGTGTGTGTGTGTCAGTTTGAGGGGGCAGCAGGAGAGGAGTTCTTGGACCACTCATCCCAGCTGATCAGTCACGGTTCTGAGGCACTGGAGCTCATCAAGAACAAACAGCGAAAGGATCCACGCTTTGCACACCTTATCCAGGTAACACACACTCACACGTCATCATCCAACATGATGTACCTGTCTTTCTGATATAGTAAAGCAGGGCTCTAAGCCTTGGTCCCCGGCTTACTTATGTGTGTTAAGAAAAGCCTGGGCACAGTCTAAGGCAGAGTCGATCAGTTCTGACGGAAGTGTCCGTCAGAACATCCATCAGACGCATTTCCCCCTCGAATCTGGGACTTACTTCCGGCAAATCCCACAACGTCCGCTCATAAACTCAGGTCGCGTACCAGCGTGCGTAACTGTTTAAACGCACCTGTCCGCCTATTGGTGTCACCCTGACCACCAAACTAACCAACCAATACAATTTGAAATTGAAAAAATACTGTTGTCAGGCCCTGCTTCTGAAAATCAGCCTCGTGGCCAAGTTTTGAAAAAACCTCCAAGTTCATAGTGTGCCACGTAGTGGCGCGCTATGAGCTTGTAGGTCTGATATTTTTGAAAATGGTGAAAATAATTATGGATTGCATTTTTATAGCACTTTTCCAAGTGCTCAAAAGCGCTTTACAATGGTCCATTCATTCATGCATTGTGGCGCAAACATTTGAATTACTTTTCAGTTCAGAATGGGTTGTTAAATATACAGTATAAACAGCATTGAGTGTGTCGTCTTTGGCTATAGGAGTGTGAGGCCAGCCCTCACTGCAGGAGGCTGCAGCTCAAAGACCTGCTGGTGTCAGAGATGCAGAGACTCACCAAGTATCCTCTACTGCTGGACAACATCATCAAACACACAGAGGGTGAGGGCAGGGACCACACACACACACACACACACACACACACGTGGAGAAACTGTTCTTGAGTTAAGGTAGATTACAGAGGTACTGTATGCTTATACACACAACCGTGTTGGTGATTGTATTGTAGAATGTAAAAGTGTCTCTCCTCTGGTTCTCCTCCAGTCGGCTCCTCAGACCTGCCCTACCTCCAGAAGGCATATTGTATTGTAGAATGTAAAAGTGTCTCTCCTCTGGTTCTCCTCCAGCTGGCTCCTCAGACCTCCCCTACCTCCAGCAGGCCCAGGCATATTGTATTGTAGAATGTAAAAGTGTCTCTCCTCTGGTTCTCCTCCAGTGGGCTCCTCAGACCTCCCCTACCTCCAGCAGGCCCAGGCATATTGTATTGTAGAATGTAAAAGTCTCTCTCCTCTGGTTCTCCTCCAGTCGGCTCCTCAGACCTCCCCTACCTCCAGCAGGCCCAGGCATATTGTATTGTAGAATGTAAAAGTCTCTCTCCTCTGGTTCTCCTCCAGTCGGCTCCTCAGACCTCCCCTACCTCCAGCAGGCCCAGGCATATTGTATTGTAGAATGTAAAAGTGTCTCTCCTCTGGTTGATCCCTCCAGTGGGCTCCTCAGACCTCCCCTACCTCCAGCAGGCCCAGGCATATTGTATTATAGAATGTAAAAGTCTCTCTCCTCTGGTTGATCCCTCCAGTGGGCTCCTCAGACCTCCCCTACCTCCAGCAGGCCCAGGCATATTGTCGTGGTATACTGCAGGAGGTCAACGAGGTGGTCCGCGTCACCGAACACCGCCAGCGCCTCAACCAGTACCAGCGCAGGCTGGATGCTGCCCCTCAGTTCAAGGTCAGCAACTGTGTGTGTGTGTGTGTGTGTGTGTGTGTGTGTGTGTGTGTGTGTGTGTGTGTGTGTGTGTGTGTGTGTGTGTGTGTGTGTGTGTGTGTGTGTGTGTGTGTGCGCGCGCGTGGATTCAAGTTCTCAGTCGCCATGACTGATTCCACTCATTTCGATTGCAGCGTGTCTTTCAGTCTGTGTCACAGACACACTTAATGTGTTAACTGTTTGCTTCCAACAGAGTCTTAATCTGAGCACAAAGACGATGATCCACGAGGGACCCCTCACTTGGAAAGTCAGCAGAGACAAGTCGATAGGTACGTACCGTACGGTAGCGTCAGTACCATGTGTTTACACAAGATACAGAATCGAATATACCCATGACATGAGACACTACCTCAACACTAACTGATCTACAAGCAATCTACACATTTTTTAATATACTGAATACTCAGCTGCAAAGATATTGGGCAGAAAATGGCCCAAATTTGCGGAAAATATATCACAGAATAGTGCATGCAATTAATGCATTCAAAAGTGCAGAATAAATGTTTTATGGACACATGATAGTTATTATTTAAGTTAAGGTTTTGCCATTATCAGGTAGCTTTAAAATGCAGACATGGCAGCAATGAAAATATTATTATTATATTAAACATATCCAGTTCCAGCCAATACTTTCCCTTTTGGTGCATCCCTAATATTACGTACGCTTTTAATATATTCACTTCTGGGCATTTCTGTAACAAAACTTTGAGAGAACTTTGAAAACAATTTTGAGAGATTTTGAGTGACCAATTACAACCATTTGGTTTGTAACGCCAAATATAACATAACGCCAAAATATTTGGATGCATGATCTTCCCCCTGAAAACAGTTCCATGGCTTGTTGTCAAACAGAAACTTGAAAAAGACTTGCTCACTGTACAAAAACGAAGGAACAAACGTCAAGTGTCCTTGGACGACACTTGAAGAAAACATTATTATTTCTTTTATTTTCTGATGACGCTTATTGCTCACAGTGCTGGTTAAAAAACTAAACATTTCGGTCCGAAGACCTGCGTCAATTGTCAGTGCAGATAGAGCTCCAAATCAATAGAGCTAAAGGTCTGACTCGGAGAGTTTTCTGTTTTCAATGATGAAATGCTGTTGGTTTGGTGTGCTACAACTGTAGTTAGTCAGTAGCAGTAGTAGTGTTTCAAATCATTTTAAATATAAGCAGCACTTTAATTTGAAATATCTTGGGTCATCGTGTTTGGTGTTGCAGTCAGGGCATTTAGGCCTTTAGGCATTGCCGCCCCTCCCGCATGCCCATGCCTAGATCCGCCCCGGCGGGTGAAATAAAGTCATGGTGTTATTAACCATTAACCATTATTCTCTCCCCCTCTCCTCACCGGTGTGCAGAGATCCAGGCTCTGCTGCTGTCAGACTGCCTGGTCCTGCTTCAGAGAGGACCAGACGAGAGGCTGCTGCTGCGCTGTCCGTCCCGCTGGCTGGGAGGAGGGGGAGGAGGGGGCGCCGACACCAAGACCTCCTTCAGCCCCCTGGTCAAGCTGGACTCCCTGCTGGTCCGCGACGTGGCCACAGGTCTGTGTGGAAGCATGCTCCACGTCATCAGAACACATCCTAACCTACTTAACTCTATCCCAGCCATAGACGAGTTTGGAAGAGACAACAACAAAGTTGTGCTTTAATATTGCTCATAAGATTTGAGAAGCATGTTTTGTTTTCTTTTTTTCTCATAGATCAATAAATTAGCCCTTCACTAAGCCCCTCCCCATTCCGTCCTCATCCAATAGGCACGTTAGCAGAAGGGGAACAAGACCTGAATAGCAACTATTTGGATTGGCAATAGACAAGTGCCACCCTAAACCCTGCTCCAAAGAGGCAAACTGCACTCAAAACACAGAGTTTGGAAATCTAACTTTGATCCATTATCTCTACACTTTAATAATCCAATTGGGATTATATTTTACATCATTTTAACCATTGATTAGTCCCCTTTACAATGAGGTACATCATGTAAAGATCAGACATTCCTGGACTAGAGTATCACTGCTAAACATGTGGATTGCACCCCTTAAAAATGGCCAAAATGGCTGGTATTCAACCGTTGCTTTGTAGGAGTTGCATAATGGATTGGTTTATTGCGATCACACACCAACACACACACACTGACCATATTTTATTACACTTCATGGATTTTTACACTCAGTGTTATGGAACTCGGAAGAGGGTGAAAGATCCAAAAGCAACCATAACAGCTTGGCAACTCCTCCTCCTCATGCTGGTCACCAACGTACTAGCCACATTTTCCTCTAGGATGGCATCTGGATCATTCCCCAAACCAAGATCTTTTACAAGTCAGCCAAGCCAACACGGTTCTTTTGGTCACTGTAGAACCTACAGCACGTCCAATGGTACCAGGGCTAAAGCCAAATAAATGTTACATTGCTGCCGCTTGGAGCATAGACAAAAGTAATAAATTGTCACGACCCATGCTTATGGATGGTACACACCTGTGACTGAGTGGCACACACCTGTGACTGTCACACACTTGCCAGCACTTGAAGGTCAAAACAATAGTGAATGCAACAACAGAACAATCTTTCAACATGTGCAACCCCACACGTTTTGCAGTGTTGCTCATTTCAGGAATGCCCGATCCCTACACGCGCTACCTTGTTATAAAGGTGACTCATCAAAACTTTTGATCTGAGAATTCTTCGATTCTTTCAATGTCTTCTGTTTATGGGGAACACATCTCATTTTGACCAGGAAGAGTGCTACATTTCCACATTTTTGGAACAAAAAAATATCAGACCTTCAAGCTCACAGCGTGTGTGCTAAGTTTATTCAGGGCATACTTTAGTCGTTTGAGTGACACAATCTACAAGCTCACAATGTGTTGCTAAAGCTTGTGGATCTGTATTTTTTTTTGTTTCGAATTCATTTTAATTATTCTTTTAGTATTTAGTTACTTGATTCCAATGTCTACCTTGTCATCAATCCTAAAAGATGTGTTACTTTGGTAACCTGACTCCGCCAGCAGGTGTCAGCAGTGAGTTCCTCAGTGCTGTCATCTGAAGACGATGTGGGAGATTGGTGATGAATTGAAGCTGTAAAACAACAAACCTAACAAGACCACAACTCGAAAGTGATTACGCATCGATCGGATTTGTGTCCTGTTATTTCCTGTTAATCGTTTCTGCTTGAGAGGGGGCTCAGATGAAGCTAGGATGAGGGGGAACCTGTTGTAGGCTCATAGCGCGCAAAAAGGGAAAATAGCTCGCACACCGTATTAGTAGCTCCCAGGAAACTTTATTGTAGGAGTAGGATACACACAGAGTGGCGTGCTATGAGCCGTGAACGCCTGCTATTTTTCAATGAAAGTGAAAACAACGCAAGTACAGTACCGAGTGGTTTTAACTCAATACTACCCGCAGTCTGTCCGAGTCAGGTTATATTACTTTGGACCTCCCGATGACGTTTTTCTTTGTGTTTTCTTTTTGTTTCTGTCCACAGACATTAAGGCGCTCTATGTGATCAGCACCATGGAGAGACAGATCTATGAGCTGGTAGCAGGGACCTCCTCAGAGAAGAACACGTAAGACCTCACCGCACCGTACAGGATCCTGCTTTTACCGTCCTGGCTGAAACTTTGGGACGCCTTGCACAAAAAGAAATTGAAGTATTTGGTGTCTCAAATTCTTTATTAAACTGGTTGGTTCTGCGTTATTATTGGTTTAATAAAGAATTTGAGACACCAAATACTTCTGGCAATTTCAACAGTTGGACATTTGGAGATGTTTATGTTTAAGGGTGCCAAAACTTTCCGCCACGACAGTAGGCTTTGAATTGTCTCGTCTCTGCTAATTGAACTCATCCTGAATGACGTGGGGGTTTTGACGCTTTTTTTTTTTTTGCAGTTGGAAAGAATTACTTGAAAAGACTATCTCACAGGCCGGAGGCTCGTCACCTTTGACCAATCACGGATCCACGCCTATGTCGTGAGTGTCTCTGATGAATTAATCAAAAATACAATAAAGTCATTTCATTCTTTTCAAGTCACTGTTAAAGTCTATAAAAGAAATACATTTTATTGCCATGTTTTTCTTCTTTTTTTCTTTACCTTAGACTGTTCCATTATTGGAACACTTCCTGAAAATATCTAGTATCTATGACAACCATAGGAGCCACAGTGGCCCTTTTTAAAAATCATAGTCCTCCACCACCTCCACATTTGACTCCCGTTTTCCTTAATCAGAAACAGCTCAGCGAGGCTCTTCCTGATTGGCTAAAAAAATAGTCCCATATTTCTTAGCCAATGACAAAGCGTATAGGGATTTCTTTAGAGGCCTCCTGCAGCCCCTAGAGGTAATAAAAAGATGAGATTTTTTTGGGAGGTGACGGAAGACTTCATGAAAAACCTAAAAACAATAATAAATTTATTATTTTTACCATAAAATCGCACAGCTTTAATGTAAATGCAACGTATTATACTGTATATGCATGGAAGTCAGATGGAGCTGTCTTTGTGTGTATGTGGAGGCCTGGAGTTGTTTTGTTGTCAATAAGTCGTAAGCAGTGGTAAATAACATGTTGTTGTGGTCTCTCACAGTTCTCCTGTCATCGGCAACTCTTCCCCGGTCTCACCCAGCGGCCACCTCGCCTCAGGTCAGACTTAATCTCTAGTTCTGCAAAATGTAGGAAATCTCCATCCTAATAAAAAAAGTCCCATAGTGTAGACCCAGAACGGAGATTAACTGTTTAAGTGCTCGTACAAAAACGAGCCAAGTAACAGGTGCCATAGACGTTAAGAGGATATTTGAAATCGCACGGGATTTAAAGTCCCGCAAGATTTCCGCGGGAATTCCGAGGGACCCCGCGCACCCCCCAGCACGGGGTGCACCCGCGGGGGTGCATAATTAGGTGACAGGGGGTGGATTTAGGTCCATATCTGAGCCTATTGTGGCCACTTAACTTTCACTTTCACTTCAATATGATTAATTTTGGCATAACATCCTAGCATCTCTCCTGTGGGTGTGTAATGGTGGAAGAGTTTTATTTTTTATTTTTTCTGGTCCAGGAAGTGACACTTCCTAGATGACACTAAATTTTAACAATAACTACAGCAGTAACAGATACTATTACTTGATCTTTTTTTCATGAAATCTGTAACTTAACCTTTTTTTCATCAACATCCTCCTCCTCCTCCCATCACTACCACGCTCACTGTTATCATTCCATCCCTCTCCCAGATGACTCCATGACGGAGCGCTCCGTCTCCATGAGGACAGACTCGTCTAACGGTGAGGAGGCTCTCACACCCACCACGCCCACGGAGCAGTCTGGATCCTTCCTCTGTGGTGGTGCTGGTGACGACGGACAGCAGGCCATGGGGGTGGCAGAGGCAGCACTCCAGGACGGTGAGGATGAAATAGTACAGGCATTATCTGAAATAGAAGGGGTCAACCTGGGACTAATTCCAAAAAAAAGCAAACTCAGCTGATTTTATATCTTCAATACAGTATATCCTGAATAACAGATAAAAAGTTGCCTGAAATTGTCTGAGGTGAAAGGTTTAAAAATGGCCTTTACAGTATGTCCGCCATTGACAGCCCATTTAAGGCAAATATTTTCTAAATCTCATTGTGCTTTAAGTAGCAAGTGACATATCAAACTATAGGGTTTTCGTGATGCTGAATCCATTCCAAGCATTAATTTTGCTCCAAAAATCTTCCTTGGGTTGGAAACCGCCATAAGCGTGTTGACAAATATGATGAGGTCCGCACATTTTGGCAAGTTGTTAACGGATGTATTATATGACGGATAATAACCTCACAGCAAGCACACAAGCTTGTTTTTTGATGCTGTTTAGTTTTTTTCCTTTGCTCGTTCTCGACGGCGCTCGTTCATGAATCCTTTCCGTTCCCATAATCCCTTGCTTCGGGTGCGTTCATGGAGAAATACTTCCGCATTTGGACACCAAATTTTGGTGTCCAAATGTGGAAATAGGCGCACTTCCGGCGGTCTTCCGGGTGCTTCAAAGCACCACTGAGCAACTTGTATTGAAATGAACGGCAAGGGGGCGGGGCTATCGCTCTCGTCCGCTCTCTATATTTTATAACTCTATGGGTTGTCCCACAGTGGAGACTCTCCGGCAGCTGATCTTCAGAGACCTGGAGGAGGAGGAGGACGGCTGGAGCAGCCACGACTCTGACGACACGCCCACCAACGAGGCGGCGGCCAATGAGAGGCAGCGGCCCGAGTCCCTGGAGACCGTCCTCAGCTGCAGCACGGACCAATGGGAGGCCGAGCCCGAGGACGACTGCCTTCCCCTCCCTCCTCCTCCGGAGCAAGCCCCGCCTCCCCCCGAAGAGGAGGCCCCGCCCCTTGAGCAGGAGGCCCCGCCCCTTGAGGAGGAGGCCCCGCCCCTTGAGGAGGAGCCGCGTAGCGTTCAGGTTAAGAGGAAAGGTAACGAAACTGCATGCAGGGCTTGACACTAACACTTGCCTGCTTGCCCGGGGCAAGTAAAAAAAATGGTGGGGCAAGTGAAGACTGCTACCTGGTTGCCCGATCGGGCAAGTGTGCAACATAGTGCGCTATAACACAACACAAGATAAATTTGTCTTAAAGGCAGTCATTGCACTCTGCCTCTGTGTCTTTCCCTGCTTTCTAGATATCCACAATTCCAGGCTGGATTTGGGAAACAAAACAGGCAAATTAACATACACATCAAAATGACCATTAATCTTCTACATTCTCTAGTTGTGTAGACCTGGGCTAATTCAGATGATGAATTTTAACTCTTGAGAGTGTAAAAATGAAACCAAATGGACCCTTGCGGGTCCATTTGGTTTCATTTTTACGTTCTCAAGAGTTACATCTGCAAAATTTACAATATATTTTTGGGGGGCAAGTGACCATGAGCTGAGGGCAAGTAGAACCTGACTTGCACTTGCCCGATAGGCAAGTGCCTCCGAGACCTTAGTGTCAACCCCTGAGCATGGATGGGTCATTTACAGCAGGGGGTTTCAACCTTTTTCATAACCAGTCCAGGGCCCACTATTTATTCAGAACCACCATTTGAGGACTTCTCAGCCCCACAGACCCCCAAACTAAAGATTTCTTATGTTTTTGTCCACAATACCAAGCTGGATTTTGGGGGGAACAAAACAGTCAAACATACAGATCAACACAACGATGAATATTTTAACTCTTGTGTAAAAATGAAACCAAACGGACCCGCAAGGGTCCGTTTGGTTTCATTTTTACGTTCTCAAGAGTTACATCTGGTTAACCAACTGAGGTGGGGACCACCTGGAACCCTCTCAGGGACCACTGGTGGTCCCCAGAAAAGTCTTTAATAACAACCTAAAACATGAACCTTAGTTGGCGGAAAAAATTAAAGTTGTGAGAAAACTTGTGAGAAATGAAACGAAATACTGATCTTTAATAAGGCATTTTCCGTTTTTAATGCATCCAGTTTCATCTTTGCATTTATCTTACTATTTAAGGGACATACATTTTTCCCCATAAAGCAGTGGCCTGCGGAGGCTCTGGCCCTCAACTTGTACCTTTTTTTTCTATTTTGGCCCGCTGTGTATTTGAGTTTGGCGATGTACATGCTGAAAAAAACCTCTTCTGGTTATTGGTTAGTATTTTATGTTGACTGAATTAAAGGTGAATGGAGTTTAATGGAGGTCCTGAATGAACTATGCCACCTGGCTCTTTGTGGTGTGGGTACAACTTCTTGTAAAGACCGGCTTTCCCCTCCTGCATGGACACACACATTCTTTTTCAGGTGTTTTCTCATTCGCTTCTTTTCTTCTTTCTGCTACCTCTTTTTCTCATTCATTCATTCATTCCCTCTCACTTTAACATGCAACACACCAACATTCACACACACACACTTCCATTTCTTCTTCACTACTGTCCTCTTCATAGCTGTGGTTGCGGGCTGTCCTCCTCCTATCCCTGACGACATCAGCGATAATGTCGGCCTCCTCCCCTCCGAGCGAACGTCGTCCGAGCCGAGAGGCCATGCCACAGAGCAGGGTAACCACGGTAACCAGTCCACAGATAATGGATGATGTGTCCCCGACTCGTCCTGTAGTCACCCAGGGATTAAAGTTCTCAGTACTGGGTACTGATTTCAGTCCTGAGGATTTCACAGGGGTCATTTAATTAGCTCAGTGCTTATTTGCAAAAGATCATTTTCAGTCTCAAGATTTTTTTTTACTTTAATCCCTGAGTCACCCCAATGCAGTCACTCGCTCGCATCCTTGTTGAAAGTCTTTTTAATGTCGTACCAAACCGGAATCAGTATTTATACGAGTTTATTGGTTTAGTTTCTCGGCTTTTGAAAGATTTGTGCAATCACAGGAAACTATCTGTCTTTTTTTTCTTCATGGATCAGACTTGGGCCTAAACGGGTTGTGTAAATGTACTTTAGTTTTAGGGATCTCCTGGGACAGTTTTATCTGTTCCAATCCGATCCTGATACCACAATTTCTGTGTAAACCAGTAACAGAATGCCAATACCAGTGTTGTGTTCTTGTTTTGCTTACAGCAGAATCCTCACTCACATTATGGGCAACTCCAAAACATTTTATTTAACTGCCATAGTGTCAACCCCTTACCCCTGTGTCTGATCACTGGTTAGACTGGTATATTCACCATAGTGTCAACCCCTTACCCCTGTGTCTGATCACTGGTTAGACTGGTATATTCACCATAGTGTCAACCCCTTACCCCTGTGTCTGATCGCTGGTTAGACTGGTATATTCACCATAGTGTCAACCCCTTACCCCTGTGTCTGATCACTGGTTAGACTGGTATATTCACCATAGTGTCAACCCCTTACCCCTGTGTCTGATCACTGGTTAGACTGGTATATTCACCATAGTGTCAACCCCTTACCCCTGTGTCTGATCACTGGTTAGACTGGTATATTCACCATAGTGTCAACCCCTTACCCCTGTGTCTGATCACTGGTTAGACTGGCATATTCACCATAGTGTCAACCCCTTACCCCTGTGTCTGATCACTGGTTAGACTGGTATATTCACCATAGTGTCAACCCCTTACCCCTGTGTCTGATCACTGGTTAGACTGGTATATTCACCATAGTGTCAACCCCTTACCCCTGTGTCTGATCGCTGGTTAGACTGGTATATTCACCATAGTGTCAACCCCTTACCCCTGTGTCTGATCGCTGGTTAGACTGGTATATTCACCATAGTGTCAACCCCTTACCCCTGGGTCTGATCACTGGTTAGACTGGTATATTCACCATAGTGTCAACCCCTTACCCCTGTGTCTGATCACTGGTTAGACTGGTATATTCACCAATATGACGACAAATAAGAGCCAATACAGAAACATTTCCGATACAGTTACCAGGACATCTCTTATTTACCGTATTGTCCCATTTTTCAAGACCCATGTGTTAAAGCAATGGTTTTCAACCATTTTGATACACTATTACACCCACTATTTATTTAGCATTTGAGCCACAAACCACCATTTGATGACATTTTAGCCCCACAGACCCCAAAACTAAAGATTTCTTTTGCTTTTGTCCACAATTTTGGAAACGGTCCATGATTTTGTAAACAAAACGTGCAAACATAGATCCAAAATGACCAATCTTCTACATTCTATTAGACAGATGATTCATAAAGAGTTACATCTGGTTAACCAACTTTCCATCCCCTGTCTTAAAAGAACATTGGATGCCAAATAATATAAGACGACTTAATTTTTTAGTATATTTCCATTCTGAGTGGATGAATGGGACACTCTTATATTCAGGCCAATAGGGTACTTCCTTACCACCACTTCCCCTCGCCCTCATCCTGTCCGTCTGTCCGTCTGCCTCAGGGAACGTCTTCTACTTGGTGATGCCAACGGGGCACGGTGAGAGCGCCACGGACGACCCCCACGACCCTGCCGCGCCCTCCGCCCCCACCGCAGCCTCCCTGCGGCTCCCTCCGCCGCCAGAAGAGGCGCTGTCGTCATCGCCATCGTCTTTATCAACGCCGGGCCGGCCTGGTGGTGGAGATGAGAAGGAGGAGGACTCAGAATCATCGCGTTGCGCCGCTACTGACGCCACAGACCTGTCGGAACTCCTCCCTGCGCGACAGCCGAAGGAAGAGGAGGAGGAAGAGGAAGTAGAACTGTGTCATTTGGAGGAGGAGGAGGAGGAGCGGGAGGAGGAGTCGGCGGTCCCACGGAGCCACGTCATCACCAACGTGGACGAGATCTTCCACACCATCGAGGTGCTGATGGGACGCCTGCACCAGCTGAGGGTGAGTTACTAGTAGCAGGTTTATAATAATATTTATTAAGTAAAACTAACTAAAAAACAAAAACTAGAAGAATAAAAACATTTAAGTTAACTGAAACTAATAAAAACTAAAAAAAATGTAAGAAAACACTAAACTGAAGCTGTACTATGTGGTCACAAAACAAACTAAAACTGAGATGAAATTATGGACAAAATACACTTAGTTATAATTTTTAGCCCTTTAGTTATTTAATATATAAACTTTTACATTTGTTTTACCAGTGACAACGATTAAAATGGTTTTAAAAGGTATATTTTTTTGTTCTACTGACTCTGATCTTACCTGACAAATACATTAAAGCAGGCCTGCTCAACGTGAGGACCGCGGTCTACCGGTCGATCACGGCCTGATAACGAGTCGATCGCGGGAGATGCGGGGGGAAAGGAAAAAAATGGGGTGGAAAAGAAAAGAGTGATTGTGCGTGCGTGCGTGCGTGTTTGTGTGTGTGTGTGTGTGTGCGCGCGCGCGCCAGAGGGTGCCAGATTTCCATGAAGCCTTTCCATGAGCCTCCCAGTAAAAAGTAACACCCAACCTGGCAACCTAGCTATCACACGTGTCCCACAGCAAATACGTCATCACAACAATATGAGCATGGAACTGACACTAGTAGCTGTATCACCTCGGAACCCTCACGTTCAGAAACAGAATGTGAGTATTTAGTTTTATACTAAAGTCTGTACCAACGCAGACGGTAAAAATGGGGGAGAGTAGCGTTGTAGACTACCAGCGCTATGATGCGCCGGACTGTACATGCCCTGTCTACGGAGCCCTCGAGCACTGTTCATGCAACCTGAATAATAAAGCAGCGTGCGTAACAGAATTGTTGCAGTTCGTGTTGTAGTGGACACTTGTGGATACATGCTGCGTTAGGATTGCCTGGTCTATGAGCAGCACGCTTGAGACGCCTTGCTTCAGGGGTCCCAGAAATAGAAAGTAACTACCGTTTTCTACATGGCATGTGGTTTTGGCTGCATGCATCCTTAGGGCAGCACTATGCGTTAGTAAATCTGGACTCGCCAGCACAGGCAGAAGTCAGGCAACTTGTAAATTCGTGGCGTATTTGACCTCACAATACGCGCTGTTTCTTGTGTATTGTTACTAAAGCAACTGTCACTAGTGTGGAGTGAATAGCACTGTTCTCAAGCGTGTGTGTGTCTGTCTTTCTGTCTGTCTGTCTGTCTGTCTGTCTGTCTACGAAGCGTCTCATTTTGTTGTCTGTGAATTATGCCAACGGTATTGTTCTGCAATGTGTAATGGACATTTCTTATGATTGCATTTGCAATGGCAGTGTTTGACCAAGTCTGTTGTACTTATGTTGTACTGTTGTAGGCCTATGACAAGTCTGTTGTACTTGTAAAGTGGTAAAACAAAGTAGTGTTGTGTTGTTGTGAAGTTACTGCAGGCGTGTGGTTTTAAATGTTGATATTGGACTGGTAGATCCCGGAGGGGTTGGCTGCTGAAAGTAGATCTTGGGTCAAAAAAGGTTGGGCACCCCTGCATTAAAGCATGAAAAAAATAAATATCTGAAACTAAAACTAAGCATTTTCACCAAAATAAAAAATAGCAAACCCACTCTGAAAACTAACTAAAACTAACAGAAGTTTTTTCTTCTTCATCTAATCTTTTTTGATTAGTAGAAAGCTGTTTTTCTTAGCCATATAATGTAAAGCATTATAGTGCTGAAGATGAAGACACACACACAGACGAAGTTGTCGCTACCGAAACATTCACTACCAAAACAATTTAGAGTCATTATGACAACATTATGCTCAAGTTATTATATCGAGTGTTAAGATGGCAATAGGCGGTGCCATTACTAGGTTTTCCAAATAATCATGACATTTTAACTCATTTCTTAAATTTTCGTAGGAATGGCGCATATTATTTGGCCAGAGCTGCTAATAATTCCACTGTTTTAACCCTTTGTGTACTGAACGCGTTTTGGTGTTTTATCTGTTGAAAAATAGCAGATCTACAAGCTCATATCGCGCCACCGAGTGGCGCGATATGAGCTTGTAGTTCTGCTATTTTTGAAAAATTGTGAAAATGTGCTGCAAATCTCTGAATACATTATTTTGGAAGCAAACATTTTTAACTCAAAGTTTTGCTTTGGGGGATCCCTAGAACAACATGTTTTCAGATGGGGGTCTGCAGCCAAATATGGATAATTCTGGTGGTCCTTGGCTTGAAATATGTTAGCATCACTGACACAGGAACACAGATTTTTCAGAAAAACTAGAATCTAGTGTCAGAAACTATAGAATCTAGTGTCAAAACTAGAATCTAGTGTCGGAAACTACTGTAGAATCTAGCGTCAAAAGCTAGAATGTTGCTGCAGCTATAATCTGGTGTAAGGAACTACTGTATAATCTGGTGTCAGAAACTCGAATCGAGGGTCAGGACACAATGTTTTAAGCTCACTGTCCATTCCATCCCTCACAGGACATTGAGAAGGCCCACCAGGAGCTCCTCAAAACCCTCCGAGAGCAGCAGTCCTCCACCAATCAGGAGCCAGAGGAGCGGTCCGCGTGCAGCTCCACCACCGTCTCCAGGACACCGTCTCTGGACCGCGGCGGATCAGGACACGGTGAGTCCCCAGGGTCACTGTGGATGGGCAGGTCAGGAGTCTGGGAACCCCAGGTTCACTGTGGATGGGCAGGTCAGGAGTCTGGGAACCCCAGGTTCACTGTGGATGGGCAGGTCAGGAGTCTGGGAACCCAGGTTCACTGTGGATGGGCAGGTCAGGAGTCTGGGAACCCCAGGTTCACTGTGGATGGGCAGGTCAGGAGTCTGGGAACCCAGGTTCACTGTGGATGGGCACTGGGCAGGTCAGGAGTCTGGGAACCCAGGTTCACTGTGGATGGGCAGGTCAGGAGTCTGGGAACCCAGGTTCACTGTGGATGGGCAGGTCAGGAGTCTGGGAACCCAGGTTCACTGGATGGGCAGGTCAGGAGTCTGGGAACCCAGGTTCACTGTGGATGGGCACTGGGCAGGTCAGGAGTCTGGGAACCCAGGTTCACTGTGGATGGGCAGGTCAGGAGTCTGGGAACCCCAGGTTCACTGTGGATGGGCAGGTCAGGAGTCTGGGAACCCAGGTTCACTGTGGATGGGCACTGGGCAGGTCAGGAGTCTGGGAACCCAGGTTCACTGTGGATGGGCAGGTCAGGAGTCTGGGAACCCCAGGTTCACTGGATGGGCAGGTCAGGAGTCTGGGAACCCAGGTTCACTGTGGATGGGCAGGTCAGGAGTCTGGGAACCCAGGTTCACTGTGGATGGGCAGGTCAGGAGTCTGGGAGCCCAGATTCACTGGATGGGCAGGTCAGGAGTCTGGGAACCCCAGGTTCACTGGATGGGCAGGTCAGGAGTCTGGGAACCCAGGTTCACTGTGGATGGGCAGGTCAGGAGTCTGGGAACCCAGGTTCACTGTGGATGGGCAGGTCAGGAGTCTGGGAACCCCAGGTTCACTGTGGATGGGCAGGTCAGGAGTCTGGGAACCCCAGGTTCACTGGATGGGCAGGTCAGGAGTCTGGGAACCCAGGTTCACTGTGGATGGGCAGGTCAGGAGTCTGGGAACCCAGGTTCACTGTGGATGGGCAGGTCAGGAGTCTGGGAACCCAGGTTCACTGTGGATGGGCAGGTCAGGAGTCTGGGAACCCCAGGTTCACTGGATGGGCAGGTCAGGAGTCTGGGAACCCAGGTTCACTGTGGATGGGCAGGTCAGGAGTCTGGGAACCCAGGTTCACTGTGGATGGGCAGGTCAGGAGTCTGGGAACCCAGGTTCACTGTGGATGGGCAGGTCAGGAGTCTGGGAACCCAGGTTCACTGGATGGGCAGGTCAGGAGTCTGGGAACCCAGGTTCACTGGATGGGCAGGTCAGGAGTCTGGGAACCCAGGTTCACTGTGGATGGGCAGGTCAGGAGTCTGGGAACCCCAGGTTCACTCTGGAAGGGCAGGGCAGGATGGAGACAGGCCCAGTCTGCCCCACCAAACATGATGGCATGTAAAACAACCCAAACTTTTTCAAATTAAAGTACTTATATTGAAGCGGGATCTTTATCAGACGATGCGCTGGGACTAATAGTTGGATTAAAGAATGAAATCTACATTTTGTTGTTTTCTGCGCCTTCGTCGTTATCGGCGGACGTGAACGTGCATGACGAGCACGGGATCGGCGGGCCAAGAGTTAGTAATAATTTGCTAAGTGGATTTTGTCCCGTTTCCCATCTGGTCCCACAGATGCATTTACTTCTGTCCCAAATGAACATTTTAATTTTCTAACTGGTCCCCCTGGGTACTGGGCAGTGCATTGCTCAAGCCCTGGATCGTATTGACAAATCCATTTGCTGTGGTTGAATTATTGAATGACGAATGGCCGGTTTATACTTTACTTAGACAATAATGGATGGATCTTTTTTCCTTTCTTTTCTTTTTTTTTTTTACTTTCAGATTATCTGTCATCTAATCCAGTCAAGGAGGAGGCAGAGGTCAGCAGTCCATCATCAACAACGACAACACCAGAACTGAAGATCCAGTCCACTGGATTCTGACGTCACCTCACTGTCGGCCTCAACGACGGAAACACACACACGCACGTACACTGCTTCTCTCGTTGGTCGCTAGCGCGAACGCAAAAAGAGTACACACACGTACTGTACGCTAACGTACTTGGCGATCATCAGACCCATCGGTCATCTTGATTCCTCCTCCTTCTCCTCTCCTCCATCACCACCATGTCTGCATGCACACCCCACCATAGGGGTGGAGACACACTGGAGATTGTGTCCGCTTGTGTTTCCAGCTCAGCTGGGACATCACTTCCTGGTTGTTTGTTTGTTTGTTTTTTTACGGGTGGTTAGGTGGATGGAAGCCCCCTGAGAAGTAATAGTCGGCTTTTAGACGTCTAATAATTGCTCTAAAAATGGGGTAAAAATAGTTTGTTTTGTTGTTGTTTTTTGCAGTCTACAGCAGTGGTTTTCAACCTTTTTCATACCAGGGCCCAAATTCAGAATTTGATCTACGGACCACCATCTGATGTCATTTTAGCCCCACAGACCCCAAAACTAAACATTTCTCTTGCTTTTGTCCACAATTCCAGGCTGGATTTGGGAAACAAAACAGTCAAACATACAGATCAAAAATGACCATTAATCTTCTACATTCTCTAGACTTGAGGTAATTCCGATGGTGAATATTTTAACTCTTGAGAGTGTAAGCATGAAAGCAAAGTTACATCTGGTTACATCTGGAATCCTCTCAGGGACCACTGGTGGTCCCCGGAACACCTGTTGAAACCCTTTGGTCTACAGGGCTTAAAGTTCTCATTCCTGGGGTTTTATTAGTGACATCAGTTCAAATGAGCAAAAACATCATTTTTGGTATTGGGATTTCTTTAGGACTTTTTAGTCCCAAGTCTATACTTACTATAGATTAGATAATAATAAAGCATTAATTCAACATATATTTCTAGACTCAGCCTGGCTAATCAACATCTAACTACAAACCGCCTATACACGCATTGAAACACTGTTGAAACGCGCATTGAAACACTGTTTCAACGTCTAAGAAGAGTATTTTTACCCATTTTTTAGACCTTTAGAAAACCTACTAGACTACAAAAACGCTTTTTTTTTTTTTTTTTTTTTTTTTCACGTGCAAACTGGCTAGCTGTTGGTGAAAATGCAAACCGGAAGGGGGGAAAAAACAGGAAGTGACGTCACAGCTGGGGCCGAAATACGAGCAGGCACAAACTCAGGTTTGGGGGGGGGTTAAGGTTTAACCCCATTTCGACCTGATTCTACAAAACATTCGCTGGAAGGAACACGTTGAAAGACTTGTGCTGCGCTCTCACAATCTCCCTCAAAAATAGCAGGCGTTCGCGGCTCATAGCGCGCCACAGAGTGGCGCGCTATGAGCCGCGAACGCCTGCTATTTTTCAGTAAAAGTTAAAACACCAAAAGGACAGTTACAGAAGGGTTTAATTGAACCCATGGAAGGAAGGAGCCCTCCCACCCCACCGTGTTGCTGCTGGAGAAGTCTGGAAGTCCTGAACAAAGCCTCTACCATGATTTCTGGATGGATGGGAGGGGGGGGAGTCGCAGGTGGTGACCTCCTGCGATTGATTGCGTTGGTGACGAGCACCTGCTGCTACTCGTTAGGGAATGTGCAGAGAGTTCAGCTCACGAGGACCATGAAGGAAGAGAAATAAACATTTTTTTTTACAAAATGCGGAGAAAGAAGTGAAATGTTGAAGAAAAAAAGAAAAAACGCCGGAAAGGAAGATGGGAAGATTCTTGTTTTGAGGAACAAAAAATAAAGCCGGAAAAAAAAAGTTGGAAGAACCCTTTTAAACTGGACAACGCAGGTGCGTGTGCGCGATGTGTGTGTGTGCGGAGGCGGAGGCGGGGGGGAGATTCGTCTCGGGGCGACATTTTCTTTTCTTTTTTTGAAAGACAAGCAGGAGGAGGACTAAGTCAAGTCGCTCGGCGTACTTTTATTTTGAAGGAAGGCTGGTTGAAGGAGAGAAAAAAAAACGGGAACAGGAAAGTGTTGAATTGTTCAAGTAAATAATAATAATAATAATAGTAATAATAATAGACCAACAAGGGACCCGCAAATCCCAGCACTTTACCCTACAAATTATGCATCCCTACCCTTCCCCCAGCTCCAGGTTTTATGCTTTTCTTTTTTTTTTTTTTACACTGAATTCACCTGCCGCTGAAAGCCGAAGGACTGTGTTCTGTATATAGTTCAGGTTATTTGCACTGGGTTCGTTGTTCGTTCGTCGTCATCATCGAGGATACCAATAATATAACCTAACACTCGAAACTGTGTCTGTGTGATTCACGCACCCCACCTTTATTAATTGCGCTAATCTATCCTATCCCCTTCCCTCTCACAGAAGGTTATCAGAGCCGTGGTTTCTCCAAGCCATGTCAAGTAACGTTTGGGTTCCCATTTGGGAACTCTCTCTGGAGTTAAATTTCAATGACGTTAAAGGGATTGTGACATTTAAAAGAAAAAAAAAAACGTTTTTAGATGTTTAATTTTTAGTATTTTTTGGTCACACAAAAACGGAAACTTAAATTTCTGATCTTCCATCGCATATATTGCACAGAAGAAGAAAACACTACTGCGCTGTTTGTTCTACTGAAGAGATGCTGCTGTTGTTGTTGTTCCTTTTCCTTCAACAGAGCGCCGCAGTGACGCCAGGGCGCCTGATTCCGGAAGTGAGATCCCCCTCCGTTCATTTTCCTCATAGACTTTACAAAAGATACTTATACTGTATAAAGACGATCACGCCGTGGACAAAGCCAACTCGAGTTTGTGACAAATCATGGCAATATTTTAGACCCATCAAATAATTAGTAAGAACAACAAAAACGGCTGCAACAGGATGCAACACTTATTGTTCAGTTTTTCTTCTTAGATAAAGGCCCCAATACATTTATTGTTTGTTGTCATTGATTTGTCACGACCCGAGTCAGGCTTTGTTCCTCGACGTATCCGTCCTTTATATAAATCAATTTTATATGAGGGAAATGAGCATGGAATTCACTTCTGGACAAACGGCTGAAGGCCGAGCTGCTGCGCTCTCTAGTGAAGTTCTAGAGACCCACAGGAATTAGGCCTCAACCAAGTAACACTTTCAGTGAATACATTTGTAAGCATCTTGTTGTTTTGGACTGTTCCACTGTCTAGCACCTTTTTTTAGGACTTCCATCTGTGTGAGGTCTTTTAATTGGTTAACTGGGAATGAATGCCTGCATTCTCCCAGGCCTCTGTGTCACATGTTCAAACACAACTGTCTTTAGATATAGCAGGTCTCTATTTTTGTTTTTATGTTTCTATAACCACCTCGCCCCGAAAAGCCTGCAAACCATGAAGGGAGCTATTATATTTACCAAGTAGCATTGTAGCAGCGCAACCACTCCCTCTAGTCTAACCCATAGTCATGCACAGTAACAACTACATCATTATTGGGGAATACTGGGGAGATTGACATGTGCATGTCTCCATTTGAAGTTTCCTTTGACTTTTCCCCCCCAATATAAAATGTAAAGTACTAAAAACGCAAAGCAATATATTAATATATGAAGAAAACAAAAAGTGAACCTATGTAGCCCTACTGGTTGTGTGCACTAGAAATGTAGCACTCTGGTCGGTGCGGTAGTTGAGGGTCACTGTCTTTGTCAATGCCTTGTGTGGATGCGTCCCGAAGCCACAGCACACGCGGTTGAAGTGTATTATCTTTATATACTTGGGGCCGTATCAATATATCGGAGCAGCACAAGTTATTTGAATTGTCATTTAATAATACTCGCCGGGAATACATGAAGGCTCGGCCCAAATAATACGCGGACCAGCCGAAAGTTCGCGACATTGGGGTGTCAGAAAAAGGCTGTCCTCGTGAGGGATGTTGCAGCCTGAAAGATGGACATTTCCATTTTTTTAGGAACAAGAAAGGTCCTAAAATAAGAATCATTAACATGGTGAGACACAACTCGATGGTAGAGCCACCATTGGACTGAATCCCATGAAGTGAACGGTCGTAAAACAGAGTTTGTGACCATGTAACTCTGTCTACTCGAGTATTATTTGGGCTGAGCCTATCTGTGACCCTCGTCAGCTGTATCGTACATTGGAGATGGAGTGCCAGAGTGCTTTCAAAATGTCCACTTATTTTTTGTTTTTTATTCAATTACGTACAGACCCACACTATATTATATTTTGGGGGGGTTTATTGTGGTTCTTTTAAGTCTTTTATATGTTGTGGATCACACTGTTATCTATCCATGTTCTCTATCTTGCTGAGCCAACACACTACTAGAACAGAACACTGACATTATCTCCGTTTCGAACTGGTTTCAAAATGTTTTTGAAGAGTAAAAGAAGCGCTATGATGAACTAACCAAGTATGCCGTTTTTCCCCAAAATCTTGAAACTGGAAACATTACCGCCAAAAATGAAGCTAAACCAACTGCTCCGTATGGGAGCTTATTCAGATCACTCACTCAGTCGCTCAGCTGATGTGTTTTTTTTTCTTTTTTACTTGAGTAGAATTTCTTTTTCTATTTTTGCCCAGAGGAGAGTGGAAAATTTTGCAGTCACTTGTAATCCTGAATCCCTTAGTTAGCATAGACAACGATGTGTAGTGATTTTCATTTTGCACACATTAGCTGTGATAAAAAACAAATGTTATGTGGTTTAAAAAAAAAGATGGGAAAGAATGTGTACTGGTTAGAAAACAAGAAAGAAAATCAAGGAAGGGACCATTTAAAAAACATGCATTACCCCAAGCAGGTTCATAATGATAATAATAGTAATAACGTCTCTGTCGGGTCATGACCACTCATGGACTCCAGTAGACCTGCATGCACTACAAACGTTAGAAGTAATTACACACCGTTTTATCTAAATAAGAAGATTAGAGAGCGTTCAAGTCAGAGGAGAGTTTTAAAGGTGCGTTCAGACTTTGAATTTGAACCATTCCGAACCCATTCCGTACCGGGAGTTTTATTGATAAAAAAGCAGGCGTTTGCGGCTCATGAGTTGTGAACGCCTGCTATTTTTTCGGGGGGAAAATGTGAATTCCGTCATTTTAACCATCCTAGTCTGAACGCACCTTTAAAAGGCTGTTAGTAGCATCTCCCAACATCATGTCAGATCGATTTAAAAGGACTAAATAATACATTAATTGTCTCGAAACTCTGCTTGTGTTCCAAATTCAATGCAAGACGTGCGTCACCCCAGATTCTGTTGTTTAAACCTTTTTTTTCCTTTAAATCAGTTCATTCACATGTATATATATTTTTCCACCATTTCTCTTCTCATTCCACCAGCGTTCTTCCTTCATTTTGGGGAATTTCTACCTCTTTTGCTTAACTTTATACTTCATCATCAGTGTTTTTTTTTTCCTTTTCTTTATATCTTCTAAAATGATGTGACCGTTGAAGCTATAACTTGAGAGCCAGCGAAATCCATTTGAGCCCTCGCCCGCGGGCGCCCGTTTTCAAAACCGGGCGCCCGTTTTCACAAAAACGGGCGCCCGGTTTCACAAAAACGGGCGCCCGTTTCACAAAAACGGGCGCCCGTTTTCAAAAGCGGGCGCCCGTTTTCAAAAGCGGGCGCCCGTTTTCACAAACTAGGCTATGCCTAAACCTAACTCTAACCCTAAACTTAACCTCAGTAAACCTATGCCTAAACCTAACCTAACCCTAACCATAACCTTTTGAAAAGGGCGCCCGTTTGTGAAAACGGGCGCCCGCTTTTGAAAACGGGCGCCCGTTTTTGTGAAACCGGGCGCCCGTTTTTGTGAAAGCGGGCGCCCGCTTTTGAAAACGGGCGCCCGCGGGCGAGGTCGCTTTTGGATTTCACCGTTGAAGCTATAACTTGGCTAAATAACATTTTTTGTTTTTGTTGTAAAAAAAAAAATATATTGCACAGAGAATCCTTTTCCCCTGCACAGTGCAAACTACTGTATGATGCATACACATGTCTATATAGAACCACCATCTCATTGTATTCTTTATGAAGAGAGAACACAATCTTGTCCACTAATGTAATATAGAGTCCAGACCCACTGTTTTATAAATATATATATATATATATTTGTTCATTTTTGTTTTATTTACTTTCCTGTGAGAGCCGGTGAGGCTGGGGGTGTTTTGTCCATGAGTGTCACAATCTCTCACACACTGTGGTATCCTGTAGTTTAGTCAGAGATGGACCACATGTTCAAGACCCCCCCTGGAAGGACATTCAGGCCATCCTCAATGGGACACCCGATGGAGTGTGGCTTGTTAGGGGGGTGTTGGGCGGCCGGTTCTCTGGCTGAGAGAGGTCGAACGCTGGGCCTCTACGAAGCGCACAAAGCGGAAGGACGTTGAGGGAGGGTCAGCAGGTCCACCTTGAACTCAAAGCCCAGGGTACCCTGGGTTAGAAGCCCCCCACCCTGGCTGGAGTGGTAAAAAAGGATCTCATAGCTCAGTGCCTGGTCCAAAGGTGAAGAAGTGGATTGGGGTTCGGGATACATTCTGTTGTTCAATCTTTGAGGATTTTATTTTTATTTTTTCTCGGTTTTCATTTTTGTTTGTTCTGTAAAAGCCTTAGTCTTTCATCTTTTTTGATTTTTATTTTTGTAGATATGATTTTTTTTTTTTTTTTAAGATGTGTAAATTATTTTTTCTTCTCCTGTTTTTAAAAATGGTGAGATTGATAGCTGCACAGAAGGAAAAAAATGAACTCATGTTTCAGATTCACGTGTTTTGTGAAATAAAAAAAAAAGAACTGGATACAAAACAAAAGTTTTAAACGTGTTGTTTTCGTTTCTTTGTAAATCTTGAAGGGCTAAACGCAGATATGACTTTTCAATTTTGAGAACTAAGTGTTTATTCTAATGACATTACACCTGAGACCAGATGTCTTGTATATAGACTACCGGTATAACAAATACGTTTATTTCTAGAGATGCCCGATATTGACTTTTTTACCGATATCCCGATATTATCCAACTTCTAATTCCCGATACCGATATCAACCGATATCAACCGATACCGATATATGCGCCCTCCAGTGGTGGAAAAATAACAGAAACTATTACTATACAAATATTTAATATAAATAAACATTTAGTATAAATACGAATTCATGTTATAGCCTAGAAATACTCCATACAACTATAAATTCAACATGTAGCCTACTTGAGTAAAGTACAAAAGTAATGGTATAAACATGACCGTAGCGCTGAGTCTACATCTCTGTAAATAGTCATAATTTCCAGTTTGTAAATACCGATACCGATATTTTCCGATATGAAATTTGAAAGCTTTTATCGGCCGATAATATCGGAGGGCCGATAATATCTGCCATCTCTATTTATTTCGATTTGTGTTTTTTTTCAGGTATTTTTCTTTGGTTCTGGATCTACTTATGAACCATAGCCAACATACTGTATGCCATACTTTAGATTTCCATGTCTTATGCCGTATTTGAATCCCTGAAACATCTAATCCGTGTGCAGTCATTCTCTCTATGGATGAGGACACAATGAATTATTGATGTCATCTGTTAAATGCCTACAATGTCAATATGTGAAGTGAAGCGAGAAGTAGTAGACAATAGAGCTACTGTATCTCTACTCTTTAACAGCTCTCTGCCGCCTCCCTTTCTGCTCTTTGTTAAAGGGGAAGTCCACCCATTTTCAATTGTTTTTTTTCTGCGAGTGTACAAATGCAACCAAATGAACCCTAACGGGTTCATTTGGTTCCATCTGTACGCTCTCAGAAAAAAGAAGCATCTAAAGAAATCCATTAACATGGTGAAAACACATCTTGATGATGTCATCAAGATGTTTCACCATGTTAGTGGTTTTCTTCAGACCTCCATTTCTTGGGAACACAGAATGGGGGAACTTTTTTTTATCATGTCCACCCAGCACCTCCAGGGTATACTAATGACATATTAGAATGTTGAAAATGGGTGGAATTCCCATTTAACTGGCTTGTTGTTGTTTTTTTTTAACCAAATATGTTTACTACAAGCAACGTACAACAAATGCATTTCGCTCATTGCCATTTGCAGAAGCACAGGTGTGTGTGTGTACGGTCCCTCTGACCCTCTCACAAGTTCACACCGTCTCATAACTACAGAAGTTAGAACATATAGTGAGTCTGTTGACAGTATACACTACATCATGATCATAGCCTTTGTCCCCAAGCTTCCATCCATACTCCAGAGTTCAGTACATGATGTACTGGAGTATGGATGGATGTACTGTTAATGTACATCCAGTGATGGTCTTTGCAGCAGCATCAGTCGATCTCTAGTTCTGGATGTGAGGTAGATGAGGAAAACTTTGCCCACAATGTAAATTTTGTCTTGTTCTTTCACCCCCTGCTGACAGCCACAAACGTAATGCGTTGCAAAAGAAAGTGCACACACACACTGTGTGAATAATCGTACCTATTACATTCACCTCTGTCCCCAGGGCAGAGATGTAAACTCTCTGTTTAAAAACATGGATAACATCAAGTAGCCTAGTACTAGACGGTAGCCTGCTCATATATGCACTGCAGAGAGTGGAGTTGTCTTACATACAGGTACACCCTATGATCTCGCATGCATTCGGCTGGAATGCATCATGCAATACATGACATAAGTTTCAGTCACAAAGGACTGCTCAAACCGGCTAACGTTTCAATTGGAAAAGTGATGACGGTCACACGTGCATTTAGATGTAAATAAGATGCTGAATTTAATTTGCAAAAGCACACATACAGTGAGGAAAAACAAAGGAGACTTTGAATGTCAATGCAGGACATGATGATCAGTCTGTGTCAGCATACTCTGGCAGCAGCAGTTTATCACTACACCACTGCATCTGAAACGTCCTGGCTAACACACAGACAGTCAGCAAACAGCATAGGAATCATGCTGTTTTTTTGTTTTGTTTTTTCCTAGCAAGCCAGATTAGCCCATGCAGGCTTACATGAAAATGGTTGAAAACCACTGCAATCTAAGGTATCATATTATACTACTAGAATCCCAGATGCCAACTAATTTGAATTTGTGTATCACATAACATCAGGATTGTTGCTCTGTGGTGGTGGGCCAAACTAGAGAATCTGTCCATGAGTGAATCCACAATTCCACATTTAGTGGCTATAACCTGCTGTTCATTGGGAATGAAGGTGTGAACCATGGAGGAGGAGGAGGGGGAGGAGAAGAGAAGAGTGGGGGCTTCATGTGAGGGGCGGAGCACCACACACACACACACACACACACACAGTGAGGCCATTCATTTGAATTTGGAGTTGAGAGTTGGGGCACCGTGAAGACTGATTTGAAGAGACTGGATTTTCTTTTGAATTCTAGGGAAAACTCGATCGGTAGATTTGCCAAAGGAACCAGGAAAAAGCGGCGGCGCTGCCGTTCTAACAAAGCCTTGTTGTAGTCGAAGTAGATTTCTTTTTTGGGCGAAGATACAGAGAGAGAGAGAGGATCGAGGTCTAATAATAATCATTGTCCCAAGCGAGCAGTTGCGTACGTACGACGACGTGTTGGTGCACGCATGCCTTCTGGAGGGATTTATATATATATAGCATTAAGTGGAACTGAAACGTTTTAACTGAAAGTGTGTGTGTTTTTTGCAAGAATAACTTTCCAAACCGGCGCGGTGCGCGCACAGTGCGCGCTGCAGCGCAGCGGGGGCTCCGGTCCAGTCCTACCCTACCCTATCCTGTCCTGGGACGACCCAACACGATCCAGGGATCATCCGGATGGATTCTGATTTGTTTCTGATGCATCGGGAGGAGAAGGTGCTCCACAACACAACGACAGCACAACCTGGATCGTTTTAATCATCTCCATCCAAGCGGGACGTAGGCTATAGGCTACGAGCAGCGAGAGACTTTCTTTTTGGATTTCACTCTGTGGCTGTGGTTTGTTTGGGCTCCTTTGTTGCTCTCACAGACAGAGAGAGAGAGACACGGCGGTGGTGTCCCGTTGGATGTTTCTCCTTCAGATCGGGACGGCAGCGCGTTTTTAAGGTGAGTTTGTTTCCTGATCGATCGTAACATTGCAATGCAATGCATGCCTTGTTGTCAACGTGGTTTGTCTGAAAACTAGACATTCCCTCGGAGGGGAGGGGGGCAAATTAATGCTAATGCAAAAGTTGAACGATTCATTTTGGGATGTTTTTTTTGGACCCCAAACTTCCAGGTGATCGATCGATCGCGTGTTTTGGTAATCTGTGATCCAGCCACCGGGTCCACAGACAGGAGTGAGGTCGTTCTATCACAGCTTGCATCGGCGTGCATTTTTGCAGAGATTATTGCATTATTGCAGCTCTCCTGGTTTCATATAGCACATAGAGCATTCAAATAGCTTTGTTGGCATGAGAAAACAACAGAACATCAAGATATACAATATCACAGAAACAAGGAAGTGCAATACAACAGTACAACAATGTAGCTATCAACACTATCAATACAAAAGGATCCACACATTGGAGTTTGTTTTACTGTACGAGTGGGCGATTGCAATAACTGTGTGTGTGTGTGTGTGTGTGTGTGTGTGCGTGTGTGTGTGTGTGTGTGTGTGTGTGTGTGTGTGTGTGTGTGTGTGTGTGTGTCAGTCGCGTCACACAGCTGCAGACAGACAACTTGTAGTAAAACTGTTGCTGTCTGCAGCTCTGCAATCTGCAATGCATAATTTATATTTGCCGGCGCAGGGGTGTGTATGTATGTGTCAGAGTGTGTGGGTGGGTGTGCGTGTGTGAGTGTGTGTGTCGTGTGCAACATAGCCCACCCATGCAGGGAGGCATGCTGCACGAATGCATGGTGTCAACACACGGCATTTCCATGAAGACTGTAGAAGTTAGAATGAGAGACACCCAGAGAGAGGGGAGGTGGAGGGAGGGAGGCCTCAAAAGCCAGGGGGTCGATTTCCTCCAGTAGTCAGGGCTGGTGTCGCTCCGCCACGCCTCACTGGCCCACCCACAGCCGCAGGCTGCACCAGGCCCCACGGTGCTGGGAGTCTGAATGGACCAGCAGCAGTGTCTGTCTGTTCTCTGACAGGATCACCTGAAAAGGGGGGAAAAGTCTCACAACTCTTCGGTCTCGTCTTTTCAGCAGGGGTTGGGAAAGTAAAAGTATTGCAGCGTAGAACTACACTCCATTACAAGCAGGGTGTAGTGGAGGGGCGTCCCCCCACTTCTCACATCTAAAATATTTTTGGGTCTGAAAAAAAAAAAAAATGGAACCAAAAGGACCCGCTAGGGTCCTTTTGGTTCACATTTGTACACTCTCAGAAAAAAATAAAATAAAATGGGGGGAATTCCCCTTTCACAGGCGTCCCCCCTAAAAGTAATTCAAAGTTTGAGTGATAGAAGTAGTACAAAATTATTGGCATCAAAGTGTATACTTGACTCTGCTGGGAAAAACAGCATTGCATGACCACCATAAACCAGCATACTGTAATGTTGTGTATTGTGGCTGGTATGCTGGTCCACCAACTAGACCAGCATCACCAGCTAAACTCATGCTGGTCTACCAGCATGGTCCACCAGCTAGACCAGCAAAGACCAGCATAAACCACCAGCTAGACCAGTATAAACCAGCAAAGACCAGCAACAAGCAGCATGGAAATCATGCTGTTTTTTGTTTGTTTGTTTGTTTTTAAACTTTCCCATGTCAATGACCTCCAAAATGACACTATAGCCTACATTTGAACCTCATTTGAGCAGGCTTGGTAAAGTAAAGTAACCCTTTACATTCAGTAACCCACAGTTACTGTTTCAATGGGTGAGACTTCAGTAGTTACGCCTGTATGTTGCAATATGTTACCTTTTAAGAACAGTAACAATAACTCCTATATGGTGTAAACATAGACAGTACTAAAGTCAAGTATAGGACAGTGTCTGTCTGTCTGTCTGTCTGTCTGTCTGTCTGTCTGTCTGTCTGTCTGTCTGTCTGTCTGTCTGTCTGTCTGTCTGTCTGTCTGTCTGTCTGTTGTTCTGTCCAACCCTGAGACCTGCCGCCTGCCAGTCGGAGGAAGTGGAGAGAATAATAGGAAATTTAATATCCACCACAAACACACACTCCCAATGTGACCACTCCTACTGTCAACCACACACACACACACACACACACACACACACACACACACACACACACACACACACACACACACACACACACACACACAGTGGCCTCCCACTTGGAAAACAATGCAGGCCACTGTAGTGTGTGTGTGTGTGTGTGTGTGTGTGTGTGTGTGTGTGTGTGTGTGTGTGTGTGTGTGTGTGTGTGTGTGTGTGTGTGTGTGTGTGTGTGTGTGTGTGTGTGTGTGCGGTTGTGGTTGTGTGCATGCCTTTCCCTTTTCCCCCAGGGGCGGATCTAGGCATGAGCATGTGGGGGGGGGGGGGTTACAGTCTGCCCCACCAAACATGATGGCATGCAAAACAACCTGTGATATTTCAAATTAAAGTTGAAAACAGAAAACTCTCTGAGTCAGACCTTTAGCTTTATGCATGCTGTGTGTCTGTTGCAACTTCAACAACAACTGACGTTATTATTGATGCTTTACTTGTCTAATAAAAGTCCTGTAACAGAAAATGGTATGGGTGCGAAAATGGTATGGTATGGGTGCACCCATACCATTTTCACCTGCGCCCCCCCCCCCCCCCAAATGGGAAATGTTATATCCGCCCCTGCTTTCCCCCCTGTCACTGACACATAGCAAGAGAAGGCAACGAGTTTGTGCGTTTGTTTTACACCTTTCTGATGTTCTGTGACAACTGTGACATTCACAGGGTGTCCCTATACCTAACCTACCCTGTCTGTGTGTGGGCAAGTGACACTTGCCTTGGCAATGTCAACGTTTGTTTTCCCATGCCAATAAAGCTGGCGTGAGAAGAATTGAAATGGAATTGAATTGTGTGGCTAAATCAGGGGTTTTCTCTTTGAGGAATGGGAGATGAATCATCTTTCACATCGGTATTAGACTTGTTTTTAGATTTAATTGTTATCCATTCGGTTATTCAATCAAACCGATTAATGGGTCTGCCTTTATTACAGTTAAACACGTCCCAATTAACAGTTTGTACAGATCTACAAGCTCACAATATTAAATATAAAGGCTTTGACGTTATATCTAACTGCTACATGTATTTTCCCAGAAAGGACAAAAATATATACATAATCTCTTAACTCCTTAACAATTTTACCACGACTTTTGGAGTGATTGGTTATTCTGTTGTCTGTTTATCACTCCAAAAGTCGTTTTGGGTTTTGTTTTATTAATAAGCTCATTAACTCACTGCACACCACCTGATGAAGTGGTGATTGGACTACAAAACCCAGAAAACACCTCACACACTTTACAACTATCATTGATAAATGATAAATTATATAACTTTAAATGCATTTATCTCTGAATGAGCCCTGGAAACAGTGAAATGTGAAAATACAGCTTGTTTTGCCAAATGTATTTAAAAAAGCCGAAACACTTGATCAACTCATTTTATTTTTTCCCTTAAAGTAGACACCTTAAACTGTCTTTGGATATCATTCATTTGTACAAATTCACAACAGAGGATTTTCTATAAATTATTGTGTTAATATTGAGCCTAATGGGAGCGAGCCTAGCTTTTCTGCTGATCTGTCAAAGAGTTAATACAGAACAATCCCTTTTTCTGGAAAACGTTTAATCCGTTTGGGACAGGAAACCATTTTGGGTGTTTTGAGCATTATGTTGTACTGTAAAAAAAAAAAAAAAAAATAGCAGATCTACAAGCTCTGTTTCTGTGTCTAAGCTAAACAGTCTCTTTAGGGTTAACCCTAGCACTGGACATGATGACACTATACGGTTCCAAAAATAGGCCATAAACAGCATGACTCTGACATGAGTGGTGTCTAATCGAGTCAATGAATGGCACATTCACATCATATACAGCAGTGTTTTTCAACCTTTTTTCATACCAGGGCCCAATATTTATTCTGAATTTTATCCACGGAGGACCACCAATTGATGTTGAAGATTAGTCTCTCTGACCCAAACGCAATGATTTTGAACTTTTTGCCTACAATTTAGGAAAGAGAACCGGCAAAACGTTGGTCCAAATAACAATCCTTCTGCTATATTCTTTTAATTGTGTATAGATTCTTGACAATTAAGTAATTCAGATGTTTACATATAATTTAACTCTTGAGAGCGTTAAAATGAAACCAAATGGACCCGTAAGGATCCATTTGGTTTCATTTTAACGCTATCAAGAGTTACAGATCTATACGGGTCCATTTGGTGGTTACCAACGGTGCATCATTTAGCTGGGGACCACCTGGAATCCTCTCAGGGACCACTGGTGGTCCCCAGACCACCTGTTGAAAACCCCTTGTATACAGTATTTCCCTCTGGTGTGACAGAGTGGAGCATTGGTCCTCTAGAGACAGAAGACACTAATGAACCAGAGCTAATTTCCTGCATCATACTCAGGGGAGCTTAATCTGGCTCACGATCAGGATCATTTCCCTTTATAACAAGACAATTAACAGTTTGCTGATGACTTGGGAGTAAGTGCAGGCATTGATTTTTTTTTTTTTTTAATCCTCAAGATTTTGTAACCCATTTTTATCACCCAGTACCAATTACCTAATGTGATCCTGGGCTCTACACATGCATGCACTCCAATACTTGATCATCATTACAGCAGAAGCTAAGGCAGCCTCCTAGTATTACTGTCAC